>OX326961.1:55594792-56012681 GCA_946800325.1 Luzula sylvatica | reverse complement strand
AAAATGTGCTCTTTATTGGGTCGGGCCGTCCCAATAACGCTTTTGGGTCGGTCAGAACAGGGTCAGGCCGCCCCTATAGTTCAAAATGTTGGGTCAGCCCGCCCCAATAATTATTGGGTCTGCCACGACCGTCCCTGTAACGCTGTTGGGTCGTCCTTTTTTTGGGTCGGCCCGCCCCTTACTGCAGGGTCCGCCCGCCCCAACCTTTCTGACCGCCCCAATAGAATTAGGGTCGGCCTGGCCCAACCCCCTGACCGCCCCAATAGCATTAGGGTCGGCCCGCCCCAACCCCCTGACCGCCCCAATAGCATTAGGGTCGGCCCGCCCCAACCCCCTGACCGCCCCAATAGCATTAGGGTCGGCCAGCCCCAACCCCCCTGACCGGCCCAATAGAATTAGGGTCGGCCCGCCCCAACTTCTCACTGCCCCAATAACTGCCTCTTTATTTATCCCCCTCCCACAGCACTTAGCGAACTTTCCCCTCTCGCGCCCTCATCTGCCCTCTCTTCGCCCTCATCTCCCCTCTCTCCCGCCCTCATCTCCCCTCTCTCCCTCGCAGACGCCCTCAATCCTCACCAAGCTCTCGTCCTCGAATCTTTTTCTTCCTCGATTTGAATATGGCAACTGAAGAATACGGATGAGTCTACTTCGATTTCAGATTTTTATTTGAAGGTATCAATTTTTTTTGCTAGTTTATTTTTGTTCAATCCAGTGTAGAAATCTATTTTTGTCGTGGAAATCTGTTCTAGTGTGGAATTTGTTTTTGCTAGTAATTTGAAGTTATATACGATTTCAGATCTGTTTTTGTTTCGGTTTTTTTGACTGTTTTTTAAAGCTGGTAGGATTTAATTTTTCGGGGTTAAAAAATTTGGGGTTCATTTTTTGTTTTTCAAATCTGGCAGGTTTTAATTTTTTGTTTTTGAAATTTGGCAGGTTTTAATTTTTTGTTCTAGTGTGGAAAAAAAATTTGCTAGTAAAAAGAGAACCATATACGATTTCAGATCTGTTTTTGTTCCAATTTTTTAACTGTTTTTTAAAGCTGGCAGGATTTAATTTTTCGGGGTTCAAAAATTTGGGGTTAATTTTTTGTTTTTCAAATCTGGCAGGTTTTATTTTTTTGTTTTGAAATCTGGCAGGTTTTAATTTCTTGTTCTAGTGTGGAAACTTTTTTTGCTAGTAAAAAGAGAACTATATACGATTTCAGATCTGTTTTTGTTGCAAGTTTTTTGACTGTTTTTCAAATCTGGCAGGTTAAGTACTGTTAATTAGGGTTTATTTAGGGTTAATTACTTATTAGTAAATTAATTAATTTTGGTAGAATTAGGGTTACGATTTTTGTCATTATTGCTGAATTTGGGTTTTAATTGTTGAATTATGATTTTAATTGCTGATTTGGAGTTTGAATTGTTTAATTATGGTTTTAATTGTTTAATGCAGGCTTCAATTGTTTATAAGCCTATGGAGTTGAGTTCTAAATGCGAAACTACGAGGAATATATTCTACTAAAATTCAAAATTTCTTATTTCGTTTCATAAATTCAATTTTTTTTTACTGATTAATACTCGATACCTACATTAATTTCAATAAATTTCTTTGACATTTTTTTTGACATTTTTTTCTCTCTCTGGAATTTGACGAAGCTCTCCGCTCTCCGCGAGGAAGACGAAGCAATTGGTTGCGGGACTATTGCTGGGAATGGTGATCCTCTCTTCTGGTACGTTTATCTCTTGTAATTAGGGTTTATTTCAGGTTAAGTACTGTTAATTAGGGTTTATTTAGGGTTAATTACATATTAGTAAATTAATTAATTTTGTTTTGTTCAGGGGTAAGAATGGAGTTGTGGTGAGAATTGTCGAAGAACGAGAATCTACTTGGCGAGAATGGAGGAAGTCGAGAAGAGAGTTGTCCTCTCAAGACGGTTAATTTTTCTAGATGTGTTTGTACTAGTTTTAAATTTGTCAAAAAATTAATGTTGTAATAATTTGGCCTCTTAATTATTATTATTTTGTTTAAGTTTTAAAAATTCATTTTCACATCTTTTTGGTCAAATTTGTATGTAATAATTAGTCGTCTTTGTTGAATTTTCTTGTTGGATTTATGTTTATGTGTTTTGAGGATTTGGTTGTTTGGTGAATTTGTGTGCAAGATGAGTATTTCATATAAATATAATTATTTATGTAATAAATAATTATAATATAATATTTGGTATATTTACTAATTAATATAATTAAAAAATTATTTATATAATGAATAATTATAATATAATATTTCGAATAATTAATAATTATAGGGTTATTGGGTCCGCCCGCCCCAATAAGGCATGTTATAGGGTCGGCCCGCCCCAATAAGGCATGTTATAGGGTCGGCCCGCCCCAAAACCCTGTACTGATGTGACCCTGCGCTGTGATTGGACTGACACGCTTTTAGGGTCGGCCCGCCCCAATAAATACCGCCCCAAAAGGACTATAGGGTCGGCCTGCTCCTGACAGGAACGCAGCTTTTAGGGACACCCATTTAGGGTCGCCTCACCGACCCAATAACCTATAGGGGCGGTTTTGAGGCCTTATTGGGTCAGTTTTGGCCGCCCCAATAGGCCAGGTATGTTGTAGTGTTACCCCCTACCCCCCCTTTGGAGATTTTTACCCCCTACCACTCCTTTGAAGATTTTTACCCCCTACCCCCCCCCCCCTTTGGAGATTTTACATCCTACCCGACCCCCCCCTTGGGAGATTTTTACCCCCTACACCCCCTTTAGAGATTTTTACTCCCTACCCCCCTTTGGAGATTTTTACCCCCTATCACTCCTTTTAAGATTTTTACCCCCTACCCCCCCTATGGAGATTTTTAACCCATTCCCCACTTTGGAGATTTTTACCCCCCACCCCCCCCCCCCCCCCCTTTGAAGATTCTTACCCCCTACCCCGCCTTTGGAGATTTTTACCCCCTACCCCGCCTTTGGAGATTTTTACCCCCTACCCCCCCCCCCCCCCCTTCGGAGCTTTTTACTCCCAACGCCCCCTTCCGAGATTTTTACCCCCTACCCCCCTATGGATATTTTTACCCCCTACCCCCCCTTTGGAGATTTTTACCCCCTACCCCCCCCCCCCCTTGGAGATTTTTACCCCCTACCCCCCCCCCCCCCCTTTGGAGATTTTTACCCCCTACCCCCCCCCCCCCTTGGAGATTTTTACCCCATACCCCAATTTGGAGATTTTTACCACCTCCCCCCTCCCCCGCCCCCCCCCCCCCCCCCCCCCCCCTTTAGAGATTTTTACCCCCTACCCCCCCTTTGGAGATTTTTACCCCCTACCCCCCTTTGGACATTTTTACCCCCTACCCCCCATTTGGAGATTTTTACCCCCTACCCCCCCCACCCCCCTTTAAAGATTTTTACCCCCTACCCCCCCCCCCCCCCCTTTCGAGATTTTTACCCCCTACCCCCCTTCCGAGATTTTTACCCCCTACCCCACCTTTGGATATTTTTACCCCCTAGCCCCGCCCCTTTGTAGATTTTTACACCCTACCCCCCCCCCCCCCCCCTTTGGAGATTTTTACCCCCTACCCCTCCTTTGGAGATTTTTACCCCCTACACCCCCTTTAGGGATTTTTACCCCCAACCCCCCCCCCCCCCCCTTTGGATATTTTTACCCCCTACCCCCCTTTGGAGATTTTTACCCCCTACCCCCCCTTTGGAGATTTTTACCCCCTACCACCCCCCCCCCCCTTGGGAGATTTTTACCCCCTACCCCCCTATGGAGATTTTTACCACCTACCTCCCCCCTTTGGAGATTTTTACCCCATACCCCAATTTGGAGATTTTTACCACCTCCCCCTCCCCTTTAGAGATTTTTACCCCCTACCGCCCCTTTGGAGATTTTTACCCCATACGCCAATTTGGAGATTTTTACCACCTCCCCCCCCCCCCCCCCCCTTGGGAGATTTTTACCACCTACCCCCCCTTAGGAGATTTTTACCCCCTACCCCTCCCCCCCCCCCTTCGGAGATTTTTACTCCCTGCCCTTCCGAGATTTTTACCCCCTACCCCACCATTTTATATTTTTACCCCGTACCCCCCCCCCCTTTTGGAGATTTTTACCCCCTACCCCCCCCCCCCCTTTGGAGATTTTTACATCCTACCCCCCCTTGGGAGATTTTTAACCCCTACACCCCCTTTAGAGATTTTTACCCCCTACCCCCCCTTTGGAGATTTTTACCCGCTAACCCCCCCCCCCCTTTGGATATTTTTACCCCCTACCCCCCCCCCCCCCCCTTTGAAGATTTTTACCCCCTACCCCCCCCCCCCCCCCCCCCTTTGGAGATTTTTACCCCTACCCCCCCCCCCCCCCCTTTGGACATTTTTACCCCATACCCCATTTTGGAGATTTTTACCACCTCCCCCCCCCCCTTTAGAGATTTTTACCCCCTACCCCCCCTTTGGAGATTTTTACCCCCTACCCCCCTTTGGAGATTTTTACCCCCAACCCCCCCCCCCCCCCCCCTTGGGAGATTTTTACCCCCTACCCCCCTTATAGAGATTTTTACCCCCTACCCCCCTTTGGATATTTTTACCCCTACCCCCCCTTTGGAGATTTTTACCCCCTACCCCCCCCCCCCCTTTGGAGATTTTTACCCCCTACCCCACCCCCCCTTTGGAGATTTTTACCCAATACCCCACTTTGGAGATTTTTACCACCTACCCACCCCCCCCCCCCCTTTAGAGATTTTTACCCCCTACCCCCCCTTTGCACATTTTTACCCCCTACCCCCCCCCCCCCCCCCCCCTTTGAAGATTTTTACCCCCTACACCCCCTTTGGAGATTTTAACCTCGTACCCCCACTTTGGAGATTTTTACCCCCTACCCCCCCCCCCCCCCCCCTTGGGAGATTTTTACCCCCTACCCCCCCCCCCCCCCTTTAGAGATTTTTACCCCTTTCCCCCTTTGGAGATTTTTACCCCCTGCCCCCCTTTGGATATTTTTACCCCCTACCCCCCCCCCCCCCTTTGGAGATTTTTACCCCCTACCCCCCCCCCCCCTTTGAAGATTTTTATACCCTACCCCCCCCCCCCCCTTAGGAGATTTTTACCCCCTACCCCCCCCCCCCCCTTCGGGGATTTTTACTCCCTACCCCCCTTCCGAGATTTTTACCCCCTACCCCCACTTTTTATATTTTTACCCCCTACCCCCCCTTTGGAGATTTTTACCCCCTACCCCCCCTTTTGAGATTTTTACATCCTACCCCCCCTTGGGAGATTTTACCCCCTACACCCCCTTGAGAGATTTTTACCCCCTACCCCCCCTTTGGAGATTTTTACCCGCTACCCCCCCCCCCTTTGGAGATTTTTACCCGCTACCCCCCCCCCCCCCTTCGGATATTTTTACTCCCAACCCCCCCTTCCGAGATTTTTAGCCCCTACCCCCCGTTGGATATTTTTACCCCCTAACCCCCCTTTGGAGATTTTTACCCCCAACCCCCCCTTTGAAGATTTTTACCCCCTACCCCCCCCCCCCCCCCCCCCCCCCCCTTTGGAGATTTTTACCCCCTACCCCCCCCTTTGGAGATTTTTACCCCATACCCCACTTTGGAGATTTTTACCACCTCCCCACCCCCCTTTAGAGATTTTTACCCCCTACCCCCCCCCCCCCTTTCGAGATTTTTACCCCCAACCCTCCCCCCCTTTGGAGATTTTTACCCCCTACCCCCCCTTGTGAGATTTTTACCCCCTACCCCCCTTATAGAGATTTTTACCTTCTACCCCCCTTTGGATATTTTTACCCCCTACCCCCCCTTTGAAGATTTTTACCCCCTACCCCCGCTTTGGAGATTTTTACCCCCTACCCCTCCTTTGGAGATTTTTACCACCTACCCCCCCCCCCCTCCTTTAGAGATTTTTACCCCCTACCCCCCTTTCCACATTTTTACCCCCTACACCCCCCCCCCCCCCCTTTAGAGATTTTTACCCCCTACCCCCCCTTTGAACTTTTTTACCCCCTACCCCCCCTTTGGAGATTTTTACCCCCTACCCCCTCCCCTACGGAGATTTTTACTCCCTACCCCCCCTTCCGAGATTTTTACCCCCTACCCCACCTTTTTATATTTTTACCCCCTACCCCCCCTTTGGAGATTTTTACCCCATACCCCCCCTTTGGAGATTTTTACCCCCTACCCCCCTTTGGACATTTTTACCCCCTACCCCCCCTTTGGAGATTTTTACCCCCCCCCCCCTTGGAGATTTTTACCCCATACCCCAATTTGGAGATTTTTACCACGTCCCCCCCCCCCCCCCTTTAGAGATTTTTACCCCCTACCCCCCCTTTGGAGATTTTTACCCCCTACCCCCCTTTGGACATTTTTACCCCCTACGCCCCCTTTGGAGATTTTTACCCCCTACCCCCCCCCCCCCTTTGAAGATTTTTACCCCCTACCCCCCCCCCCCCTTTCGTGATTTTTACCCCCTACACCCCCCCCCCCCCTTCGGAGATTTTTACTCCCTACCACCCCTTCCGAGATTTTTACCCCCTACCCCACCTTTGGATATTTTTACCCCCTAGCCCCGCCCCTTTGTAGATTTTTACACCCTACCCCCCCTTTGGAGATTTTTACCCCCTACCCCTCCTTTGGAGATTTTTACCCCCTACACCCCCTTTAGAGATTTTTACCCCCAACCCCCCCCCCCCCCCCTTTGGATATTTTTACCCCCTACCCCCTTTGGAGATTTTTACCCCCTACCCCCCCTTTGGAGATTTTTACCCCCTACCCCCCCCCCCCCCCCTTTGGAGATTTTTACCCCTACCCCCCCTTTGGAGATTTTTACCCCCTACCCCCCCCCCCCCCCCCCTTGGGAGATTTTTACCACCTACCCCCCCTTAGGAGATTTTTACCCCCTACCCCCCCCCCCCCCTTCGGAGATTTTTAATCCCTACCCCCCCTTCCGAGATTTTTACCCCCTACCCCACCATTTTATATTTTTACCCCGTACCCCCCCCCCCTTTTGGAGATTTTTACCCCCTACCCCCCCCCCCCCCCCCTTTGGAGATTTTTACATCCTACCCCCCCCTGGAAGATTTTTAACCCCTACACCCCCTTTAGAGATTTTTACCCCCTACCCCCCCTTTGGAGATTTTTACCCGCTCTTTGGATATTTTTACCCCCTACCCCCCCTTTGGAGATTTTTACCCCCTACCCCCCCCCCCCCCCCCTTTGAAGATTTTTACCCCCTACCCCCCCCCCCCCCCTTTGGAGATTTTTACCCCTACCCCCCCCTTTGGACATTTTTACCCCATACCCCATTTTGGAGATTTTTACCACCTCCCCCCCCTTTAGAGATTTTTACCCCCTACCCCCCCTTTGGAGATTTTTACCCCCTACCCCGCTTTGGAGATTTTTACCCCCAACCCCCCCCCCCCCCCTTTGGAGATTTTTACCCCCTACCCCGCCCCCCCCCCCCCCCCCCCCCCTTGGGAGATTTTTACCCCCTACCCCCCTTATAGAGATTTTTACCCCCTACCCCCCTTCGGATATTTTTACCCCTACCCCCCCTTTGGAGATTTTTACCCCCTACCCCCCCCCCCTTTGAAGATTTTTACCCCCTACCCCCCCCCCCCCCCTTTGGAGATTTTTACCCCCTACCCCCCCCCTTTGGAGATTTTTACCCAATACCCCACTTTGGAGATTTTTACCACCTACCCACCCCCCCCCCCCCCCTTTAGAGATTTTAACCCCCTACCCCCCCTTTGCACATTTTTACCCCCTACCCCACCTTTGGAGATTTTTACCCCCTACCCCCCCCCCCCTTTAGAGATTTTTACCCACTACCCCCCTTTGGATATTTTTACCCCCTACCCCCCCTTTGGAGATTTTTACCCCCTACCCCCCCCCCCTTTGGAGATTTTTACCCCATACCCCATTTTGGAGATTTTTACCACCTCCACACCCCCCCCCCCTTAGAGATTTTTACCCCCTACCCCCCCCCCCTTTGGAGATTTTTACCCCCTACCCCCCTTTGGAGATTTTTACCCCCAACTCCCCCCCCCCCTCTTTGGAGATTTTTACCCCCTACCCCCCCCCCCCCCCCCCCCCCCCCCTTGGGAGATTTTTACCCCCTACCCCCCTTATAGAGATTTTTACCCCCTACCCCCTTTGGATATTTTTACCCCTACCCCCCCTTTGGAGATTTTTACCCCCTACCCCCCCCCCCCCTTTGAAGATTTTTACCCCCTACCCCCCCCCCCCCCCCCCCCCCCCCCTTTGGAGATTTTTACCCCCTACCCCCCCCCCCCCCCCCCCTTTGGAGATTTTTACCCAATACCCCACTTTGGAGATTTTTACCACCTACCCACCCCCCCCCCCCCCCCCCCCCACCTTTAGAGATTTTTACCCCCTACCCCCCCTTTGCACATTTTTACAACCTACCCCACCTTTGGAGATTTTTACCCCCTACCCCCCCCTTTGGAGATTTTTACCCCCTACCCCCCCCCCCCCCCCCCCTTTAGAGATTTTTACCCACTACCCCCCTTTGGATATTTTTACCCCCTACCCCCCCTTTGGAGATTTTTACCCCCTACCCCCCCATTGGAAATTTTTACCCCCTACCCCCCACCCCCCTTTGCAGATTTTTACCACCTACCCTCCCCCCCCCCCCCCCTTGGGAGATTTTTACCCCCTACCCCCCCTTTAGAGATTTTCACCCCCTACGCCCCTTTGGATATTTTTACCCCCTACCCCCCCTTTGGAGATTTTTACCCCCTACCCCCCCCCCCCCCCCCCCCCCTTTGAAGATTTTTACCCCCTACCCCCCCTTTGGAGATTTTTACCCCCTACCTCCTCTTTTGAGATTTTTACCCCCTACCCCCCCTTTGGAGATTTTTACCCCCTACCCCCCGCTTCGGAGATTTTTCCTCCCTACCCCCCCCTTCCGAGATTTTTACCCCCTACCCCCCCCCCCCCCCCCCCCCCCTTTGGAGATTTTTACCCCCTACCCCCCCTCGGGAGATTTTTACCCCCTACCCCCCCTTTAGAGATTTTTACCCCCTACCCCCCTTTGGATATTTTTACGCCCTACCCCCCCTTTGGAGATTTTTACCCCCTACCCCCCCCCCCCCCCCCCCCCCTTTGAAGATTTTTACCCCCTACCCCCCCCCCCCCCCCCTTTGGAGATTTTTACCCCCTACCCCCACTTTGGATATTTTTACCCCCTACCACCCCTTTGGAGATTTTTACCCCCTACCCTCCCCCCCCCCCCCCCCCCCCCTTTGAAGATTTTTACCCCCTACCCCCCTTTGGAGATTTTTACCCCATAGACCACTTTGGAGATTTTTACCACCTACACCCTCCCCCTTTAGATATTTTTACCCCCTACCCCCCTTTTGAAAATTTTTACCCCCTACCCCCCCTTTGGAGATTTTTACCCCCTACCCCCCCTTGGGAGATTTTTACCACCTACCCCCCCCTTCGGAGATTTTTACTCCCTACCCCCCCTTCCGAGATTTTTACCCCCTACCCCCCTTTGGATATTTTTACCCCCTACCACCCCTTTGGAGTTTTTTACCCCCTACCCCCCTTTAGAGATTTTTACCCCCTACTCCCCTTTGGATATTTTTACCCCCAACCCCCCCTTTGGAGATTTTTACCCCCTACCCCCCCTTTGAAGATTTTTACCCCCTACCACCCCTTTGGAGATTTTTACCCCCAACCCCCCCTTTGGAGATTTTTACTTTACCCCCTACCCCACTTTGGAAATTTTTACCACCTACCCGCCCCCCCCCCCCCCCCCCCCCCCCGCCCCCTTTTGAGATTTTTACCCCCTACCTCCCCTTTGAAGATTTTTTACCCCTACCCCCCCTTTGGAAATTTTTACCCCCTACCCCCCCTTTGGAGATTTTTACCCCCTACCCCCCCCCCCCCCCTCGGAGATTTTTACTCCCTACCCCCCCTTCCGAGATTTTTACCCCCTACCCCTCCTTTGGATATTTTTACCCCCTACCCCCCCTTTGGAGATTTTTACCCCCTACCCCCCCTTTGGAGATTTTTACCCCCTACCCCCCCTTTGGAGATTTTTACCCCCTACCCCCCCTTGGGAGATTTTTACCCCCTACCCATCCCTTTAGAGATTTTTACCCCCTACCCCCCATTTGGAGATTTTTACCCCATACCCCAATTTGGAGATTTTTACCACCTACCCCCCCCCCCCCCCCCCCCCCCCTTTAGAGATTTTTACCCCCTACACCCCCTTTGAAGATTTTGACCCCCTACCCCCCCCCCCCCCCCCCCCCCCCCCCCTTTGGAGATTTTTACACCCTACCCCCCCTTTGGAGATTTTTACCCCCCTTGGGAGATTTTTACCCCCTACCCCCCCCCCCCCCCTTTAGGCCGTGTTTGGGAGGTGAATAAGCATGGGGTAAGCATGCTTATTCCAATTTTTTATGCCGAACATCAAAATTTTTGATGGGGTAAGTGGGTGTAAAGAAGGAATAAATTCATTAAAACCTTACTCCACCTCATGCATGGAGTAAGCTTACTCCCGATTCTTTTTACCACTTTGCCCTTATTAACTCCTTTTCCCAATACATTTTCTCCATTATATTATTTCGTTTTTTTCATTCAAAGTTAGATCCCTTTCGTTATTTTCATCTATTTAAGAATTAAATTACATCATTATCTTATAATTTTTATTCTCTTCAATTTGAGATCACTCATGAAATAGTTTGTTTTTGAAAAAATAAATCAAGTTCTCTCAATTATAGTCATCATTGGAGAGGATCTTGAGATTATAATAATGTTATGACTTTTTTATTTTTCATGAGAGGGGTTTAAATAGTTATTTTTTTTATCTTCAAAAAATTAATTAAGTTGATTTATAAATAACTAATTTTTAAGAAATCAATTTAATAAACTACCTCATAATTAATATTAAACCTGTGGATTATTTTTTCATAAATTTTTAGAAACCAATTTTAGAAATCAGTTTTTATGATATGACGTATTTTTAATTAAGTGATTTTGTTAGTTTTGTATTATTAACTTGTTAGTCTTTTATTAGTTTAATATTAAATGTCTTGATTATTTTTTCATAAATTTATCAAGTTTATTTTAATTTTATTAACTTCACTTTTATGTTTCAACAATAAATATATTTAACTGGAAAATGGATAATTTTTAGTTTTATTAACTATGTAATATTTATCATCATCAATATTCATAAAATAAAGAATAACATGGGTATTTTGGTCATCTCAAAATATTTATTTATTAAAATGAATACTACCCCAATTTTTATTCCTTCACTCTACCAAACACAATTTTAAAATGAAGAATAAGAGGGAATAGCACATTACCCCTCCAAAAAGTTATGCCAACCTTATTCGGCTCCCAAACAAAGCCTTAGAGATTTTTACCCCCTACCCCCCCCCCCCCCCCCCCCATTGGAGATTTTTACCCCCTACCCCCCCCCCCCCCCCTTTGAAGATTTTTACCCCCTACCCCCCTATGGAGATTTTTACCCCTACCCCCCCCCCCCCCGCCCACCCTTGGGAGATTTTTACCCTCCTACCCCCCTTTCGGATAATTTTACCCCCACCCCCCCCCTTTGGAGATTTTTACCCCCTACCACCCCCCCTTTGGAGATTTTTCCCCCTACCCCACTCTGGAGATTTTTACCACCTACCCCCCACCCCCCTTTAGAGATTTTTACCCCCTACCCCCCCCCCCCCCCCCCGCCCCCCTTTGAAGATTTTTACCCCTTACCCCCCCTTTGGAGATTTTTACCCCCTACCCCCCCCCCCCCCCTTCGGAGATTTTTACTCCCTACCCCCCCCCCCTCCGAGATTTTTACGCCATACCCACCCTTTGGATATTTTTACCCCCTACCCCACCTTGGGAGATTTTTACCCCTACCCCCCCTTTGGAAATTTTTACCCCCTACCCCCCCTCGGGAGATTTTTACCCCCACCCCCCCATTAGAGATTTTTACCCCCTACCCCCCCTTTGATGATTTTTACCCCTACCACCCCTTGGGAGATTTTTACCCCTACCCCCCCCTTCGGAGATTTTTACACCCTACCCCCCCCCCCCCCCCCCCTTGGGAGATTTTTACCCCCTACCCCCCCTTTGGAGATTTTTACCCCCTACCCCCCCTTTGCAAATTTTTATCCCCCTACCCCCCCCCTTTGGAGATTTTTTGCCCCCCTACCCCCCATTGCAAATATTTATATCCCTACCCGCCCCCCCCCCCCCCCCCCCCCCGCCCCCCTTTAGAGATTTTTACCACCTACCCACCCTTTGCACATTTCTATCCCCCTACCCCCCCCCCCCCTTTGGAGATTTTTACCCCCTCCCCCCCCCCCCCCTTTGGAGATTTTTACCACCTACCCCCTCTTTGGAGATTTTTACCCCCTACCCCCCCTTTGCAAATTTTTATCCCCCTAACCCCCCCCCCCCCCCCCCCTTTGGAGATTTTTACCCCCTACCCCCCATTGCAAATATTTATATCCCTACCCCTCCCCTCCTTTGGAGATTTTTACCACCTACCCCCCCTTTGCACATTTCTATCCCCCTACCCCGCCACTTTGGAGATTTTTACGCCCTACCCCCCCCCCCCCTTTGGAGATTTTGACCCCATACCCAACTTTGGAGATTTTTACCACCTACCCCCCCCCCCCCCCCTTTAGATATTTTTACCCCCTACCCCCCTTTTGAACATTTTTACCCCCTACCCCCCCTTTGGAGATTTTTACCCCCTACCCCCCCTTGGGAGATTTTTTCCCCCTACCCTCCCTTCGGAGATTTTAACTCCCTACCCCCCCCCCCCCTTTCCGAGGATTTTACCCCCTACCCCCCCCCCCCCCCCCCCTTTGGATATTTTTACCCCCTACCCCCCCTTTGGAGATTTTTACCACCTACCCCCCCTTTAGAGATTTTTACCAACTACCCCCCTTTGGATATTTTTACCCCCTACCCCCCCTTTGGAGATTTTTACCCCCTACCCCCCCTTTAGAGATTTTTACCACCTACCCCCCTTTGGATATTTTTCCCCCCTACCCCCCCTTTGGAGATTTTTACCCCCTACCCCCCCTTTGAAGATTTTTACCCCCTACCCCCCCCCCCCTTTGGAGATTTTTACCCCCTACCCCCCCCCCCCCCCCCCCCCCCCGCCCCCCCTTTGGAGATTTTTACACCATACCCCACTTTGGAGATTTTTACCACCTACCCCCCTCCCCCTTTAGATATTTTTATCCCCAACCCCCCCCCCCCCCCCCCCCCTTTGAACATTTTTACACCCTACCCCCCCTTTGGAAATTTTTACCCCCTACCCCCCCCTTTGGAGATTTTTACCCCCTACCCCCCCCCCTTCGGAGATTTTTACTCCCTACCCCCCCCCCCCCCCCCTTCCGAGATTTTTACCCCCTACCCCCCCTTTGGATATTTTTACCCCCTACCCCCCCTTTGGAGATTTTTACCCCTACCCCCCTTGGGAGATTTTTACACCCTACCCCCCCCCCCCCCCCCCCCTTTAGAGATTTTTACCCCCTACCCCCCCTTTGGATATTTTTACCCCCTACCCCCCCTTTGAAGATTTTTACCCCCTACCCCCCCTTTGGAGATTTTTACCCCCTACCCCCCCTTTGGAGAATTTTACCCCCTACCCCCCTTGGGAGATTTTTACAACCTACCCCCCTTATGGAGATTTTTACCACCTACCCCCCTTTGAAGATTTTTACACCTTACCCCCCCTTTGGAGATTTTTACCCCCTACCCCCCTTTGGAGATTTTTACCCCCTACCCCCCCCCCCCCCCTTCGGAGATTTTTACTCCCTACCCCTCCCACTTCCGAGATTTTTACGCCCTACCCCCCTTTGGATATTTTTACCCCCTACCCCCCCTTTGGAGATTTTTACCCCCTACCCCCCCCCCCTTTGGAGATTTTTACCCCCGACCCCTCCTTGGGAGATTTTTACCCCCTACCCCCCCTTTAGAGATTTTTACCCCTACCGTCCCTTTGGATATTTTGACCCCCTACCCCCCCCCCCCCTTTGGAGATTTTTATCCAATACCCCCCCTTTGGAGATTTTTACCCCCTACCCCCCCTTTGGAGATTTTTACCCCCTACCCCCCATTGGGAGATTTTTACCCCCTACCCCCCCTATGGTGATTTTTACCACCTACCACCCCCCCTTTAGAGATTTTTACCACTACCCCCCACCCCACCATTTGGAGATTTTTACCCTTCAAACCCCCTTTCGGAGATTTTTACCCCCACCCCCCCCCCCCCCCCCTATGGAGATTTTTACCCCCTACCCCCCCTTTTGAGATTTTTACCCCCTACCTCCCCTTTGAAGATTTTTACCCCCTACCCCCCCTTGGGAGATTTTTACCCCCTACCGTGGATATTTTTACCCCCTACCCCCCCTTTGGAGATTTTTACCCCCTACCCCCCCTTTAGAGATTTTTACCCCCTACCCCCCTTTGGATATTTTTACCACCTACCCCCCCCCCCCCCTTTGGAGATTTTTACCCCCTACCCCCCCCCCCCCCCCTTTGAAGATTTTTACCCCCTACCCCCCCCTTTGGAGATTTTTACCCCCTACCCCCCCCCCCCCCCTTTGGAGATTTTTACCCCTACCCCCCTTTGGAGATTTTTACCACCTACCCCCCCCCCCCCCTTTAGATATTTTTATCCCCTACCCCCCCTTTGAACATTTTTACCCCCCACCCCCCCTTGGAGATTTTTACCCCCTACCCCCCCTTTGGAGATTTTTACACCCTACCCCCCCCCCCCCCCTTCGGAGATTTTTACTCCCTACCCCCCCTTCCGAGATTTTTACCCCCAACCCCACCTTTGAATATTTTTACCCCCTACCCCCCCCCCCCCCCTTTGGAGATTTTTACCCCCTACCCCCCCTTTGGAGATTTTTACCCCCAACCCCACCTTGGGAGATTTTTACCCCCTACCCCCCCTTTGGAGATTTTTACCCCCTACCCCCCCTTTGGAGATTTTTACCCCTTACCCCCCCTTCGACTGGCAGAGGAATCTGGGATTCGGTCTGAAACAGGAAGGAAAGGCACATGTCTTGGAGACGCCTATCCCTCCTGTGCCAGGGGATGACGCAACTGGGGATGCCATATTCGAATATCAGGCAATGATGGATGATTCGAATGATGTCACATGCCTCATGTTGGCTACTATGACTCCTGAATATCAAATCCAGTTTGAGAAACAGGATGCATACGAGATTATGAAACAACTCAGGGAGATGTTTCAGGTTCAAGCAAGGGTGGAGAAGTATCAAGCTCTTGGCAATGCGACGCAATGCAAGATGCAAGATGGTACGCCCGTTAGCTCGCACCTTCTCAAGATGAAAGGATATTTCGATCATCTTGAGAGGCTTGGCATCAAATTCGAGGCGGAGTTACAAACTGATTTGATCATGTTGCACTGCCACCGAGTTACGATTCGTTCATTTCGCATTTCCACATGTCAGACATGCAAAAGACCATTCCCCAGCTTTTCGGCATGCTCAGAACATTCGAAAGCGACCAGAAACCGCGGTACATGAAGTCTAGGACTTCGGAGGTATTGGTGGTTCAAGGGAAGAGTCCAAACAATGGGAACAAGAACAAGAAGAGGAAGGCAAAGGGCAACAAGGTTGCGCCTAAGCCCGTGAGCAAGAAAGCCAAGGATGACAAGAAGTGTTTCCACTGTCTCAAGGAGGGGCATTGGAAGCGTGATTGCGAGATCTTCCTGAGGGAGAGCAAGCAAAAGACCGCTTCCTCGGACACACCGGCATCAGGTATTTCCGTTATCGATTCTTATTTCTTTACTTTATCATCATGGGTGTTGGACACTGGATGTTGGACTCATATTTGTAATAATATGCAGGGCCTAAGAAGTAGAAGATCGTTGATTCGTGGCGAAGTTGATTTACGTGTCGGGAATGGAGCTCGAGTAGCAGCATTAGCCGAAGGGACGTATGATTTAACTTTGCCAAATGGACTTATTTTAGTTTTGGATAATTGTTGTTATGTACCTACTTTGAGTAGGAGTATTATTTCTGTTTCGAGACTTATTGCGGATGGATATGAATTAGTTATTGGTACTAATGATTGTTTTATTCGCAAGAATGACATTTTCTTTAGTAATGTTCTAGTTGAAAATGGTTTATGTCTTGGATTTAGAAAATAACAACAATAATCAGTCCATTTATAACATAAATACCACTCAAACTAATGAAACATACTCATGGCATTGTCGTCTCGGACACATAAACGAGAAACGCATTGGTAGACTCCAAAAGGATGGAGTGCTAGATTCTTTTGATTTAAAGTCAATAGAAAATTGCGAATCTTGTTTGATGGGTAAGATGACAAAGACACCTTTTTCCAAGAAAGGAGAAAGATCGAAAGATGTATCGGCCCTCATACATTCCGATGTATGTGGACCGATGAGTGTCGAGGCTAGAAATGGGTATCGCTACTTCGTGACTTTTACTGACGATTATAGTAGATATGGATATCTATCTTAATGCGTCACAAAAGTGAAACTTTTAAGAAATTCAAAGAGTTTCAACACGAGGTAGAACTTCAACTGGGCAAGAAAGTAAAAGTCATTCGATCGGATCGAGATGGCGAATACTTGAGCTATGAGTTTGAGGACTATCTTCGAGATTGTGGTATAGTATCACAATGGACTCCACCCGGTACACCCCAATGGAATGGAGTGTCCGAGAGGAGGAATCGGACTTTGTTAGACATGGTTCGCTCGATGATGAGTCGAACAGATTTGCCAAAGTCATTTTGGGGTTTCGCGCTTCAAACGGCCGCTCATATACTGAATAGAGTTCCGTCCAAATCGGTTGAAAAGACACCATATGAATTATGGCATGGCAAGGTGCCATCATTGTCTTATCTTAAGATTTGGGGTTGCGAGGCATACGTCAAAAGGTTATTGACGGAAAAACTCGAGCCAAGATCAGACAAGTGTTTATTTGTGGGGTATCCTCAAGAAACAAGAGGATACTACTTTTACTTGCCGAGCGAAAACAAGGTTTTCGTGGCTCAACGAGGACACTTCTTAGAGAAGGAATTCCTAGATCGTCAAGCCAGTGGGAGTAAAATTGATCTCGAAGAAATTCGAGAACCACAAAGTGAACAGGTTGATTTGGAACAAGATTCTGAGTTACCATTGGATGGTGAACCAGAATCTAATACACAAGCTCTATGTAGATCTGGTAGGATTCGTCAAGAACCTGAGAGATATGGATTTCTCATTAGTAATGACGATGATGAGTTGACTCTAGATGACGAGCCAACCTCCTACAAAGGTGCTATGTCTAGCTTGGATTCCTCGAAATGGCATGACGCCATGAAAACCGAGATCCAGTCCATGTATGATAATAAGGTTTGGAATCTTATTGATCTACCTAATGGTGCTAAGACCGTTGGGTGCAAATGGGTTTTCAAGAAGAAAACCGACATGGATGGTAATGTACACACTTTTAAAGCAAGACTGGTGGCGAAAGGTTTCAAGCAAATTCATGGTATAGACTATGATGAAACGTTTTCTCCAGTAGCCATGTTTAAAAGTATTCGCATTCTTCTAGCGATAGCTACATATCACGATTATGAGATATGGCAGATGGATGTCAAAACCGCTTTCCTTAACGGGAACCTTACCGAGGATGTGTATATGACACAACCCGAGGGTTTTGTCGATCCAAAGAATACGAATAAAGTGTGCAAGCTTATGAGATCCATTTATGGATTAAAACAAGTATCTCGTGCGTGGAACATACGATTCGATGAGGTTATCGCAAAGTATGGTTTCATTCAAAATATCGAGGAACCTTGTGTATACAAGAAATTCAGTGGGAGTTCGGTTGTATTCCTCATCTTGTACGTGGACGACATCTTACTCATTGGAAATGACATCCCGATGCTTAACCAGGTTAAGGCATATTTGGGTAGTCAATTCGCAATGAAGGACTTAGGAGAAGCTGCCTATATTTTAGGTGTGAAGATCTATAGAGATAGATCGAGGAGACTTCTCGGACTAAGTCAAAGTACATATATTGACAAAGTGATAACTAGGTTTCACATGGAGCAATCGAAGAAAGGATTTCTGCCAATGTCACATGGCATCACTCTCACTAAGGCTCAGTGTCCTTCAACGGACGCTGAACGTGAGCGAATGAGTCGGATCCCATACGCTTCGGCTATAGGATCGATCATGTATGCCATGATATGTACTAGACCAGATGTCGCATATGCGTTGAGTGTGACTTCCCGCTAAAGTGTCGCATATCAGTCTGATCCCGGGGAAGCTCACTGGTCCGCAGTCGAGAGCGTTCTTAAGTATCTCAGGAATACTAAAGATATGTTTCTTGTCTATGGTGGTTCGGAAGGAGATCTGATTATCCAAGGATATACAGATGCTAGTTTCCAAACTTGCCCGGACGATTTCCAATCTCAAAGTGGTTACGTCTTTACGCTCAATGGTGGAGCTGTTGTTTGGAAAACCTCCAAACAGAAGACGGTGGCTGATTCTACAACTGAAGCGGAATACATCGCGGATTCAGAAGCCGCAAAGGAGGTTGTCTGGCTACGACAGTTCGTGATGGAACTTGGCGTTATGCCAAGTATCTCGGGTCCCATGGATGTCTATTGTGACAATAACGGAGCAATAGCACAATCTAAGGAACCGCGAGCGCATCATCGGTCCAAACATGTACTCCGGCGTTACCACTTGATTCGTGAGATTACGAAGAGAGGTGACGTGAAAATAATGAAGATACCTATTGAGGATAACGTGGCCGATCCATTTACGAAGCCACTATCACGTACCAAGCATGAGCAGCATGCTAGGGCGATAGGATTGGGATATCTATCGCAGTGTTAGATTGGGTGTTTTATTTATGTTTCTTATTGTATAAGGGGATCTCATCTTCCTAGTGCAAGTGGGAGAACATTTTTTATGCCCTAGGCGTGTTATTGGGATTGTATTTGTTTATGAGACAGATATTTATATTATTATTCATCATATGACCTTATTATTTACACATATGACCTAAACCTTCTTATTTCAAAAATTTTAATAACAAGAAAGTATGTGAGAGGTTATTCGATTATAATAATCGGATAGACCTTGCATCGAGTCAGTTGAGAATAATATGTTGCATGGCCTTAGTCTGGCATATTGATTCGTCAATTGAATGATAGTAAAACCACTAAACGGGATGAATATAATTCTAAAACGTTCCTCGTGTATAAAGTTGTTCATAGATTTGAACCAGGTAGTCCATTCACTGAATGGAGACTTTTACATACACTGGCATATTTGTAGATGAGATGATCAAGTTTTACTGATCTGGGACGGTAGCGTCGATTCTAGAATATGGATATATGCGGGATCGTATATTGGATTGACCACTATATGAGTTTGTGACATGGTCAGAGTCATTGGAGACGAACTCATATCCAGATAGTGCGTTTTAGTGCTTCATACTTGAGTGATCTCACGGATACCTAGTATGTGAAAAGACAATGCTTTGATATAATTAACCCTACGCGTAACTGTGTAGCAGAGATTATTATTGAGTATTGTTTTTAGCATAGGCAAAGGATGTGAGGTTGCAAGATAGGAATTGTTCCTTTCTAGCCTTGAAAAAGGATAGAGGGAGATATCTCTCGGGCCCCTCGATTGAATTGAGATTGATGAAATGTTTGGCCAAGCTCGATGGAACTCAATAGAGTTCGCATTGTTATTATCAATCTAATTCTTATCGAGAAAGAGTATATCTGATCAAAAGAAAAGAGGATGACTTGAAGTTTTAGGCTTCACCGTGACTCCTATGATCGGAAGATATCGCGAACAAGAGGACTCGTAACACTTATCTGAGCTAGGTATGAAGATGTACTGCATCTTCGTAAAGGTGTTCTCCACCTTTTTCGTGCTAATTCTGGGTAGGTATTAACGGCAGTCTAGTGCTCGCAATACCTTGTGGATTGCTGCCATATCCACTGCCAGTCCTAGACGAACCTACAATGGTCACACCAAGATTTCGTAACATATCGGATTCTCAAGATAATGCTCACCAATATGTTTGTTGGACAAACAAAATGAAATCACGTGTGATTAGATCTCACGACATATGTTGGACATATGGCCAAGTTGATTAAGTCTTAATCCAAGAGGGAGTTTGAAAGAAAATATGGCTTAAGAATTAACTTGGAAGAATTTATATAAATAGGCAAATATGCAATCAGAATTGGGCCAGTTCATAATCTGGGTCCGCTCAGAATTTAGGGTTTTAATCTAATTTCTGATAATTAGATTTTAATCTGAATTTTGGGCTTATTCTGATTTTTATTAGTTTTGGGCTTTAATTCTGAAATTAGGGTTTCTTAACCTAATTTCGGATTTAACCTAAAAATTGCCTATATATATATTCAGACTTTCATTTTTCTCTCTCCTCTCTCTCCAATTCTGACCTAATTTCTGGCCGCCGATTTTTTTCTTTTTCACACAAAATTGAGATTGAAATCTGGAGAGTTTTGAGTAGAGTTTCTGAGCAATTTTTGAGAGAAATAATCGTGACACCGACTAGAACGGTGTTGGCGGTTCCGATCAGACAAAATCGAGGTGGACATGAGTAGAGGGAGTGCAATAGCAATCCTTGGAGAAGGTTCACGAGATCTGGAGAAGAAGGCATCACGTACTAACTTGTACGAGGTAAAATTCTGAACGTGATCCCGGTAGAATTAGGTTATACATGTGTAAACAATTCCGCTGCACAACTCTAGTTCATGTGTATAACCCTACAGTATGGGATGCACGGACTAGTCACCAACGTGACATCGAATAACAAGGAGGATAAGCGATCAACCCTTCGAGCGCGATCAATTTCATGCCGGTAATTGATTATCCGACTTTGCATCGTGGCCTCGATATCGAAGCGTGATCTCGGGATTTGGGAACCGGACCGGGCCTTCATATATGCTGTGTGGGCCTGGGGACGGGAGAATTCCCTTCAGACCCATCTTTGTATGTCGTGGCGGGGCTATCGGAACATATACCGCACACCCAAAAGTTCGTAAATGTGATATATTTGGCTGCATGCCAGTCACAAGTTGTAATGGGGAATATGATGTGAGGCAAATAAGGCACAAAATTAATGCTTAATTTGGGGGTTTTAGCCCTTGTGAAGAACAATTCTATATACTTTATTAATCATATTTGAGATAACATGAATATTTCTTCACTAAGTGTGTTTTACTGCTTAATCACAGGAATTAGAAGGAATTTCTGGGAATTTGGAGAGTGTAGTTGTCTCCAACACGTCAAGAGGAGTAAAAACGATATATTACATCGATATATTCGGTACATGAATGAGACGGGAGGCAAACAATTATCATGATGAAAACTTACACAAAAGTTTACACGAAAACCACTCAACCCTTAGCCCTTATCCTGCCCACCTACCTTTGGTGGGAATTACTTCCTTACCCCCAATCCTCTCCACCAACTCGTGGCCAATAAGAAGACTCCATGAGTGCTATAAATATGACCACAAGGGCCACGAGTTTAAAACATTCTCTTCACGCAAGAACTTTCTCTCTCTCTCTCTCTCTTAAGCAAGTCCAAGAACTTTCAAGAACACGCAAGAATTGCAACTACGAACGATAATTTTCTAAGATCGATCACCGAATAGAAGCTTACTTCATTCGGTGAAACGGTTTACACTTCGACGAAGATCGAGTTGCGAGGATTGAGGTGGAGCTTTCTTCATCCGAATCCACGCAAGCAAGGAGTCGAGCATTCGCTATTCCACTCGGGAGCTTTCTTCCAATTGGACTTCTTGCAATCTCGAGTTCACTCAACCGGTACGGAGCTTTCTTCGATTGGCGAGTGGATCGGTACGAAAGGAAACGTTGTGTGAGGCGACTAGCTTTCTAGCATCTCAAGCAATGGAGAAGGCATCCAAGACGAGACTCGAAGCTTTCTTCATCTCTCTAGGTGTTTTCTTTCCTTTCTTGTAATTCTTGTAGTTTAAATTCGAAATTGGGTTTGTGTAAAGAATTCTCGGTTTAATGAATCTTTAGTTTCTTGTTTACTTGAATCGAATCTTTGTTCTAAAACTTGTTCTTTTACTTAAGCTTTTGCTCTCAATTTCTGCCTTAAAACTCAGTTTAATCTCACTTAATTCAATCTCAAAACAAACCTTTAATTCAAATCTCAAATCAAAACTCAAACCAGAATTCCAGAAATACTTCCGTTATAACGGAACTTGAACTGCGTTACAACGAACTCAACGGTTTGTACCTGACTTTCAGTCTGTTGGTACTCCGTTGTAACGCAACTTAACTCCGTTGTAACGGACTCACCAGGATTTCCACTCAAATAGTTCAATACTAGTGCGTTGTAACGGAAATTGAGGTCCGTTGTAACGGATTAACCAATCCGTTGCAACGCAACCACTGTTCGTTATAACGGACTAGTTTAGTGCGTTATAACGGAGTTTCATCCGTTGTAACGGACGTTCATCTCACACTAGCGCCAGAAAATTCACTCAAGTGCGTTGTAACGGAACTTACTTCCGTTGTAACGGACTATCTTCTGTGAATTTTCTTCGTTATTTCTCATCCATTTTGATCCAAATTTTGACGCAATTGCTCCCCGTGGAACGAATCTATACATTTGCCACTGTACAAACTTAGATTACAAATTTTGTTGATTGTTCGGGGTTTTTAACACAACGATATTTTACACGACAAAAACCCGTTCATCAAATGGCGCCGCTGCCGGGGAGCGGTGTTTAAGTCAATATTTTAGATCGAAACTTGAGATTTAAATTCATAAATTTGTTTACTCACTTCTTTGTTTCTTTTGTGACAATCTAGGTGAAAGAAGAAAGCTTTATGCACAACACAAGATCGCGAAAAGGCGAATTACTTCCATTTGTCAAGGAAATCGAAAGAAGGAACAAGAGCTCTAAGAAGAGCAAGGAACCGACACAAGAAGATCAAGAAGAACCTCAACTTCAAACTCAAACTTTTTCTTCTCTCTCTACTCATTTAAATTCAAACATGGATGATGAAACTAGGATTCCAAGACCGAAAACATTAAAGGAATTAGTGGCCCCAAATATCATAGAAGATAATTACAATTTTATTAGGCCGAATATACCGAACTTTAAAGCCGATCCGAGCATCATTGGCTCTTTACCCATCTTTCATGGCAAAGCAACCGAAAACCCACACAAGCATTTGAAAGATTTTAAAATTCAACTAAACATCTATGCAAATTATGAAGCATTTAACGATATTCTACTTCTTATTTTCCCTTATTCACTAGGTGAAGGACCGAAAGATTGGTTCTACAACCTACGAGGACCCCTCGATTTCAATGAAGTGGCTAGGCGTTTCAAGGAGAAATACTACTCGCATTCGAGATTGGCGGCAATTAGGCGAGAACTTCTAGCAATCACGCAAAAGCCAAACGAAGCTCTCCACGAGTATTACGATCGATTCAATCGTTTGATGGAGGAATGTCCAAGCCACAATGTCGCAATCCATTACCTATACGAGCAATTTATAGAAGGGCTAGGATACTCCGAGAGTCAATTCCTCAACGCATCCGCGGGAGGAAGTATCGCGAACAAAGATCTCGAAGAGATTAAGAAGCTACTCGAAGTAATGGCAACCAATTCTCAATCAAGAAGGAATGTTGAATACCGAGTTAATGCGTGTAGCGACCTCAATGTCGACATGCTTAACAACAAGCTCGAGATCATCATGAAGGCTTTGGGTAAGGAGGAAACGAAAACATGTGGGGTTTGCCTCGCAAATACACACCACACCGATGAGTGCCCGAGTGTGATCGAAGATGCGAATGCCGTTTACAAGAAATTCGACGCCTCGAACTCGTATAACCCTAATCTCCGCAACCATCCTAACTTTAGTTGGTCGAATCCCAACAATGCTCAACCCGATCCATACCGACAAGCGGTTGCAAAACCGGCCACGTACCAACATCCAAATGCGACTCAAGCGGTTCAAAAATCGTTTCCAACTCAAGACCCGAATCAAGAAATGAAGCAAATGATGGAAGGAATGATGTCAATGATGCAATCAATGAACGGAAAAATCAACAAAAACGAGAAAAACATGGACTCAATAAAGCAAGATATTGGAGTTGTGAAGCAAGATGTGACAAGTGTAAGACAAGAGATCTCGAACACAAATCGCCATGTGGGCAACTTGGAGACTCAAATCAATCAAATTGCCACTCGAGTAAACGTAATCGAATCTCAAGGTACATCTCGACTCCAATCTCAATCTTTGGCTCCTTCCGAGCAAAGGCATGTGAACGCAATATCGCTCCGAAGCGGTAAAGAGGTGGGCGAAAGTTCGAAGAGCAAGGAGGTACAAGAAGAAAAGGAGCTCGAGGTACCGGTACCGAAAGATAGTCCGACTCAAGCCGCGACATTACCAACTCAAGAACTAGAAACCGAATCGACTCAAGTCAAACCACCTTTCCCGAGTCGTCTCCCAAAGCCAATCGAATCGAACAACGACGTGCTTGCCATCTTAAAGAAAGTGGAGGTAAACATTCCTCTACTCGAAGCAATCAAAGAAGTGCCTCGTTTGGCAAAATACCTCAAGGCATTGTGCACGAATAAAAGAAAGACAAAAGGACATGAATTGATAAGTGTGGGGGAGAGTGTTTCGGCGATTTTGAGACTCCCTCAAAAGCACAAAGATCCGGGGATGTTTGCCATTCCATGCAAAATCGGGCAACATGAATTACCGAAATGCATGCTTGATTTGGGCGCATCCATTAATGTAATGCCCTTCTCGGTTTTCAAAACCCTAGATCTCGGCCCTCTCGACGATACACAAGTAGTAATTCAATTGGCCGATAGATCTACGACAAAGCCGGTAGGAGTAGTCGAAGATGTGATCGTAACGGTGAATGGACTTTATTTCCCCGCGGACTTCTACGTGTTGGACATGAATGAGGGGAGTAACGATTCAACCCCGATTCTCCTTGGACGGCCATTTTTGAAGACGGCGCGCACAAAAATCGATGTACACGCGGGAGAGCTCACGATGGAGTTCGATGATGAGGTAATCAAATTCAATATTTTTGACAAACTAAAAGAACCCATTGTAGGTACACTCAACTTAAGTGCTATGGACGTGATCGACGATTGTGTACAAGAAGTCATGGATAGCTCTCTCGAAAACTTTCAATGGAGCTCAAACCCTTTGTTCGAAGAATTTGAAGGATGTGACAATCCTACATTCGAAATCGAGTCGGAGTTGGAAGAAGAACGAAGCATAGATCAAGCACTCTTTCTAAGAGACCTCGAAATCCCGATGAAAAGAGCTCCACCTTCAATCGAACAAGCTCCAAGGTTAGAATTAAAAAAATTACCTATTGGACTAAAGTATGCTTTTCTCGATGAAGCGGAAACTTTGCCGGTGATAATCGCCTCGAACCTAGCAAAGGAGCAAGAAGAAAAACTCATCGAAATGCTAAAAAGGAATAAGAAGGCTTTCGGGTGGACACTCTCCGACATTCCGGGCATCTCCCCCTCCATGTGCACACACCGAATCCTTCTCGAGGACGATGCTAAGCCCTCGCGAGAACCACAAAGGCGGCTCAATGATGAGCGGGTTTTTTAGACACTTGAAAAGTATCGTCGTTGTTTTAAACCTCAAATATCAAAGAATTTAATCTCATGTTTTTACAGTGGTAAATATGAGGATCGATCCACAGAGAGCTGGTGCATCAATTATGATTCAAAATTTTTGATTTAAACTACTCACAAAAACTTCTAACTTTTGTTTCTATGGAATTTCTCACTTGATTATGGTGTTTTAGAGGTTAAAGAGAAGTTCTTGACCAAGAAATTCCATTGAAACCAAATTTTGAGAATTTCATAAGGGTTCAGATTTATACACGATTTAAAGCACATCAAACTAGTCAAGAAAATCAAGAAAACGCATATTTCTGCGTTTTTGCAAACAAGGCTGAAATGAGATTTTGAAGTTTATTTCAAGCAAGACAATTAACCTAGAGCTTCACGAGAGGTTCAGAGTTATAATGTAACACACAAATAACCAACTCAAGAAGTTTCAAGAACGATTAAGAGTTGGTGCATTTTTAACTAGATTGACAAATAAGGCTGAATTATGGTTCAGAAACTAATTTCAAGCAATTCAAGAAGTTGCAAGAACGGTTCAATTATGGTGCGATTATAACGAAAATTACGCACGATTCAAAACTAGAGTAACACAAACAAGCAAGAAGTTTTGAGATTAAAAGATTCAATAAATCGCAGAATTTTCCATACACAAAGTTTAGACTAAACCAAACAACAAGAACATCAAGAGATAAGAAAGAGTACACCGAGAATGAGGGAAACTCGTGATGCAGCTCTTGGTCTTCTCTCCTCGTGCCGAAAGATCGATTTCTCACGTCACGTCGAGGACTGGTCGAAAGGAGATCGAGCTCGAGTCGTGAGGTTCGCGAAATCACCCTAAAAGAGCAAGCTCTGGTCAAGGGGTCTTTTCCACTGATCTTCACAAAAACTCTTCTCTCCGAGTCACGAATCCAGCTCGCTGCGAAGAAAACGGATCGAGTCACGGTCACTTCTAAATCGCCCGAAAAGGAATGAGCCCTGGTCACGGTACGATCTTCGAGGAGGAGGAGGAATCGCCCGAAAGGAATGAATCCAGGTCACGGTACGAAACCTCAATGGCTTTCTTGAAGAATCTTGAAGTATCTTGGATTGTCTTGCATGTGCTTGGAAGAGAGAAAGAAGAAGAGAGAACAGAATGAGGGGGAAAGAGTCAGTCCGAGAGGACCTTCAACTCAAGGCCCTTGGGTCTTATTTATAGCATGCAAGGTGTATTCTGATTGGCCAGGGGTTGATGGAGAGGATTGGGGGTATTGAGGACATTTCCACCAGGATAGGTGGGAAGGATAAGGCATTGGGTTTGAGTGGATTTCGTGTAGCTTTTTGGGCTTTCTCTAACATGGGTTTATTTGCCTCCAGCCTTGTCCGTGTACCGAAAATAGCGGTATGATATATCATTTCGACTCCCTTTGGCATTCTGGAGACAACTACACTCTCCAAATCTTCAGCAAATCCTTCTAATTCCTGTGAATAGGCATAAAACACATTAAGTGAAGTAATATTCAATTTATCTAAAATATGATGAATAAACTATGCAGAATACACTTTCACAAGGCTAAAACCTCCAAATTAAGCATGTAAAACGTGCTCTATTTGCCTCACATCAAATACCCCCGCACTTAAACCCTTGATCGTCCTCGATCAATTGGAGAATTATATCAGAAAACAAAGAATCGCAGTAGAATTTGTTGAAGTTGTATTCGTTATTTAAAAACTCATTTCATGAATCAAATGGTTCACTCTCATTTCATCAAGTTCACTAGTATTTAGAATGATATTGGTCTTTTCATTATTAGATCTCGAAATTAACTCGAAATTTAATAAGAGTTTTTCATGACACTCGATCTCAAGCTGTAAGAGCGACTTAAATGTTTTTACTTCGAATTTCTGCACTCCACAATCTCAAAAGAACTCAATTCGAAAGCTATTATCGGGCCAAAATTTCCCGTTTTGCAAGATGATCTTAAATGCAAGTTATTCATTTTAAAACACGTTTGGTACACTGGTACAAGGTTCATACCCATTTTCGATCAATTTCCCTGCTCTTTTTTTTTTTTTTCTTGGAAGTCTTTAACCGAAAGCCCCACTACACCGAAATGCAATGAGGTTACTCTCGGTGTTGTCTTTTGACCTTCCTCTTTTCTCACTTTTTTTTTTCTCTTGGAAGTCTTTAACCGAAAGCCCCACTACATCGAAATGCAATGAGGTTACTCTCGGTGTTGTCTTTTCACCTTCCTCTTTTCTCACTTATATATTTTTTTTCTCTTCTTTTTTTTTTTTTTTTCCGAACGAGCGGGTATATTTGATCTACTAACGGGTCCCCACAAACGGTTATTTCATAGTGCAATTGGTCATGTTTTAAATCTAGCAAAACGTACTTTAACGGCCACGCTAAGAACTTTACTCATAAGTCCCATATCAATTACGGGTTCGAAAATCGAGTTAAAACGTATCGCATGAACCGCGCATCGATCAAGTGTCTCAAACTCGTGAAATTTGAAACAATAGGGCTGGAATCCCCGAATAGATCTCTTCAAAATCATAACCAAATCCTTTAAAATATTTTGCAAACTTTCAATTTTTAGAGCGAAATTTAGAGTTGAATGAAATTTTGTTTTAAAAACAACGATTTAGTTCAATTCAGTGGAGAAAAATCTTTTATTGCAATTCAGAGTTGTTTTGTGATTAGCAATGCTCCCAGATTTAAGTGGATACTTTTATGAAATATTTTTTTTATTTTTTTATTTTTTTATATTTTGAATGTTTTTAAATTTTCAAATTTCCCATGTTTTTTTTTTTGAAGTTTAATTTGGGCTCATACAGTTCAAAGGTTGTGTTACCCCCCCACACTTAGAGATTACTTGTCCTCAAGTATAAAAGATCAAAAATTTCAAAAAGAGGGATAATAGAGGAATACAACCTTTGATGCGTGAGGCGTGCCTCCTCCGCTAGCGCTCTGAAGCTCATCTTCATTGACGCTCCATCAAACCGAGCTTTTGCACGTCCATCCACCCTTTGTCGAAACCGGAGTAGAAATGCTTTAGCCGGTGCCCATTCACCTTGAACTCTTCCTTCGTGTCGTTGCTCTGGATTTCGATTACTCCAAATGGATTTACATTCGTCACTGTGAAGGGCCCAATCCAGCGAGATTTCAACTTCCCGGGAAACAGTTTGAGACGGGAGTTGAAAAGAAGCACACTATCTCCCACATTAAATTCTTTCTTTCTGATCAATTTGTCGTGAAACGCCTTTGCCTTTTCCTTGCATAAATTCGAATTGTCATAGGCGTTTTGTCGAAATTCTTCTAGCTCGACTAAATGGAGTTTTCGGGCCATTGCATCGTTCGGATAGTCGAGGTTGAGTTGTTTAATGGCCCATATGGCCTTATGCTCGATTTCTATGGGTAAGTGGCATGCTTTGCCGTACACCATCTTGAAAGGGGACATCCCGATTGGAGTTTTGAACGCTGTACGATATGCCCACAAGGCGTCGCCTAATCGGACGCTCCAATCCTTTCTTGAGGGGTTCACCACCTTTTCCAGAATAGACTTGATTTCTCGGTTCGAGACTTCGGCTTGCCCGTTTGATTGAGGGTGGTACGCTGTGGAGGTTCGGTGGCTAACGTGGTATTTTTCTAGCACGGATTGTAAGCTCTTATTGCAGAAGTGACTCCCTCGGTCGCTGATTAGCACTCGTGGCACGCCGAAACGTTGAAAGATATTCTTCTTGAGAAATTCGCACACTGATTTCGAATCTGCTTGCTTCGTTGGAATTGCTTCGATCCACTTTGTCACATAATCTACACAAAGAAGAATGTAAGTATATCCAAAGGACGGTG
The DNA here is from genome assembly GCA_946800325.1 of Luzula sylvatica. Lineage (NCBI taxonomy): Eukaryota > Viridiplantae > Streptophyta > Magnoliopsida > Poales > Juncaceae > Luzula > Luzula sylvatica. Next base: position 55,983,146 of record OX326961.1, on the reverse strand, counting down.
GAAATGGTCCCATAAAATCAATGCCCCATACATCGAATGGTTCACATGGTACAATTTTGTTCAGGGGCATTTGATCTCTTTGACTCACATTTCCTGTCCTTTGGCATTTTTTGCAACCCTTTACAAAGCTTGAAGCATCTTTGTAAAGAGTTGGCCAGTAAAAACCGCATTCTAATACTTTGCGGGCTGTACGTGTCACTCCAAAATGTCCCCCACAATGCAAATTATGACAAAATGACAAAATAGATTTAACCTCGTTTTGATGAGCACACTTCCTTATCACTTGATCTGCACATACGCGATACAGGAATGGTTCGTCCCAAATGTAGAATCGCGAGTTGCTTTTTAATTTGTCGCGTTGAGATCTGGTGAAACTCGGCGGAATTTGCTTGGCAACCATATAATTTACCAAGTCGGCGTACCAAGGCGTATCGATTTGAACCGCGAGGATATGCTCTTCCGGAAACTCCTCTCGAATCGGTACATCATCGTCTTCTATGAACGGGAGTCGGCTTAGGTGATCCGCCACGAGATTCTCACAGCCCTTCTTATCCTTGATCTCCAAATCGAATTCTTGCAACAAAAGGATCCATCGCAGCAATCTAGGCTTGCACTCCTTTTTTCTCATTAAATGCTTCAAAGCGCCGTGATCAGAGAACACTATCACCTTCGCACCTACAAGGTAAGAACGAAATTTTTCTAAAGCAAACACAATCGCAAGAAGTTCTTTTTCAGTAGTTGTGTAGTTTCTTTGTGCGCTAACGAGGGTCTTCGAGGCATAGGCAATCACGTGAGGATCTTTGCCGATTCTTTGGCCAAGCACTGCCCCCACACTCGTATCACTTGCGTCGCACATGATTTCGAATGGAAGCCCCCAATTCGGTGGTTTGATAATCGGTGCAGAGCAAAGCTTGTCCTTCAAATTGTCGAATGATTCCTTGCACCGTGAGTCGAATTCGAACTTTACGTCCTTCTGGAGAAGTTGGCACATGGGCTGCGAGATCTTTGAAAAATCCTTTATGAACCGTCGATAGAAACCAGCGTGGCCTAAGAAAGATCTCACGTCCTTCACCGTCTTTGGATAGGGCAGCGTCTTTATTACGTCGATTTTTGCCTTGTCGACTTCGAGCCCCTTTTCTGAAATTGAATGACCTAAAACAATTCCATTGCTCACCATGAAGTGGCACTTTTCAAAGTTTAAAACGAGATTAGATTCGATGCATTTTTCCAGTATTTGGGACAAATGGTCTAAACAGGAATCAAATGAGTCTCCAAACACCGAAAAATCATCCATAAAAACTTCAATAAATTTTGAAATGTAATCACTAAAAATAGAGAGCATACACCTTTGGAAAGTGCCCGGTGCGTTGCAGAGCCCAAACGGCATGCGTCGGTACGCGAAGGTACCAAACGGGCATGTAAACGTCGTTTTTGCTTGGTCCTCGGGTGCAATCGGAATTTGGAAGTATCCCGAGAATCCGTCGAGGAAACAGTAGAAAGGGTTCCCTACGAGTCTCTCCAGCATTTGATCGATAAAAGGAAGTGGGAAATGGTCCTTTTTGGTGGCCTTGTTAAGCTTGCGGTAGTCAATGCACACTCGCCATCCATTTTGCACTCGAGTTGGCACTTGATCGCCTTCTTCATTCTCGACAATAGTGATCCCCGTTTTCTTTGGTACCACGTGAATAGGCGAGACCCATTTGGAATCAGCGATGGGGTAAATTATACCCGCATCCAATAGTTTTATCACCTCCTTTTTTACAACCTCCATCATGGGCGGATTGAGCCGCCTCTGTGGTTCGCGAGATGGTTTGGCTTCGTTTTCGAGTTGTATTCGGTGTGTGCACAATGATGGACTAATTCCTGGAATGTCGGCAAGTGACCACCCAAAAGCCTTTTTATTCTTTTTCAGCATGGTGATGAGCTTCTCTTCTTGCTCCGTCGTTAGATTTGAGGCGATGATGACTGGAAGCGTCTGTGCTTCATCTAAGAAAACATACTTTAGCTCAGATGGTAATTGTTTTAATTCTACCTTTGGAGCTTTCTCAGTTGAAGGTGGGCTTCTTTCCAACGGAATTTCGATTTCCCTTGAAAACATCACTTCAGCTGCATTCGAAACTGCTTGTGTTTCTGGCTCAGTTTCGAATAGAGGATTGTTGAATTCTTCAAAATCTTGATAAGTAGGATTCTTGTAAGCCTTGAATTCCTCGAAAGTTTGATTCGCGACTTCATGCACACATTCATCGATTATGTCCATAGCGCTCAAATTATGTGTACCTGCAATGGGTTCTTTTAGTTTATCAAAAATATTGAATTTTATTACCTCGTCGTCGAACTCCATCGTAAGCTCTCCTGCATGAACGTCAATCTTCGTTCGAGCTGTCTTCAAGAATGGGCGGCCAAGGAGAATCGGGGTCGACTCGTTATCTCCATCATTCATGTCGATTACATAAAAGTGGGCAGGGAAATAGAGTCCGTTTACCATAACAATCACATCCTCGATTAATCCCACAGGTTTTGTCGTAGATCGATCAGCCAAACTAATCATCGCTTGTGTATCTTCGAGAGGGCCGAGATCTAGAGTCTTAAATACCGATAAAGGCATTACATTTATGGATGCGCCCAAATCGAGCATGCATTTGGGCAATTCGTGTTGCCCGATTTTGCATGGAATTGCAAACATCCCTGGATCTTTGTGTTTTTGGGGAAGTCTCAAAATTGCTGAAACATTCTCCCCCACACTTATCATTTCGTCCTTTTTACCCTTTCTTTTATTCGTGCTCAATAGTGCCTTGAGGTATTTTGCCAAGCGAGGCACTTCCTTGATAGCTTCGACTAGAGGAATGTTAACCTCTACTTTCTTTAAAATGGCCAGCACGTCGTCATTCGATTCGGTAGACTTTGGGAGGCGACTAGGAAAAGGTGGCTGGACTTGAGTCGATTCAGGTGCCTTTGCTTGAGTTGGTAAAATCTGGACTTGAGATTGTTTCTCCTTAGGCACATGTAGCTCGATTTCTTTTTCTTCTTCCACCTCTTTTGCTTTTCTTGAGCTTTCACCAATTTCAGTACCGCTTCGGAGCGATATTGCATTGACGTGCCTTTGCTCGGGAGGTGCTAAAGATTGAGATTGGAGTCGAGATGTACCTTGAGATTCGATTATGTTCACGCGAGTGGCGATTTGAGCGATTTGAGTTTCTAAGCTCCCAACGTGGCGATTCGTGTTCGCAATCTCGCTTTTTAATTCTTGCCTCACAGAATCCACATTTTTATTAACCCCACCGATTTCTTGTTTCATCAAGCTCATCATGCCCTCCATCATCGTTTTAAGATCTTGCTCCTGAGTTTGAGCCGGTTTTGCTTGAGAGGCATTCGGGTGTTGGTAAGTGGCTGGTTTTGTAACTGGTTGGCGATACGGATCTAGTTGAGCATTGTTGGGATTCGACCAAGAGAAATTCGGGTGGTTTCGAAGATTAGGATTGTACGAGTTCGAGGCTTCAAATTTTCTGTAAACGGCATTTGCTTCTTCAACCACACTAGGGCATTCGTCCGTGTGGTGGGTGGTTGCGCTACAAACCCCACATTTCTTCGTTTCTTCCTTGCCCAGCGCTTTCATTATTATTTCGAGTTTGTTATTTAACATGTCGACATTGAGGTCGGTACATGCGTTCACTCGGTACTCCACGTTGCGTCTTGCTTGCGAATTTGACGCCATCATCTCTAACAGTTTCTGAATCTCCACGATTTCTTTATTCGCAATGTTTCCTCCCGCACAAGCATTGAGGAATTGGTAATCGGAGTAGCATAGTCCGTTTATGAACTGTTCGTAAAGGTAATGCAGCTCGACATTGTGGCTGGGGCATTCTTCCATCAATCGCATAAAACGGTCGAAATACTCGTGGTAGACCTCATTCGCCTTTTGTGTGATTGCCAAGAGTTCATGCCTTATCGCTGCTAATCGAGATGCCGAGTAATACTTCTCCTTGAAGAGGTTTGATACATCGCTGAAAGTAAGAGGCCCCCTTAGCTTGTAAAACCAGTCCTTTGGCCCTTCACCTAATGAATATGGAAATATAAGAAGAAGAATGTCATTAAAACCTTCATAGTTCGAATATATATTTAACTGTATTTTGAAGTCTTTTAAATGCTTGTGAGGGTTTTCAGTGGCTTTCCCGTGAAAAATAGGCAATGAGCCTAAAATGCTCGGATCAGCTTTAAAATTGGGTATATTCGGCCTAATGAAGTTATAATTATCATCTACGTGTCTTGGTGCTACAAGTTCTCTCAAGGTTTTTGGCCTTGGAACTCTTGTTTCATCAGCCATATTGAATTGTAAAGGAGGAGAGAAAGAAAAAAAAGTTTGTGTTTGCGGTTCTGGTTCAGCTTCTTCTTGATCTTCTTGAAGAGGATTCTTGCTCTTCTTCGTGCTGAATTTTTTTTTTTCGATATCCTCGCCAATTGGTAGTAATGTGCCTTTGCGAGATCGTGTATTGTGCATAGATTTCTTCCACCACAAACACACCTAAAATGATCACAAAGAAAAACCAAGATGTGAGTACAATTTTTTATGAACTAAAATTCTGAAAATTTAAATCGAACAATTGACTTAAACACCGCTCCCCGGCAGCGGCGCCATTTGATGAGCGGGTTTTTTAGACACTTGAAAAGTATCGTCGTTGTTTTAAACCTCAAATATCAAAGAATTTAATCTCATGTTTTTACAGTGGTAAATATGAGGATCGATCCACAGAGAGCCGGTGCATCAATTATGATTCAAAATTTTTGATTTAAACTACTCACAAAAACTTCTAACTTTTGTTTCTATGGAATTTCTCACTTGATTATGGTGTTTTAGAGGTTAAAGAGAAGTTCTTGACCAAGAAATTCCATTGAAACCAAATTTTGAGAATTTCATAAGGGTTCAGATTTATACACGATTTAAAGCACATCAAACTAGTCAAGAAAATCAAGAAAACGCATATTTCTGCGTTTTTGCAAACAAGGCTGAAATGAGATTTTGAAGTTTATTTCAAGCAAGACAATTAACCTAGAGCTTCACGAGAGGTTCAGAGTTATAATGTAACACACAAATAACCAACTCAAGAAGTTTCAAGAACGATTAAGAGTTGGTGCATTTTTAACTAGATTGACAAATAAGGCTGAATTATGGTTCAGAAACTAATTTCAAGCAATTCAAGAAGTTGCAAGAACGGTTCAATTATGGTGCGATTATAACGAAAATTACGCACGATTCAAAACTAGAGTAACACAAACAAGCAAGAAGTTTTGAGATTAAAAGATTCAATAAATCGCAGAATTTTCCATACACAAAGTTTAGACTAAACCAAACAACAAGAACATCAAGAGATAAGAAAGAGTACACCTAGAATGAGGGAAACTCGTGATGCAGCTCTTGGTCTTCTCTCCTCGTGCCGAAAGATCGATTTCTCACGTCACGTCGAGGACTGGTCGAAAGGAGATCGAGCTCGAGTCGTGAGGTTCGCGAAATCACCCTAAAAGAGCAAGCTCTGGTCAAGGGGTCTTTTCCACTGATCTTCACAAAAACTCTTCTCTCCGAGTCACGAATCCAGCTCGCTGCGAAGAAAACGGATCGAGTCACGGTCACTTCTAAATCGCCCGAAAAGGAATGAGCCCTGGTCACGGTACGATCTTCGAGGAGGAGGAGGAATCGCCCGAAAGGAATGAATCCAGGTCACGGTACGAAACCTCAATGGCTTTCTTGAAGAATCTTGAAGTATCTTGGATTGTCTTGCATGTGCTTGGAAGAGAGAAAGAAGAAGAGAGAACAGAATGAGGGGGAAAGAGTCAGTCCGAGAGGACCTTCAACTCAAGGCCCTTGGGTCTTATTTATAGCATGCAAGGTGTATTCTGATTGGCCAGGGGTTGATGGAGAGGATTGGGGGTATTGAGGACATTTCCACCAGGATAGGTGGGAAGGATAAGGCATTGGGTTTGAGTGGATTTCGTGTAGCTTTTTGGGCTTTCTCTAACATGGGTTTATTTGCCTCCAGCCTTGTCCGTGTACCGAAAATAGCGGTATGATATATCATTTCGACTCCCTTTGGCATTCTGGAGACAACTACACTCTCCAAATCTTCAGCAAATCCTTCTAATTCCTGTGAATAGGCATAAAACACATTAAGTGAAGTAATATTCAATTTATCTAAAATATGATGAATAAACTATGCAGAATACAATTTCACAAGGCTAAAACCTCCAAATTAAGCATGTAAAACGTGCTCTATTTGCCTCACATCACTCAATCCGCCAATGATGGAAGTTGTAAAGAAAGAGGTGATCAAGCTACTTGACGCCGGAATAATCTACCCCATCGCCGATTCGAAATGGGTCTCACCCATACACGTGGTGCCGAAGAAAACGGGGATGACGATAGTTGAGAACGATGAAGGCGATCAAGTACCGACTCGAGTTCAAAACGGGTGGCGAGTTTGCATCGATTATCGAAGGCTTAATAAGGCGACAAAGAAGGATCACTTTCCGCTTCCATTCATCGATCAAATGTTAGAAAGACTCGCGGGAAATCCATTCTATTGCTTCCTCGATGGATTTTCGGGATATTTCCAAATACCGGTCGCACCCGAAGATCAAGAGAAGACCACATTCACGTGCCCGTTTGGTACCTTCGCGTACCGACGCATGCCATTCGGGCTATGTAATGCTCCCGGCACATTTCAAAGGTGTATGCTTTCTATTTTCTCCGATTATATTTCCAAATTCATTGAAGTTTTTATGGATGATTTCTCGGTATTTGGGGACTCATTCGACTCGTGTCTAGATCACTTGTCCCAAATACTCGAGAAATGCATTGAATCTAACCTTGTCTTAAATTTTGAGAAATGCCACTTCATGGTGAGCAATGGAATTGTATTAGGTCATTTGATCTCAGAGAAAGGAATGGAAGTCGACAAGGCGAAAATCGACGTAATCAAGACACTTCCGTATCCAAAGACGGTAAAAGACGTGCGATCCTTTCTTGGCCATGCGGGATTCTATAGGCGCTTCATCAAAGATTTCTCCAAACTCGCCCAACCAATGTGCCAACTATTGAAGAAAGACGAAAAATTCGAGTTCGGGGAAAAGTGCAAGAGATCCTTCGACGATTTGAAAGAGAAGCTTTGCTCCGCACCAATCATCAAGTCGCCAAATTGGGAGCTACCATTCGAAATAATGTGTGACGCAAGCGACACAAGTGTGGGGGCGGTACTTGGCCAAAGAGAAGGAAAAGACCCTCACGTCATCGCCTACGCCTCAAAGTCTCTCGACAATGCCCAACGAAACTACACCACCACCGAAAAGGAACTCCTCGCAATTGTGTTTGCATTGGAGAAATTTCGTTCTTATCTTTTAGGTACGAAAGTGATAGTCTTTTCGGATCACGGCGCGTTGAGACACTTGATGAAGAAGAAGGAGTGCAAACCGAGATTGCTCCGATGGATCCTTTTGCTTCAAGAATTCAACCTCGAGATCAAGGACAAAAAGGGATGCGAGAATCTCGTGGCGGATCATTTGAGTCGGCTTCCATTGAAGATCGAAGATCTCGTTCCGATTCGAGAGGAATTCCCCGAAGAACACGTTCTCGCGGCCCAAGTCGAAGCACCATGGTACGCCGACCTTGCAAACTACATCGTCACGAAGAGATTTCCCCCGAGCTTCTCCAAGGCGCAACGCGACAAGATGAAAAGTAACGCGCGATTCTACGTTTGGGAAGACCCGCTCCTTTTCCGCATTTGTGCAGACCAAGTAATTCGAAAATGCGTTCACCAAAGTGAGGTACAATCTATTCTTTCTTTTTGTCATACATTACAATGTGGTGGACATTTCGGTATCGCACGTACCACACACAAGGTACAAGAATGTGGATTTTATTGGCCAACCTTGCATAAAGACGTTGCAAACTTTGTGAAAGGTTGTGAAAATTGCCAAAAGACGGGGAACTTGAGCCGTAGAAATCAAATGCCCCTCAATTCAATCTATGTGTGTGAACCATTCGATATTTGGGGCATTGATTTCATGGGCCCGTTTCCATCGTCTTTTGGCTATACTTACATCTTGTTGTGTGTAGATTACGTGACAAAATGGGTGGAGGCGGTACCAACCAAGCATGCGGATTCGAAAACGGTGGTGGACTTTTTGAAGAGAAATATCTTTCAACGATTCGGCATACCAAGAGTTCTTATAAGCGATCGAGGCTCCCATTTTTGCAATCGATATCTCCAAGGCCTCCTCGAGAAATACCATGTGAGCCATCGAACCTCCACCGCGTATCATCCTCAAACAAACGGCCAAGCGGAGGTTTCGAATCGAGAAATAAAATCTATTTTGGAGAAAGTGGTGAACCCGACACGAAAGGATTGGAGTTCTCGACTAGGCGACGCACTTTGGGCGTATCGTACCGCTTTCAAAACACCAATAGGTATGACTCCTTTTAAACTCGTGTACGGAAAGGCGTGCCATCTCCCGGTCGAATTAGAGCACAAAGCCTTTTGGGCGATCAAGCAATTGGCCCTCGACTACCCGAAGGACGCATCGGCACGTAAGCTCCAATTGCTCGAGCTAGACGAATTCCGGCAAGAGGCCTACGACAATTCGAGCTTGTGCAAAGCAAAGGCCAAAAGATTTCATGACCGAATGATTCAAAAGAAAGAATTCCAAGTAGGGGAAAGAGTGTTGTTATTCAACTCTCGTCTCAAACTTTTCCCCGGGAAACTTCGGTCCCGATGGATCGGCCCTTTTGTGGTCACCAATGTGACTACATTTGGGGTTGTCGAAATTCGAAGCAAAGAAACGAACAAAACGTTCAAAGTGAACGGCCATCGACTCAAGCACTACCACGCAAATTTCGAAACCGGGTGGATGGAGGAGCAAGCTCTAGAGCCCAACGACACCTCACAATGATGAGCTCGGCCAAGTCGAGCTCAAGACGTTAAACAAGAGCGCTAGCGAGGGAGGCACGCCCACGCATCAAAGGTTGTATCTCTCTATTATCCCTCTTTTAGGAATTTTCGATTTGTTATACTTGAGGACAAGTATTCTCTAAGTGTGGGGGGGGGGGGGGGGTAACATACAATCTTTGACCTGTATGAGCCCAATTAAAATTTAAAAAAAAATCAGGGAAAATTGAAATTTTTTGATCTGGCCGGCAACTCCGTTGTAACGGACCTCAATGTCCGTTATAACGGACTGTACAAAAATTTAAAAATTTGACTGGCGCCAAGCGTTCCGTTGTAACGGAATGGTATTGCGTTGTAACGGAGAGCCCTCTAAATTCAATTCTCATTCTACGGCTAGTACTCCGTTACGACGGAATACAATTGCGTTACAACGGACCAAAAATAGCGTTGCAACGGACATGAAAAACTCAGGAAATTGCGTTGCAACGGTTAATTCCAAAAATTTGCCAGAACTATGTGCGTTGTAACGGACCTCAATGTCCGTTGCAACGGACATACTCAGAATTTTTAAAACTAAGCTACGAATAGTGCTCCGTTATAACGCAGTTAGTACGTTGTAACGGACCTCAATGTCCGTTATAACGGACTTTAAATTGCGTTGTAACGGAATAGTTTCTGGCAAGTTTTCTATTTTACTTGAAATTTTCAAACATTAAACATTATTTTTGAACCCTGAGCATCAATAATAAATAAGTCAAGCATAAAATGCATAAAAAGATTTTTCTCCACTGAATTGAACTAAATTGTTGTTTATAAAACAAAATTTCATTTAACTCGGAATTTCGCTCTCAAAATTGAAAGTTTGCAAAATATTTTAAAAGATTTGGTTATGATTTTGAAGAGATCTATTCGGAGATTCCAGCCCTATTGTTTCAAATTTCACGAGTTTGAGACACTTGATCAATGCGCGGTTCAAGCGATACGTATTAACTCGATTTTCGAACCCGTAATTGATATGGGACTTATGAGTAAGGTTCTTAGCGTGGCCGTTAAAGTACGTTTTGCTAGAGTTAAAACATGACCAATTGCACTATGAAATGACCGTTTGTGGGGACCCGTTAGTAGATCAAATATACCCGCTTGTTTAAAAAAAAAAAAAAAAAAAAATGAAGGTCAAAAGACAACACCGAGAGTAACCTCATTGCATTTCGGTGCAGTGGGGCTTTCGGTTAAAGACTTCAAAAAAAAAAAAAAAAAAAAAAAGGGGTCAAAAGACAACACGAGAGTAACCTCATTGCATTTCGGTGTAGTGGGGCTTTCGGTTAAAGACTTCCAAAGAAAGAAAAGAAAACGAATGAGCGGGAAAATTGATCGAAAACGGGTATGAACCTTGTACCATTGTACCAAACGTGTTTTAAAATGAATAACTTGCATTTAAGATCATCTAGCAAAACGGGAAATTTTGGCCCGATAATAGCTTTCGAATTGAGTCCTTTTGAGATTGTGGAGTAAAGCAATTCGAAGTAAAAAACGTTTAAGTCGCTCTTACCGTTTGAGATCGAGTGTCATGAAAAACTCTTATGAAATTTCGAGTTAATTTCAAAGACCAATATCATTCTAAATAACTAGTAAACTTGATGAAATGAGAGTGAACCATTTGATTCATGAAATTAGTTTTTGAACCAACAATATAACTTCAACAAAATCTTATGCAATTCTCTCTTATGTTTGACTTTTATACTCTAATTGATCGAGGACGATCAAGGATTTAAGTGTGGGGGTATTTGATGTGAGGCAAATAAGGCACAAAATTAATGCTTAATTTGGGGGTTTTAGCCCTTGTGAAGAACAATTCTATATACTTTATTAATCATATTTGAGATAACATGAATATTTCTTCACTAAGTGTGTTTTACTGCTTAATCACAGGAATTAGAAGGAATTTCTGGGAATTTGGAGAGTGTAGTTGTCTCCAACACGTCAAGAGGAGTAAAAACGATATATTACATCGATATATTCGGTACATGAATGAGACGGGAGGCAAACAATTATCATGATGAAAACTTACACAAAAGTTTACACGAAAACCACTCAACCCTTAGCCCTTATCCTGCCCACCTACCTTTGGTGGGAATTACTTCCTTACCCCCAATCCTCTCCACCAACTCGTAGCCAATAAGAAGACTCCATGAGTGCTATAAATATGACCACAAGGGCCACGAGTTTAAAACATTCTCTTCACCATTTTTTCTGCCCTCTCACTCTCTCTCGAACTCTCTCCCTCTTAAGCAAGTCCAAGAACTTTCAAGAACACGCAAGAATTGCAACTACGAACGATAATTTTCTAAGATCGATCACCGAATAGAAGCTTACTTCATTCGGTGAAACGGTTTACACTTCGACGAAGATCGAGTTGCGAGGATTGAGGTGGAGCTTTCTTCATCCGAATCCACGCAAGCAAGGAGTCGAGCATTCGCTATTCCACTCGGGAGCTTTCTTCCAATTGGACTTCTTGCAATCTCGAGTTCACTCAACCGGTACGGAGCTTTCTTCGATTGGCGAGTGGATCGGTACGAAAGGAAACGTTGTGTGAGGCGACTAGCTTTCTAGCATCTCAAGCAACGGAGAAGGCATCCAAGACGAGACTCGAAGCTTTCTTCATCTCTCTAGGTGTTTTCTTTCCTTTCTTGTAATTCTTGTAGTTTAAATTCGAAATTGGGTTTGTGTAAAGAATTCTCGGTTTAATGAATCTTTAGTTTCTTGTTTACTTGAATCGAATCTTTGTTCTAAAACTTGTTCTTTTACTTAAGCTTTTGCTCTCAATTTCTGCCTTAAAACTCAGTTTAATCTCACTTAATTCAATCTCAAATCAAACCTTTAATTCAAATCTCAAATCAAAACTCAAACCAGAATTCCAGAAATACTTCCGTTATAACGGAAATTGAACTGCGTTACAACGAACTCAACGGTTTGTACCTGACTTTCAGTCTGTTGGTACTCCGTTGTAACGCAACTTAACTCCGTTGTAACGGACTCACCAGGATTTCCACTCAAATAGTTCAATACTAGTGCGTTGTAACGGAAATTGAGGTCCGTTGTAACGGATTAACCAATCCGTTGCAACGCAACCACTGTTCGTTATAACGGACTAGTTTAGTGCGTTATAACGGAGTTTCATCCGTTGTAACGGACGTTCATCTCACACTAGCGCCAGAAAATTCACTCAAGTGCGTTGTAACGGAACTTACTTCCGTTGTAACGGACTATCTTCTGTGAATTTTCTTCGTTATTTCTCATCCATTTTGATCCAAATTTTGACGCAATTGCTCCCCGTGGAACGAATCTATACATTTGCCACTGTACAAACTTAGATTACAAATTTTGTTGATTGTTCGGGGTTTTTAACACAACGATATTTTACACGACAAAAACCCGTTCATCAGAATATTTATGATACGCACTAGGTCTTGACTTAATAAGAGAAGAAGCATGCAGTATTGCGTGACCCCACACTGTGGATGATAATTTCGACTTCATAATTAGGGGTCTTGCAATTAATTGAAGTCTTTTAGTAAGAGATTCTGCCAGACCATTTTGTGTATGTGTGTGATCCACTGGATGCTCAATTTTAATCCCAATCGACATACAATAATCATTAAATGCTTGGGATGTGAACTCTCCGGCATTATCCAAACGAATGGTCTTAATCGAATTATTTGAGCAAGTAATTTTGCAAATGCAGTATTTCGAGATGATAATCTGGTATTGTCCGAAACACGGGATTCAATGTGAGTCTCCAAGATAGGAATTGTTTATTCCGAAAGGAAGAGATATCTCTTAGGCGCCGCTCGATGAGTCGATTAACGAAATCTCTGGCCAGAGTCAATGATATTAATGGTTAATATCGATTGAAATTTGTTAAATCAACTCGGAATCGGGGAATAAGTGTAGTTAATCAAATTATAAGGATGACTATTACCATGCCTTTTGATTAACGGATATCGCAAACAAGATAACTAGTAACCGCTATTCGAGATAGGCACAATGATCACAATCATTATTCGTTTAACATGGGTAGCTATGATGGAGTGACTAGATCCCGCTCATGAGCTTGTAGGCATTGGAAATAACCTACTGCCATCGTTAAGTCGAACCTACATGGTCACACAACGAGTCGTACTAAGTCGGGCTTGATCATAAAATCGGCACATTGGATGTGCATAGCTTGGTATTTGATACGCGAGCTATATTCTCTAAAATCGTGCGTATTGGATATGCATGAGTACCTTTTAGGTAGATCTGAAATTGAGTGGGAGACTGAAGGAAATACAGTTTCAGGATCAAGCGTAAAAGTGTACACGTGGATGAACGAATGTAAGCGTACATTCGTGGCCATAACTGTCAGTGGGAAAATCCGATTTGAATGGTTCAAATTGGGTTAGATAGGATTATCTATAACCTTCATGTAGAAATATATTTCATATGAACGAAGTATCAGTGTCGTTTATGTGAAATACCGAAAGGGTGCAACAGTATGACATACAGTTAGTAAAACCCATCATAACTTTTGCATACGAACTCCAATTGTGCTGGGCCAAATTGGGTTATGTAGATAATAAGATTATCTACAACTTTCAGGTTGGGTGATTTTCTGTCAGAGAAATTTATCAATTTCGTCTGGACAGAATACTGACCAGGTTCATGCAGTATTCTGTGTGAAATGATGTATATTGGATATACATGTCTTTTGGCTAATCGTGATCCTATTAGATATAAATAGGATATTTTCTCTCTCCTGACTAAGAAATTCAATCAGAATTATTTTGCCAAATACACAAAAAAAGAGAGACATTTCTCAATTGAGTGAAAAGGTGCGAAAAGAGAGAAATCGAGAAAGGAGTTTCTCGAGTGATAGAGAATCGATTAGATCGAGCAAGTTCGCCGGTGCATTGTCTAGGCAGGTGCATCCGCGACCGACGTCTTACGAATCACCGTGGATACAAGTAGAGGAGTGACGTTTGTGACTCTTCGATTGTGATCGACTCGAGTAAGAAAGACGGTGAAAACGCTTGGACGCACGAGGACGAAGTCGAGTGAACCGGCGTAGCAAACGATTGGTGAAGGACGCGTGGTATGGGACGCGCGGATTGTCACCAACGTGACAGGAAATTGAAGGCGGCGATCAACCCTTCGTGTGCCATCAATTTGGCACTGGTATAGATCTATCCTTCTAATTCCATCGTACTCTCGAAGTCGTGGCGTGATCTCGGGAATCGGGGAATCGGACCGGGCCTTCATTCTGCTGCGCGGGTCCGGGGTCGAGGATATTCCCCTACAGTGGTATCAGAGCGATCGCCATCGATCCGAGGGTCGAATCATAGTCGTATATTCGATATACGCACGGGTTATCAAAGTTCGTACCCGTTTGCGTGATGATAGATATAGACATTGCAATTTCGTTAAAAATCACAAGTAGAATTCACTAGAGATCAATCAAAAGTTGATTGAGAGTATCTAGGAATTATCGTGAAAAAGTTTCATGATTTATCATTTCAGAAACGAGCGAAAACGGAAGAAACGGCAAAATCTGCAGAAAATTAGAATACGAAACAGTGAGTAAAACTAAGATAATTTTCAGTGGGAAACTCCAAATTGATTGGATCAAATTGGCATAGTTAGATAATGATCTTAATGGATGCGTTTCTTCCGTATTCTAAGATAATTATCTATGACAGAAAGTTTTTTCATTTGAACGAATTATCAGTGTCGTTTTTATGGAATACCGAAAGGGTGCGATTGTTTGACATACAAAGACTAAAACGTCCGTATATGTCGTATCGAAACTCCAATTGAGTCCAATCCAATTGGGTTAGTTAGATAATAAGATTATCTAGAACTTTTGTTCACATTAAAAGTCGTTTGGAACAACTTAATATTTTCGTTTCAACAGAATACCGAAAAAGTGTCTGTAGTTTTCTGGTTGAAAAGGTGTCTATTGGATATACTTACCTTTTCGTTTGTCCGTATTTTACTAAAATTGGCCTAATTTTCAGTGGGAAACTCCAAATTGATTGGATCAAATTGGGTTAGTTAGATAATTAGATTATATATGACTTTGATATTGAAAGTGTTTTCATTTGGACGAATTATCAATGTCGTTTGAATGAAATACCGAAAGGTTGGGACTTTTTGACATACAGTTAGTAACACTTCCGTAATTTTCGCATCCAAATTCCAATCGAGTCCAATCCACTGGGGTTGGAAAGATAATAATATTATCTAGAACTTTCGTTCACATTAAAAGTCGGTTCGAACGATTTAAGATTTTCGTTTCAACTGAATACAGAAGGGGTGCGAGCAGTTTTCTGTTTGAAAAGGTGTATATTAGATATACATACCTTTTGGCCTATCTTTATCTCTAATCAATTAATTCAATCATACTAGCATATAGATTAGTATTTATTTAGAATAATTAGTCTCCCTAAATAAATCATATGCATTTAGAAATCTTGTGATAGTGATATAATATGATTACGTCACGAATTATTTAAACATGCATAGGCATGATCCCTCATAATATTGAAGTCGTGGAAATATCTTCCATGTCCACATCCATCGAGATTGGTATGACATAATGCGTGGTTTCAGATCATAGTCGGGCACGTATTATTGTATGTATTGATGCGGGTGGTAAGCGTTAATTGGGGACTCACGTGGGTTCAGGCCATAGTCGGGCACGTGAGTAGTTCAATTGAACGATACGTTGGATATGGTTATGACTTAACCGTCCAAGCTAATCCGATTAGAGTTCGGGGCATAGATAGAATGCACACACGGAATTGGGATTGTATATGATACGATCCATCACCGAAATTCTATAAAGGTTCAAGAGTCGTATATGATACGATTGGATAATAATCCTACCTAAATAAGCGAGATCCCATTTGTCGGCCATAGTCACTTATGGGAGGATTGCGAAATATGGATCTTGGGTGTTATGGACTTGGAGTCCCGTTTCGGTATGAGGGTTATCGATTCGATAAAAATAAGACATTCATATAATCATCATATAAGCATATAGATTAAGTACGCACGGTTAGGAGCTTAATTTTCATCATCCGTTTAGAATTATATTTTCTAGGAACACCAAATATATCGATGAGATCGATATGATAGATGGCTTTTGGGCCGGAATTACCATGATTAATCTTGATAGTTAAAGAATAGTTCTTAGACTTAAAGGAACGTGTTGGACACGGACAATGGTAAATTCGGGGCTCGAGGCTTTGGCTTTAGAGACAGCCGGGTTCGATACACTTTAAGAAGGAATCGAACAATATTACGTGCCTTGTGGTGGCATGTATAGACGCTAATTTCTCAAAATTGTTTTGATAATTCGAGTGTATATGAAAGTAAAACGCAAAGCTCAAGAAATAGTTTCAAGAGCTAGAGCGCGTTGAATGGTTCAATGCGGCTCAAAGAGTAGGTTAATTTTGAGACGCTTTATGGGTCTTTGATTAACACTCGTGTGTTTATGGTACAAGATTTGATCTTCGTGACCGAATATCATATGCATTCGATATATAAGTCGATCCCGAAATTGCATGTGATGCGATGTAAATTTGAATAGGAGATGCTTGAAGTGTCCGGGGAATCCAAAGCATAGAGATGCGTGGATGTCCTTGAAATTCAAAGGCGGGATCGAAAGAAATAAATGTATAAGGGTATTTTGGGAAAAAATTTTCCAAACAGAAAGTTCGGACAAGGAGTTGTCCAAACTAATGACTCAAAGAACGGTGAAATCCGAGAAGGATTAAACCTAGAAGTTGATTGCTTCTTTTGGCGTTGCCATCTTGGCCATATAAACGAGATACGTGTATCTAGATTCCATATGATGGATTGCTAGAATCATTCGAATTAGATTCGATTGATTAATGCAATACTTATTTATTAGGCAAGATGACAAAAGGCATCATTCTCCAAAGATTGGAGAAAGATTCAACGAATTATTGGAAATTACATTAAGATGTAAAAGATCCGATAAATTCCGAGGAAAGAGGAGGCTATCGGTATTTTGTTACGTTTACGGACGATTAAAGTAGATATGATAATATCTGTTTAATGCGTGCCGCAACGGAGATTTTTTGAAAGGTTCAAAGAGTTTAAAAAACAAAATACAAAATCGACTTAGCAAGAAAATCAAAGCCCTTTGATAGGATCGAGGAGGCAAGTATTTGAGCTACGCAATTCGATAGGATCGAAGAGGCGATATTTGAGTTATAAATATTGATTATCATTCATGTCAAACCCCAAATTATAAAGTGGAAAAGGGTGCGGCAACCCGCCAGTATACAACTCGTATACCACAGGCTCTTATATGATAAATTCACAAAAACATAAATACCACAACTCGAAAACAACGACACACGCAGATATATACATGCATCACCATAACATATACACACGAACACAAAGAAACCTAGCGGAAGCATATAAACACAAACGCGACATAACCAAACACCAAAACTAAACAAAATGTCGCATAAACAAAAGGCTCGCTGGCCAGAAACGGAAGTAAACAAATATACACAAGATGGAGGTTCCGCGATGAAAACGAAACCGTCGCACTCACACTCTAGACACCCGCTGCCCCGGAAAATCTGTCCACCGTACCTAGACTCAAAACATTCAAATAAAATGGTTAGTCACGGAAGTGACTAAGTGAGTGAGTTTTGAGCCTAGCTTATTAAGATCGACCTTTTACATGCTAGTCAAAAACCTCGCTCAAAATAATCGAAATCATAAATCATATATGTATATAAATACTTCTCAAAGTACTTGCCCCGGCTTTTCGAAATCAAAATCACTTACCTTCATACATAATCATATATATACTAATACTTTTACCGGGGTGAGGGCGCAAATAACACTCGACTGAAGTGCCAACCCCGAGTGGATAGCTAGTCACAAACGGGCTGGAACATAACATAAAGCTCGGGAAGCGCGAATTCCCACAAAAATGAGCTGACGACGGATATCCATGCGCCACAGCCAGACCCCACATGGGTCGGGACTTTGCACTACATCAAGTTTGCTACGCAATTCCCTCCATAGAGCGCCACGGGGTCGCGCGACACTACACCTATCAAACTAAAACATACCGGAGGAGCCGCGTATGTACACATAGGACCCTCTTTCAAAACCGTAAGCCCGGCCTACGTTTTATCAAACTCAAATTCTACATACATATATATGATCAAATCTACATAATATATATTTTGTTGATGTAACACGGTTTTTAAAGCAAATACGGATTTCTAAAGCGAGAACCCTAGACTATCATGTAAGGTCTAGAAACGATCGAAATTGAATTCTTAATAAGATAGAAGTGAAAGTAGCACTCACCTAATGGAAAGAAACTCGACAAATACACGATTAAACGAAACGGCGCAGAAAACGGAGCAACTCGAAACGTGGATGAAATCCTTCTTTTGATCTCGCCAACTCGTACAACTTAACCTCCTGAAGAATATGGCACCTTTCGTTTTGCGAAATTTCCTTTTTTCCTTGATTTCTCCTATTTTTCTCTCTTTGTCTCTTAGGGTTTCATGAATATTTTCTAACTATGTTAATGGACAGGAAAGGGGAGAGATGTGAGGCGCCTAATAAGTTGTGAAATTGTATCTTACATCCATACCCAACAAACTATCATATTCATAAACCATTTATTTTACACCTATATGGGGGTTTATTTGCAAACTCTATTTTTAGTATTATTAATGGTGGGGTAACTATGCAAATAAGTCCCTATCATATATATATTTAAACAACACATAAATATGTAATTACGATTATACCCTTTTAACGAGTTTGAGGCATAAGGAGTTGGTTTTGATCATAGGGATTTATATATTTAACATGGGTCTTATATTCTGGGATTTTAGGACTAATATTCCACAAATATCAAAACCCTATTTTTGATATTTATTACAATTCATGATTGTGAAATCGTTTCACGATTATTTTCATTTCGGAACATTGAGATGTGTCCGAAAAGAGGAATTGAATGCATGTTGGACATGGTTCGATAAATGATAAGTCAAACGGATCTCCCAAAAATGTTTCGGGGATACGTCCTTGAGACAGCGGCACTAATGAATGGTTGCATATATGATATGGACCATAAACCTTCTAATCGGTACAAAAGACGCCATATGAGATATGGATCGGAATGGTTCCGAAGTTGTCATTTATACAGATTTGAGGATGTGAGTATATTTCGAAATTTGTTTCGATTAAACTCAATCCCAAATCTGAAAATTGTTCGTTTATGATATATCCTTAAGGAAACTAAAGGGTATTAGTTCTAACGTCCCGACGAAAATGAGATTTTCATGGCTCGAAGAGATGCCTTCTTGGAGGAGGACATGATGCGCACAAGTTGGGAACTTGATGTCGCTTATCTCTATGCGGGCTAGTGGGAGTAGAATAAATCTCGAAAGAGTTCGAGATCTAAAAAATGAACGTTGTACCGATGAAAGTTGACACGACTTCATCAAGAATCGATGAATACGAGTCGAACACACAAAGGAATTTTTATAGATCAAGTAGGCTATATCATACGCCGATAAATACGGATTTATCGTGGCTAATGATGATAGATCGATATCATATGATGATTCGATATCCTACAAGGATGCTATGAAAAGTTGATTCCACATGACATGGTGTCATGAAATCTGAGATTCAATCCGTGTACATTATCAAGTTTGGAACTTGATTCAATCACTTTCTGGGTTAGACTCATGAAATGTGAATGGATTTTCAAGGTGAAGAACCTACATGGATAGGAATATGCATATAATAAAGCGAGGCTCGCAGCGAAGAGTTTCAAGTAATTCATAGTCGGACTATGAAGAAACGTTTTCGCATGTTGCCATGCTTTCACGTTCTCAAAATTCTGCTTGTCATGATCGCACATTATGATTATGTGATGTGGTAAAATGGATATCAAAACCCAATTTCTTGACATAAATTTTATGAAAGGATGTGTACTTGACACAACCTTACGGTTTTGTCGATTCATAAGAATCGGGGATAAGATATGTACGCTTTAACGATCCATATGATGGATTAGAGAGAGCTTCTCGGAATTGGAATATTCTTTTTGACGAAGTTATAAACTGTTATAAAATTGTTGGAACGAATGGAAACTTTGTGTATACATGAAGGTTAGTGGGAGCCACGTTATATTTCTTGTAACGACAAAGAATTTAGGCGAGACCGCTATTAAGCGTGAAGATCTATTGGATAGATCTAAGAAGTTCCTCGTTCTATATTATAGCACGTATATCGACATAATGTTGAAAATGGTTTTCAACATATAACTCCTTGGAGGAGTTAAATCGAAATGTCGAATGACAGAAATTTTTTACGGCTCGATGTGAGACATCAAGCAGGGCGAAAAGTAAAAATATGATGCTTTACATTTGATGTGAGGATCTATTATATCTGTCATGATATGTATGTGGCTATATGTCGTACACACAGAGCGTCTAGTTCACCATCAATAAAATCCATGGGAATCACACGAGTTTGAATGTAATGCGATTACATGAGACTAACTCTTGTGAATGTATAATGGTTATACATATATATACATAATGGTTATGTATCTTTAAACCCATTTGGGATTTGTATTGATAGCGGTGAATGTTATCCTTGAATACTTTGCAAAAGAATTCAGGATTTTATTTTATCTATAATGGTGTGGAAGACGTGATGGTTATAAAGAGTTATAACAACAACAGTTTCCAAATATGGCACGTCTAAATATGTAGCACGACTTTCGATCACAAAGTGTGTACATGTTTTGCTTAAACGAAAACACGGTTATGTGGAAAGGTTCCACAAGACCAATAATTTATGATTCTATTTACGGAGGCGAGTATATTGTGGTTATTAATCACAAAAGAAAGCGGTATGGATCAAGGATACATGACCAAACTCGAGTAGTCACGAGTTATCGGATTTATGGTTGTGTATTGCGTGAGACGCAATAGTACAAGCCAAAAATGCCGAGGTCAAAACCACTTCTAGATAATACTCGAAAATTTCATTTGATCCATGAAATTTTATGAAAGATGTGATCATAGGTATTGGAAATGTTCCAAACCTTAAGAAGATTAACACTAGCGGCAACGTGCGGAACCGTTTACAAAACCGCTCTCTCTAGTCGCGCGTGACTATCATGCGATGACTATGGGTATGGAGATACCTAGAGGAGGAAGAAGAGAGTAGAGTGTAGTTATCTAATACGATAGTCCTCGCAGGTTATGCGTATGGAGATACCCATAGGTAAACGTTGTATCACCCAAATACTTAATCCATATGAATGCATCCCTTTTAAAAATTTTGTTTACTTAAATTAATATGCATTCACCTTATATGAAAATTGTGTGCGGGTTGTGCAATTTGATTACATGAACCCTGAGTTGAACTTGTGTGGACGTCGACATAATTGAGAATTATGTGCAGCGAAACCGTCACACTTAAAGTTTCATTTCTAAACATCCCTAGTCATGATTCAGTTTGCTTAAGAGTGAAGCATTTACATTATCAGATAATAGACTGAACATGTACACTAGTACGTTAGCCGAGGAGATGATTATGTTTTGCTAATCATAGGACAAAGGTGTTTGTCGAATAGGGAACGTAGATATATTCTAGGTGACATGTATTGGATATGACCGAAGCCGCGAGACCATGACATGGTTTAGTCATTATGGATGGACTCGCGACGAGTAGGGTATTAGGTTCTTCATACTTGAGGGGACCATTGATTGCGTTACGTGCGTAACACAATGTTTTGATATGACCATACGCTCACCGTAACAGGGAGTTAAAACGGTCATCATTGGGTATTGTCCGAAATACGGAATTCAATATGAGTCTCCAAGATAGGAATTGTTTATTCCGAAACGAAGAGATATTTCTTTGGCCACTCGATGAATTGATTAACGAAAATCATGGCCATGGTCAATGATATTAACGGTTAATATCGATTGAATTTGTTAAATCAGTTCGGAAACGAGGAAATAAGTATAGTTAATCAAAATATAAGGATGACTACCACCATGCCTTTTGATTAACGGATATCGCTAACAAGAGAACTAATGACCGCTATTCGAGATAGGCACAATGATCACAATAATTTTTCGTGTTAACATGGGTAGCCATGATGGAGTGACTAGATCCCGCTCATGGGCTTGTAGTGCTTTGGAAACAGCCTACTGCCATCGTTAACCGAACCTACCTGGTCACACAACGAGTCGTACTAAGTCGGGCTTGATTATAAAATTGGTACATAAGATGTGTGTAGCTTGGTATTTGATACGCAAGCTATATTCTCTAAAATCGTGCATATTGGATATGCATAAGTACCTTTTAGGTAGATCTGAAATTGAGTGGGAGACTGAAGGAAATGCAGTTTCAGGATCAACCGTAAAAGTGTACACAAGGATAAACGAATGTAAGCGTACATTCGTGGTCATATCTTTCAGTAGGAAAATCCATTTTGAATGGTTCAAATTGGGTTAGATAGATAATAATATTATCTACAACCTTCATGTAGAAATATATTTCATATGAACGAAGTATCAGTGTCGTTTCTATGAAATACCGAAAGGGTACAACAGTATGACATACAGTTAGTAAAACAGTCATAACTTGTTCATACGAACTCCAATTGGGCCAACCAAAATTGGGTTGTGTAGATAATAAGATTATCTACAACTTTCATGTTGGTTGATTTTCTGTCAGATGAATTTACCAATTTCGTATGGACAGAATACTGGACAGATTCATGCAACTTTTTGTGTGAAAGAGTGTATATTGGATATACATGTCTTTTGGCCAATCCTAATCCTATATGATATAAATAGGATATTTCTATCTCTTCAGATATATGAATTCATTCAGAATATTCAGAATATTCCATAAATATTGAGAGACATCTTTCTATTGAGTGAAAGGGTGTAAAGAGATAGAACCGAGAAAAACAGTTTTTCCGGAGAAGAGAATCAATCGATCAAGCAAGTTCGCCGGTGCATCGTCTAGGCAGGTGCTGAAGGAAATACAGTTTCAGAATCAACCGTAAAAGTGTACACAAGGATAAACGAATATAGTCGTACATTCGTGGCCATAACTGTCAGTGGGAAAATCCGATTTTAATGGTTCAAATTGGGTTAGATAGATAATTAGATTATCTATAACCTTCATGTAGAAATATATTTCATATGAACGAAGTATTAGTGTCGTTTATGTGAAATACCGAAAGGGTGCAACAGTATGACATACAGTTAGTAAAACAGTCATAACTTTTGCATACGAACTCCAATTGGGATGGCCCAAATTGGGTTGCGTAGATAATTAGATTATCTACAACTTTCATGTTGGGTGATTTTCTGTCTGAGAAATTTACCAATTTCGAAATGACAGAATACTGACCAGGTTCATGCAGTTTTCTGTGTGAGAGGGTGTATATTGGATATACATGCCTTTTGGCTAATCCTGATCCTATTAGGTATAAATAGGATACTTTCTCTCTCATCACTATGCAAGTTAATGCAATCTTATTCAGAATA
Source organism: Luzula sylvatica (assembly GCA_946800325.1). Classification (NCBI taxonomy): domain Eukaryota; kingdom Viridiplantae; phylum Streptophyta; class Magnoliopsida; order Poales; family Juncaceae; genus Luzula; species Luzula sylvatica. Next base: position 55,959,571 of record OX326961.1, on the reverse strand, counting down.
TTCAGGAGATTTTCCAGAATAATTGAGATACAACTTTCTATTGAGTGAAAGGGTGTAAAGAGAGATAACCGAGAAAAGGAGTTTTCTCGGTGTAGAGAATCAAACGATCGAGCAAGTACGCCGGTGCATCGTCTAGGCAGGTGCATCCGCGACCGACGTCTTGCGACTCACGGTGGATACAAGTAGAGGAGCGACAATTGTGGCTCTTAGATTGTGATCGACCCAAGGAGTGAGAAGACGGCCAACGAGCGGTGAAAGACGCGTGGTATGGGACGCGCGGATTGTCACCAACGTGACAGGAGATAGAAGGCGGCGATGAACCCTTCGTGCGTGATCAATTTCACGCTGGTATAGATCTATCCTTCTATTCACATCGTACCCTCGAAGTCATGGCGTGATCTCGGGAATCGGAGAATCGGACCGGGCCTTCATTCCGCTGCGCGGGCCCGGAGTCGAGGATATTCTCCTTCAGGTGCATCCGCGACCGACGAACTCCGACTCACGGTGGATACAAGTAGAGGAGCGACACTTGTGGCTCTTCGATTGTGATCAACTCGAGGGAGAGAAAGAACGGTCAAAGACGGTGGAAGTGCTTGGACGTGGAAAGCACGGAGACAACCGGAGGAGCGTCAAGACGGTGGGAGACGTGTGGTATGGGACGCACGTGCTAGTCACCAACGAGACCGGAGAAAGAAGGAAGAGCGATCAACCCTTCGTGCGTGATCAATTTCACGCTGGTAATCGTCTATCCTTCTATTGCATCGTACCCTCGAAGTCATGGCGTGATCTTGAATTTAGGGAACCGGACCGGGCCTTCATATCCGCTGCGCGGGCCCGGGTCGGGTGAATTCCCAACACATTATCGCTCCAGGATGGCCTAGGCGGTCATGCCAAATCAGAAAATTGCTTCTCAATTTATTGAACTTCTGGTTCATTATAGCATTAATTTCTATTGTGCTAATACGCGTATAATATAAGCCACTGGATAATGCGGGCAATTTTTCTAATACATATTTGTTGTGATGTACGATTTGTGTTATAAGGAGATATTCAATGTTATTCTCACTTATCGTTTCAATATGATATCCATTACATCGTATATCTTTAAAACTTAGCAAATTTTTTTGCGATTTCGTAGATAATAAGGCATCTTCTATTATCAATTTGGTTCCTCTAGGCAACAAAATAACTGCTCTTCCGGAGCCTTCAATCATGTTTGTTGTGCCTGATATTGTATTGACACTTGCCCTTATTTTTGTAATATTTGCAAAATCTTTCGCTTTTCGAAGTATAGTGTGCGTTGACGCACTATCGGCCAAGCATATATCTTCGCTATTCATATTTGGAATGCTCAATCAAAAAAAACACTTCATTTAAAAAAATATATATATATATTAGAATTACTTTATGAAATATGGATGAAATCATGAAATAGAAAGACCAGATTTATAAAATATCAGGGTACATGAGTACTATATTATAATCAGAGTACATGAGTACATTATTACATTACAAATACAACACATTAATATAAACTAAGACAATCTTTATCATACTACTAAAGCTTAAGCGAGACTTATTCATGGGTATTCTGACTAGCAAAATTAAAACTCGACTCGCCATCCATGGGGGTAAGATAATCTGCCACATCCAATTGCGTCATGCTCAAGAGTTCATTTAACGGATCTTCATTATTAAATTGAACAAAGTTCACTTCTTTTTTTTCTTCTTAATTTTCTTCTTTCTCCTTCAAAGAAGATTGATAAAGTTCAACTATATGTTTTGGCGCTCGACATATGCGTGCCCAATGGCCTTTCTTGTCACATCGGAAACATGAAGTGCCGGACCTCTTGAAAGGTGTATTGCGTTGGTGTTTCTGATTTTCTTGTACAAGCTTTTTATCTTTATCGTCACTCTTGTCATCACGTTGCCAAGTGTTATTTCGGTTTCGGCTTCGGCCTCGTCCACGGCCTCGAAAATGACCACACCCACGGTTTTTGAAAGAGGCAGCATTCACTTCGGGGAATGGTGCAGAATCGGTAAGACGAGATTCATGATTCTTCAATAAAATCTCATTATTTTGCTCGGCTACTAGGAGACATGATATTAATTCTGAATATTTCTTAAAACCTCGTTCACGATATTGCTGCTGCAGGAGCATATTCGAGGCATGAAAAGTAGAGAACGTTTTCTCTAACATGTCCTCGTCAGTAAAATTTTCTCCGCAAAGTTTAAATTGAGAACTAATTTTAAACATCGCGGAATTATAATCACTTGCTGATTTGTAATCTTGCAATCTCAAGTCCATCCAATTAAATCGAGCTTTGGGAAATATTACGGTTTTCTGATGATTGTACCTCTCTTTTAAATTCTGCCACAAAATATGAGGCTCCTTAATCGTAAGGTATTCATGCTTTAACCCCACATGTAAATGGTAGCGAATGAAAATCATAGCCTTGTAGGTATCATGTATACAGACAACTTGTAGGTATCATATTTCTTTCTAAATCCTGTCACGTATTGCCGAAATGATTTTACGAAACCACCCATTCCATGACTTCGTACGACTTTGATAATGCACTTCTAAATTATGACAACTATTTTTCAAATAAAAGTCGCCATTAAAATCAAAGATAATTCCATCACTTAGCCACGTGAATAGATTTACCACCTCTTCTTCGCACCGTAAATCATGATCAATAATTCCTTTACTTACTAATAGAGATACATCTTTAGCATTTTTAATGAGTTGAGACATGAAAACCAAATACGCAGTAATATCATTCCTGAATTTTGGGTTCGTTTGTTCTAATGCCACCAGGTTCTTAAAGAGAGAAGGGGTGTTCTCGTCTATAATTAACTTCGGAATTTCTAGCACATTGCCGTTAAACTTCACATCCAATAGAGAATGGGGGTTGTCCTGATGGAATTTTCTTTTCTGAATTGTAACTCCAGCAATATGATATTCCCCTGCTCGGTGCCAATTATTTACCGTTTTTCCATGTCGGTACTGTTGTGCAAGGCAAAAGTCGTCATCTCGACTTGGCCTTAAATAAATGTGGCATAGATGTAACAAATGATGAGCAATTATCGGTCTATTGATTTCCTTGATAGCTTTTGGATAATGATATAAAATGTCCTCTACACCTTGAGAAATTCTTTTGGGGAATGATGGAGCGCTCGTCTCTTCGCCCATAAAAAGTTCATATATAATTTTCAGGACGAAGAAAGGGACTTGATTCTCAATGAGAAGAAGGTCGTGCGTAGAAAAATTAAACTGCAATCGCTCAATTTGAATGCGGTCGTCATCCTTTGGTGCTAAGTTGCCTGAATCCCGAGTTAATTCGATTGCACGAAGGCGAACAAGAATGAAGACTCCATCAAGCAAGAGCATATTAACGAACTCGCTGCTTTTCATTTTGATTTCTTCTGTATAATAACTCCTAGCAATGTTTTCTACTTTCTTTAGAGATTTGATGTAATCCTGAAGGCCTACCCTTTTATTAGATTCCAATATGCAGTCCATCAAATTCCATTTCATTTGTTCCGTTCCTTTAAGAGCGTCGTTTTTATGGTGATATGGTCCAATTGATACGGCATCCGGATCGTAAACATTCTCCCCGATGCGTTTTTGTACTTTGCATATGGAACTAAAGTTGTTTTTGTTATCAAAACTATCACCATGCCCCCAGTGATATTTTTCGTTCAAATGTTGCTCCAACTTTCCTATCTCGATCGTCACGTGTGAACTGTTTTCGCACTCCATTGTGATATATAGCACAAGCCTAATATCTGAACAAAAATGGTAATTTGATTAAGATACTCTTTATTGTGCCCCTATATATTCACTAGAACATTTCTCTATATGATAATGAACATGATTAATTGACATGTTAATTAACATCTTGGATAGAATAGAATTAACACGAGATTGATAATGAACATGATTAACATCTTGGATAAAATTAACACGAAATTTAGTAACATATGTTAATTATCATTAGAAGATGTTTTGGTGAAATACGAGACAACATAAAAGTTCCTGCGGATAATAGACAAAATTATTGATACCTGTGAAATTCAAATCTGGATTTCACAAAAAAGAAAAAGAAAGAATAGAATTCGGGATCATACCTTGTTTTCTTAGCGTCAATAGGAATCACCTCTGCATGAAACGAGATTGTTGGTGACGTAATTGAATAGGTCTTTGGGACAAAATTGAGCTTCCTTCCTCCTAAGTAGTAAACTCAATTCTTTGGAAGAACAATTTTACGCGTTTCAAAGACCTTCCCATTCTTTCTTTTACTATATTTGGCCAATTGCAGTTTGAGTGGTGATAGGAAGTCCCCTTACGATTATCTTCTTGTATTGATAAGGTGTCGTGTATCAAACAAACGAGTCAATGAAATTAGGAAAATTATACTTCTCCCACCAAATTCACCACACAAATCGTGATGGAGTAAGCGTGACATCACTTTGTCATGCTTACTCCTTAATGCCCCCAATTTACTTCCCAATTGAGTCCCAATTAATTTTTAACCCAAAATTTTGATAATTTTAATCGAAATTTAATTCATGACACATTCATTACTTTAATTAGAAGATAATAAATTATAAATTAATTAAAGGAGAATTTAATTGGAGAAGAGTTGGGGTGTAAATTGGGGTTCATTTCACCCCACTTTCATTGAAACTTGCATCACCAAAGTGGCGGTGAAATATGGGGGAAGAGTAGAACGCCTCATGAAATTAATTGAACACGTCACTAGATGTTAAAAGAGGAAAAAATATACTTGTGCCCTCTAATATCCCCTCAATATATTGATATGTTAGTAATATATAATAAATGTATTAAATGTTAATTATTTTAGATAATAAATCATAATAGCTGGCAAATGATATTAATTACATGACAAACCGTATTAATTAAGTGAAAAACCACATTGGTTAGGTGATAAACCAAATTATTAAAAAATAATTTGGTTTATTTAATATTTTTGTTGTATTTAATCTATCACATGACAAGTCTTCTTTATATTAACGAATTTTTATTATTTTATTTTCAAATTTTTTTAAAAGAAAAATATTTTCATGTTTATTTTGTTTATTTTTGCTAAATTATTATGTTTAGTTTTTTGCTAAAATTATATAAATATAACCTATCATAATTAGTATTTGATGTAGGGATGTCAATGGGACGGGTCGGGTTCGGGTAAGCCTCCCCCATATCCGAACCCAATTTTTCGGATATTACCGGAACCCGCGGGTAAAGGGTATATCCGGATCCGAACCCGTTACCCGAAATTTATTAATAAAAAATAATAAAAAAATAAAAAGTTATTATACAAATACGTAGAATTATCAACAATTTTAAATACATAAAACAAGCAACTTGCACAAATACATAAAAATCCGAATATTACGAATAATTAATCCATAAAACATCCAAAATTTTCATATTATGGGATATTTTCGGGTATTTTTCGGGGATTTTTCGGGTTCGGATAACAGGTATACCCACGGATAAAAAATTTCCCCCGTACACGAACCCGGACCGGGTATTTTTTGGGTATTACCCGACCCGCGGGTATTTCTTACGGATTTTACACACCCTGTTCGGATCGGGTACCCGCGGGTTCGGATTTCTACCCGACCCATTGACATTCCTAATTTGATGTCAGTTTTACAAAACAGAAAATGTATAATAAAACAAATAGTTATCACATATATAAATATAACTAATTATTTAAATTTTTGATTTAAATTTTTTTACTACGAGATACCAGCATGTATCTGTAATAAATATCAAAAATAGGGTTTTGATATTTGTAGAATATTAGTCCTAAAATCCCAGAATATACGACTCATGTTAAATATGACTCGTCCCACGATCAAAAACCGACTTCTTATGCGTCAAAGTTGTCAAAAGGGTATAACCGTAATTTCATTTTTATGGTTATTTAAATATATATATGATAGGGACTTAATTGCATAATTACCCAACCATTAATAATACAAATAAGTAGAGTTTGCAAATAAACCCCCACATAGTTGTAAATCCAAGGGCTTGCAATTATGAGAGTTTTGTGGGTATGTATGTAATGTGCCATCCACCTCATTAACCCCTGCGACCTACACCTCACCCCTTCCTTAGCCATTAGCACACATCAAACACTCATGAAACCCTAAGGAAAAGAAGAGAGAAAAATTGGAAAAAACAAGGAAAAGAGGATATTTCGCAAAACGAAAGCTGCCATAATCTTCAGGAGGTTGAGTTGTACGAGTTGGGAAGATCAAAAGAAGAATTCCTTCGACGTTTCGAGTTGCTCCATTTTCTGCGTCGTTCCGATTTCTCTCTTATTTGTCGAGTTTCTTTCCATTAGGTGAGTGCTACTTTCACTTCTCTCTTATTAAGAATCCAATTACGAGCGTTTCTAGACCTTACTTGATAGTCTAGGGTTCTCGCTTTACAAATCCGTATTTTGCTTTAAAAACCGTGTTACCTCAACAAAATATATATTATGTAGATTTGATCATATATATGTATGTAGAATTTGAGTTTGGTAAAACGTAAGTCGGGCTTACGATTTTGAAAGAGGGTCCTATGTGTACATACGCGGCTCCTCCGGTATGTTTTAGTTTGATAGGTGTAGTATCGTGTGACCCCATGGCGCTCTATGGAGGGAATTGCGTAGCAAACTTGATGTAGTGCAAAGTCCCGACCCCGTGGCGCCCTCTTTTTGGTGGGGTCTGGCTGTGGCGCATGGATATCCGTCATCAGCTCATTTTTTTGTAGGGAATTCGCGCTTCCTAAGCTTTATGTTTTGTTCCAGCCCGTGTGTGACTCGCTATCCACTCGGGGTTGGCACTTCAGTCGAGTGTTATTTGCGCCCTCACCCCGGTAAAAGTATTAGTATGTATATGATTATGTATGAAGGTAAGTGATTTTGATTTCGAAAAGCCGGGGCAAGTACTTTGAGAAGTATTTATATACATATATGATTTATGATTTCGATTATTTTGAGCGAGGTTTTTGACTAGCATGTAAAAGGTCGATCTTAATAACCTAGGCTCAAAACTCACTCACTTAGTCACTTCCGTATGAGTGTGACTAGCATGTAAAAGGTTTTTGACTAGCATGTAAAAGGTTTTTGACTAACCATTTTATTTGAATGTTTTGAGTCTAGGTACGGTGGACAGATTTTTTGGGACAGCGGGTGTCTAGAGTGTGAGTACGACGGTTTCGTTTTCATCGCGGAACCTCCATCTTGTATATATTAGTTTATTTCCTTTTCTGGCCAGCGAGCCTTTTTGTTGCCGCGACTTATTTAGTTTGTGTTTGTTTAAGTCACGTTTGTGTTTATAAGCTTCCGCTAGGTTTCTTTGTGTTCGTGTGTATATGTTATGGTGATGCATGTATATATCTCCGTGTATTGTTGTTTTCGAGTTGTGGTATTTATGTTTTTGTGAATTTATCATATAAGAGTCTGTGGTATACGAGTTGTATACTGGCGGGTTGCCGCACCCTTTTCGATTTTATTTTTGGGGTGTGACAGTATCTTTAGAAAAATCAAAATAATCATACATATATGAGAAAATATGCCATATATTCATTTAAACCATCTGAGCATTCGTGAAATGTTTTTTAAAAGCTCTTTCATATAAATTTTGTGGCATGATTGATTTTATAATGTAAAGTATTATCTATATATCTCCTTTAAAATAATTAAAAAGTTCGTTATTTTTATTTATTATCAAACAAATAATAAATGTATTTATCAATCCCTTATTTTGCATTTATATTTAAGATTTTTTTAATAAGCTACATCATCGTGATTAATTATAATTATGGATTATTAGATTTCGTGATGTGGTTTCATTCTATACATTAGTTTTATGTTTGATTTATTAAAATGTTTTTTTGTATGACTTTTTGTTTCTGTTAATTTTGACCGTCAGATGCAGTGATGTTCATTCGTTATTTTTTTCAAATTTTTTTGAAGATCATATTTTATATGTTTTTATTTTACAATAACTTTTCAATCATCTCCAAAAGTTATGTCATATTTGATATTTTTAATCCAAACCACACGATTACAATCCGACAATTGATGACACACACAAGTTTTATAATTTTGTTATTTAATAAATCATTTGTTAGTATTTAACATTTCACACATATGATCTCTCTCCTCCAATTAATAAATATATATATTTTTCTTACATGTCACATTATATTATTTTTTAATGTAGATTATATTAATAGTATTTTAATAACTTTAATTTTAAAAATCCTAAAATATATTCACTTCAGTTTTCTCTTTATTTTAACATTCATATTACTATAGTTCATGCACGACATTTCTTCCTAATTGAATTTATGAAGATATCATGTTAAAAATTGCAAGTATATAATACATATTTAGTATCTAAATAATTCAATTTTAACAATAATTATTTGTAAAAAATAACCTAAATAATACTAAGCATGTCATATTTGTTTTTTTTTTCTTTAAAAAATATAAAAAATAACCTAAATAACTTCTTAAAATAAAATTTTATAAAAAAATATGATTGCTAGAAAGGTATACTTTATCTATAAAAATATAAATAACTTCTTAAACTTACAAATATACTCAACGTTATATTTTATTTTTGAATTTATAAATTTTTAATATCATATGATATTTTGAATAATTCTAATTATAGTTTTGCTTAATTAAATTTCAATATTACTCCTTAATTATTCTCACAAGAAATATGATATTGTATATAATTTTCATTATTTTTTATCAATAGAAAATTATTAGTACTATATAATTATTGTGTGCTTTAGATGTATAGATTGTATTATTCAATGTTTTATATTTTGTATTGTTTGAACTATTGTATTGTTATGATTTATGTTGTTATGATTGTAACATTGATACCTCGGATATTATTTTATTGGTGCAGTAATATATGTATTAATATTTGACAAAAATGAATTATTTTCTACCTTCACACAATATAACCATAAAATATATACACATTAAATTATACATAAATGAATTCTAACAATATGATTAGAGTAATACAAATTTGTGGCGCGAGTATTCTCCTAGTTATAATTAAAAAAATTGTGATATTGTAAGTAGCAACAAAAAAATAAACATCCAACATTCAATTATATTTTTGTCGTAATAGTTTTTAGTGTTAAAAAAGCAAACACTACATTTTAAAAATATAGAGAAATTTTTATCGAATTAAAAGAAAGGGCGATATTAGTTAGTTGTCTATAAATTTTAGGCAAATCTTGTAGATTCTAAGAAAAATCAATTTTTGTAGACATAGTTTTAACAAAATCTTTGCCTAACAATATAGGCAGACATTTTACAATTAAAAGTAGTTACCAAACAGCCAATGGATCGATCATAAATAGAGCACACAGCAGAGTAATTAGTTAACACACACCAAACACAAAAAAGAAAAGAAAAGAAAAATAATGTCTTCGCTTTTTCAGCGTTTGCTTGGTGCGACTCTTCTTGTTCTGTTTGTGACATGGCAAATACAGCCAGCCCTACCCCACGGTCAGTATTCAACATAGATAGATTTTAACAATGGTATCGCGATTGGTCTCGTAGTTCTGGTTGTCCCGCAACGATATTTTTTTTTATTTATAATAAATGAAGAAAACTCATACATTCTCCATACATTGATGTTAATGAAAATTAAATTTACAATCTCTCACAATATATGTTTTTTTTTTGTACCTCACACTTAGCCATCCACGATATGGATCCATTGACAAAAACGAGTAAATAGAAAAGATTCAGTAATCCTCCATTCATTAATGTCAAAAGAACTTGAACCTACAACCTCTTACAACGTATTATCACGAGTGGTTGTTCTCCTACAACAAAAAAATGTTCATATTTATTTTAATATTTCCTTTATTATTCAAGAAAAACTAACATAAGATGATGATCATAAAATAAACAACAATAAATAAACACATTTGAAAATATATTGTAGAAGAATATCTATTTAAACATCAACATTTTTATTTCCGTTGTCCTTTTATTTTAGTAATAGTTTCATGATTTTCTATTCTTTTTAAATATTAACAACATGTTATTTTAGTATTGTGTTCATCTAATTATTATTTTGTGTTAGTTTTTCACAAAAAATATATATAAAAGTCAAATATATATAATGTATGAAATATTAAAATTAGGGATAGGATCAATGACCAATACTCTTGTTTGGCCAACGTCGGCCAACAACACTTATTTCATTAAATCTAAATATTAAAATCAAATTTTAACCGTATAGATATATTTATATCATTTGAGAATGTTGTAGATTCAATTTCATGAAAAATAAAAACTTTTATCGTACTTATCATAATACTTTAAAAATTGAACGGTAGGAAATAATTACAACATGAATCATCATTAAATAAATTTTGAAATTCAATTTTTTTGGTTTGGATGTATTTTAAATCATATAGATAGGCTCAAGATGAATTTTTACTAAGTTTCGAGTTTTTCTTCATGGAAATCTATAAATTTACCGAAATGGACGGTTGTGAAAATATGTTATCGGTTTTGTTAGATACAAAAATCGAAATTGTATACAATTTATTCTACATCATATCTAAATGATATAAAATATATCTATACTGTCAAGATTCGATTATAATATTTAAATTTAGTATAATAAGTGTTGTTGTCCGGCGTTGTCCAAATAAGAGTGTTGACCATTGATCATATACTTTAAAATTATATAAATATAACTTATAATTACTTAGGATTTTTTTTAAATTAATAAAAAATAATAATTTTTTTTCAATTACTACATATGTAAATTTAAGATTCATGTAATTAAGGCAAAAAATATAGAACATGTAATTTTTTAATTGAGGCAAAAAATATGAATAAACTTGATCCACGATGGACCAGGTTCATGTAATTTTTTAATTAGTTAGTGTATATAGAACATGTTGAAATGAAAAATCAAAATTTTAAACCTTTTGATCAAGATCAAATGATCCACATTAAAATGATGACGTGGTTTTTTATCAGGATTTTATTTTCCTAAAATTAATATTGTTAATAATACGGAGAGAATAGTTCTCTTACCTCACTTTCGCTTTATATTTTTCCTTTCTTTTGACTTATTCTCAAACCAATCGCATCCTTACAATCTCCTCATTTTATTGATTATATGACATGTACATGATAATGAATAAATATATCTAAATTAACATATGAGTATTTATATTAAATAAAATTATCCAACGCAACACAGAAATATATAATTTATATATGTATAGTTCTTATTTATTTAAATTTTTTATTAATTGAGATTTAAAAGAACACGTGAGCAATTAGAAAGAAAATTATGTCGTGTTAGCTTAACTAACCTATTATTTTAAGCTCAGATGTTAAGCAACCAACAAAAACAGAAGAAGAACGTGGCACTCACATTGGGTACGAGGAAAAAATAATCATAGAGTCGCGTTTGCCGAACATCGCTATACCGAGGATTCCACGAAATCCACGAAGTTCTACAAACCAAAACTAAGGACTCGTTTGGCTGTAATGTATTAATTTTTTATTATAATTGCATTGTATTTTCTTTTATTTGAAGGATGTTATTTTCATGTTGGAAATAACAACCTAATTAAGGTTATGGGGTTATTAACTCCAATAGTGGATGAAATGACATTCCATTAATGAAATATAATATAAGTGCGACTTATGAATTCACTCTATTTTGATAATAAAAAAATAAAATAAAAAAAAATCGTTAGGCAGCACATGGAATAGAAGATTAATAAAACAGAGAATACACGATTATTTCATTTTATTTCATGTATCTTCGGTAATATGAATAGATTGGCAAGATGGGTTAAAATTATGTAAAAATTGAGAATGACCAAACTATCCTTATAAAAAAAAAAATTTATATACATTAATTTTGTAATTTTTTTTGGAGGCGGAAGCTAACAAGCCTTCACTCAAATATATATTAAAACGAAAAAAGTTCATATTTACAGATGAATCAAATGATAGTGCACGCCCAAGCCCACACTATTTCAGCCTTCATTACAACTATCTATCTCCAGATCAAAGAATAGAACAATAAAATCGAGTACACTAAATCGAAAATAGAAATGAAATGGGATGAATGATAAGAGAGATAGGAGCATTTCTTCAACGGTACATGAGCCATTTGTCCAAATCTGCCTTGATGAATATTAGTAGGACCTCTATGGACATAGCCTTCTGTGAGAAAATACGGCGATTTCTTTCCTTCCCCTTCCACAGATTCCAGATTGTCGCTGCCCATAATACTCCCCATTTGGCGTTGTGATCCTTGTTTCCTTTTACTTTGTTTGCTTCCCATAGATGGAGGATAGTCGAACCAACCGCATGACCTATGGGGAAAGAGGTACTGCACCGACTCCAGATGCGTGAGGCGAAGAAACATCTTCGAAATAAGTGGTCGCAATTTTCTCTAGCTTGGGCAACTCTTCTTTCTCTAGCTTGGGTGATGAGTTTTTTCTTCGGTTGGTGATGAGTTTTTGTTGGTAATACGGGATTCAAATATGAATTTCTAATATGAATTTTTAATAAACAAAACTCTCTCTTATAATTATAATAGGCTCTTACAACTATTTCTCTATTTTCTAATTGATATTTTGATATATTATTTTCAATGTGATTAATTCCTAAATATCTAAGACCTATTTATAGCCTCCATAAACTTGGAATACGAGGAATTAAACCTTGCCTTAAACTTATTTCCTAAACTAATTTCCTTACAATAAAAGCTGCCCTATAATTATTTCCTTAAAATAACTTTTCCTAAACTTATATGGACTAATTAAACTTGATTTATTATTTTGGGCTTGGGCTTATCAACAGTTTTTTCTTCGAGAATGTGTTGATTCTTTTCCTTTCCTGTGTTTGAAGAGATTGCTAGAAAGTAGGATTTCATTTGTTTAGTCGACTCATCTCGAGGACCGTCTTAGTTTTTAATCCAACGATAAGTAGATGGTTGCATGAGTGCATCGACCGTGGACCCAGAAGGCGTTGGCGAAAGGGCATTGATAGAATAATAGTTGTGTTGTTTTCAATTCTTTCCTACAATTTGGACATTTTTGGTTGTTCAGTGATAGGATAGAAATATTAGCATTTGTAATAGAGTGAATATAGCCGTTATTGTTAGGTAAATATTAGCAGGCCCGGCCCATGCATAAGGCCAGGAAAGTCTGGGCTCAGGTCCAAAAAAAAATGAGGGTCCAAATTTTTTTTTTTTTTTTTACCATGCATATACAAAATAACAAGATGAATGGCCCATTGGTATTTATTTACTCTAACCCGATCCATACCCATCCCGCCCCATATACCCAATAACCCGTGCTCATTATTATTCCGTGCATCAATTTCTCCTCTTTATACCCCACACACAAGCTTACGCCTCCACCGTTTATCCCAAATCCGTTCACAATTTCTCCTCTCTTTCTCTCTCAGTCGCCGCTGGCTTACTTCAACTCTTCCGACACAATCTCTGTGCTACGGAATCCATGGTGAAAGCTTGGCAAGCAGGACCTCGGCGGCCTTCTCCATCATCGTATACCCATGCTTCCGAGTTCTGGACGCAGCACAACCCTAATTCCACTTTTCGCACATAGTACGGCAGCAACATAAGTTATTGAAGGGAATTATCCCGACCCCGGGCCCGCGCAGCGGATATGAAGGCCCGGTCCGGTTCCCAAAACCTGCGTGAAATTGATCACGCCTCGACTTCGAGAGTACGATGCAAAGAAGGATAGACGATTACCTGCGAGAAATTGATCACACACGAAAGGTTGATCGCTCGCATCCTTCTCTTCTTCGGTGTCACGTTGGTAACTAGCCCGTGCATCCCATACCACATGTCTCCCACCGTCTTGACACGCCTCCGGTTGTCTTTCGTACGTCCCACGTCCACACGCTTCCACAGCCTTCTACTCGTATCCACCGTGTCGCTCCTCTACTAAGAGCCACAAGTGTCGTTCCTCTACTCGTATCCACCGTGAGTCGTAGCACCTCTGTTACGGGTATACCTTCCTAGACAGTATACCGATAAACTTGCTTGATTGGATTGATTCTCTAAACCGAGAAAAACAATTTTTCTCGTTTCTCTCTTTTCCCACTCTTTCACTCTCTGAAAGATGACTATCTATTTCTGGATTAATTCTCTGGATAGACTGAATTGGACTGAATAGAGAGAGAGAGAGAACCATCCTATTTATACTATATAGGATAAGGATGGGCCAAAAGGTATGTATATCTACTATACACCTCTTCAAACAGAAAATTGCACACACCCTTTCAGTATTCTGTTAAAACGAAAATATTAAACCGTTCCAACCGACTTCAAACCTTCACTAAAGTTGTAGATAATCTTATTATCTTTCCAACCCAATTTGTCCTGGCCCAATTGAGTAGTGATAGGGCCACAAATACCAACCACAAATGTGTCACAAATAACTAAGTTCATAATATTAATTATGCATATAAGAATCATAAATCTGAAGGAAATACAGTTTCAGGATCAACCGTAAAAGTGTACACAAGGATAAACGAATGTAGTCGTACATTCGTAGCCATATCTTTCAGTAGGAAAATCCGATTTGAATGGTTCAAATTGGGTAAGATAGATAATTAGATTATCTATAACCTTCATGTAGAAATATATTTCATATGAACGAAGTATAAGTGTCGTTTCTGTGAAATACCGAAAGGGTGCAACAGTATGACATACAGTTAGTAAAACAGTCATAACTTTTGCATACGAACTCCAATTGGGCTGGGCCAAATTGGGTCGAGTAGATAATGAGATTATCTACAACTTTCGTGTTGGTTGATTTTCTGTCAGAGAAATTTATCAATTTCGTCTGGACAGAATACTGACCAGGTTCATGCAGTTTTCTGTGTGAGAGGGTGTATATTGGATATACATGCCTTTTGGCTAATCCTGATCCTATTGTATATAAATAGGATTTTCTCTCTCATCTTAACTAAGCAATTCATTCAGAATTATCCAGAAAATTGTGAGACAAATTTCTAGAGAGTGAAAAGGTGTAAAAGAGAGAAATCGTGAAAAGGTGTTTTACGGTTTAGAGAATCAATTCGATTAAGCAAGTTCACCGGTGCATCGTCTAGGCAGGTGCATCCGTGACCGACGTCTTGCGATTCAAGGTGGATACACGTAGAGGAGCAACAACTGAGGCTCTCACGATTGTGATCGATTCGGACGAGTAGATTGAGTCGGAGACGAAATCAAGCGAATCGGCGAAGTCAACGAGCGGTGAAAGACGCGTGGTGTGGGACGCGCGTATTGTCACCAACGTGACAGGAGAAAGAAGGCAGCGATCAACCCTTCGTGTGCAATCAATTTTGCACCGGTAAAGATCTAACCTTCTATTTGCATCGTACCCTCGAAGTCGTGGCGTGATCTCGGGAATCGGGGAACCGGACCGGGCCTACATATCCGCTGCGCGGGCCCGGGGCCGGGGATATTCCCCTTCAGTGGTATCAGAGCGATCGCCATCGATTCGAGGGTCGAATCATAGTCGTATATTAGATATACGCACGGGTTATCAAAGTTCGTACCCGTTTGCATGATGTTACATATTTAGAATGTCAAATTCCATTAAAATCACAAGTGAAATTCGCTAGAGATCGATCAATAGTTGATTGAGAGTATCTAGGAATAATCGTGAAAAGGTTTCATGATTGATCGTTTTGGAAACGAGCGAAAACAGCAGTTCAAAAATCGCATAGTCCGTTATAACGCAGATACAGGAAATTGAGAATTTTTCGAAAAAACACATATTCCGTTATAACGGACTTGGAGTCCGTTGTAACGGACCCTGTATAGGATGCGGGGGTGTGAGGAGGACCGTGAAAACTGCATATTCCGTTGTAACGGACTTGGAGTCCGTTGTAACGGACCTTGTATCTGATACGAGGTTGCGGGGATGCCTAGGGTGTCTATTGGAGTCCGTTGTAACGGACTGGGTCCGTTGTAACGGAGCTCTACACAGTTTGTCCGTTGTAACGGACTGTATGTTGCGTTGTAACGGACTGGTCTCTGGAAATTTGGACGAAAGTTTGCAGAAAATAGCGTTGTAACGGACCTAGGTTGCGTTGTAACGGACATGTTTCTGGCAAAATTTGGCCAAACTCCGAAATAAATAGCGTTGTAACGGACTGGACTTCCGTTGTAACGGAGTGCCAAGTATACTGGAGGTCCGTTGTAACGGACTATGTTGCGTTACAACGGACTGGTTTCTGGTTGCTGATTTTGTTTTCGTGATAACTTTGGCTACACAACTTGGAATATTGAGTTCTTTATATCGATTTGATCGGCATCAATCATACTAGCATATAATTAGATAATTATTTAGAATAATTAGACTCCCAAATAAATACATATGCATTTATGAAAATCTTGTGATAGTGATATAATTGGATTATGTCACGGATTTAGAAACGTGCAATGGCATGATCCCTCATAATATTTAAGTCATGGAAATGCCTTCCATATTCACAACCACTATGATCGGTACTACGTCTCACATGGGTTAAGGCCAAAGCCGACATGGGTTATTGTAGTCATCGACGGGGTGGCAAGCGTTAAATAGGGACTGATAAGGGTTAAGGCCAAAGCCGACTTATTAGTAGTTTATTTGAACGATACGATGAGTATGGTTATGACTTAACCGTTCTAGCCAGTAAGGGTTGAGGCCAAAGCCGACTTGATTGGAAGTTCGGGGCATAGATAGGATGCACACACGGAACTGGGATTGTATTGGATACGATTCATCACCGAAATCCTATAAAGGTTCAAGAGTCGCATTGGATGCGATTGGATATAATCCTACCTAAATAGCGAGATCCCATTCGTCTGCCAAAGCAACTTATGGGAGGATCGTGATATATGGATCTTGAGTGTTATGGACTTGGAGTCCCGTATCGGTATGAGGGTTATCGATTCGATAAAATAACACTATCATATAATTATCATATAAGCATATAGATTAAGTACGCACGGTTAGGAATTAATCTTCATCATCCGTTTAGAATTATGTTTTCAAGCAACACCAAATATATCGATTAGATCGATATGATAGATGGCTTTTGGGTCGGAATTACCGTTATTAACCTTGATAGTCAAAGAATAGTTCTTAGACTTAAAGGAACGTGTTGGACACGGAAATGGTAGATTCGGGGCTCGAGGCTTTGGCTTTAGAGAAAGCCGGGTTCGATAAACTTAAGAAGGAATCGAACAATATTACGTGCCTTGTGGTGGCATGTATAGACGCAAATTTCTCAAAATTGTTTTGAGAATTCGGGTGTATATGAAAGTAAAACACAACGCTCATGAAATAGTTTCAAGAGCTAGAGCGCGTTGAATGACTCAATGCGGCTCAAAGAGTAGGTTAATTTTGAGACGCCTTATGGGTCTTTGATTAACACTCGTGTGTTGATGGTACGAGATTTGATGTTCGTGACCGAATATCATATGCATTCGATAGATAAGTCGATCCCGAAATTGCATATGATGCGATTTAAATTTGAATTGGAGATGCTCAGAGTTTCCGAGGAATCCAATGCATATAGATGCGTGGATGTCCTTGTAATTCAAAAGCGGGATCGAAAGAAATGTATGTCTAAGGGTATTTTGGGAAAATGTTTTCCAAAATGGAAAGTTCGGACAAGGAGTTGTCCAAACTAGTGACTCAAAGAATGGTGAAATCCGAGGAGGATTAAACCTAGAAGTTGATTGCTTCTTTTGGCATTGCCGTCTTGGCCATATAAACGAGATACGCGTATCTAGATTCCATGTGATGGAATGCTAGAATCATTCGAATTAGATTTGATTGATTAATGCAATACTTATTTATTAGGCAAAACGACAAATGGCATCATTCTCCAAAGTATTGGAGAAAGATCCAGCGAATTATTGGAAATTATATTTACATATGATGTTCCGATAAGTTCCGAGGCAAGAGGAGGCTATCGGTATTTTGTTAAGTTTATGGACGGTTAAAGTAGATATGAAAATATCTATTTAATGCGTGCCGAAACAGAGACTTTTGAAAGATTCAAAGAGTTTCAAAAACGAAATACGAAATCAACTAAGCAAGAAAATCAAAGCTTTTCGATAGGATCGAGAAGGCGAGTATTTGAGCTAAACCTTTCGATAGGATCGAAGAGGCGATATTTGAGTTATGAATATTAATGATCATTTATGATTGTGGAATCGTTTCACGATTGCCTTTATTCGGAACATTGAGATGTGTCCGAAAAGAGGAAATGAACGCATGTTGGACATGGTTCGATAAATGATGAGTCAATAAGATCTCCCAAAAATGTTTTGGGGATACGCCCTTGAGACAGCGGCACTAATGAATGGTTGCATATAAGATATGAACCATAAACCTTCTAATCGGTACAAAAGACGCCATATGAGATATGGATCGGAATGGTTCCGAAGTTGTCACTTGTACAGATTTGAGGATGTGAGTGTATTTCGAAATTTGTTTCGGTTAAACTCAATCCCAAATCTGGAAATTGTTCGTTTATCCTTAAGGAAACTAAAGGGTATTAGTTAAAACGTCCCGACGAAAATGAGATTTTCGTGGCTCGAAGAGATGCCTTCTTGGAGGAGGACTAGATGCGCACAAGTTTGGAACTTGGTGCCATTTCTCTCTATGCGGGCTAGTGGGAGTAGAATAAATCTCGAAAGAGTTCGTGATTTGAAAATGAACATTGTACCGATGAAAGTTGACATGACTTCATCAAGAGTTGATGAACGCAAGTCGAACACACAAAGGAATTTTTCGTAGATCAAGTAGGCTATATCATAAGCCGGTAAATACGGATTTATCGTGGCTAATGATGATAGATTGAAATCATATGATGATTCGATATCCTACAAGGATGCTATGAAAAGTTGATTCCACATGACATGGTGTCATGAAATCTGAGATTCGATCCATGTGAATTATCAAGTTTAGAACTTGATTTCATTACTTTCTAGGTTAGACCCGTGAAATGTGAGTGGGTTTTTCAAGATGAAGAACCGACATGGATAGGAATATGCATATATGTAAAGCGAGGCTTTTTGCGAAAAGTTTCATGCAATTCATAGTCGGACTATGAAGAAACGTTTTCGCTTGTTGCCATGCTTTCCCATTCTCGAAATTCTGCTTGCCATGGTCGCGTATTATGACTATGTGATGTGGCCAAATGGATGTCAAAACCGAATTTCTTGACAGAAATTTTTATGAAAGGATGTGTACTTGACACAACCTTATGGTTTTGTCGATTCATAAGAATCGGGGATAAGATATACACGCTTTAACGATCCATATGATGGATTAGAGAAAGCTTCTCGGAATTGGAATATTCGTTTTGACAAAATTATAAACTGTTATAAAATTGTCGAAACGAATGGAAACTTTGTGTACGCATGAAGGTTAGTGGGAGCTGCGTTATATTTCTTGTAACGACAAAGGATTTAGACGAGACCGCTTATGAATTAAGCGTGAAGATCTATAGGATAGATCTAAAAAAAAAAAAAAGTTCCTCGTTCTATGTTATAGCACATATATCGACATATTGTTGAAAATGGTTTTCAACATGTAAATTCCTTGGAGGAGATAAATCGAAATGTCGAATGGCAGAAATTTTCAACGGCTCGATGTGAGACATCAAGCAGCGCGAAAAGTAATAATATGATGCCTTACATTTGATGTTAGGATCTATTATATCTGTCATGATATGTATGTGGCTATCTGTCATACAAATAAAGCGTCTAGTTCACCGTCAATAAAATTCATGGGAATCACATGAGTTTGAATGTAATTCGATTACATGAGACTAACTCTTGTGATTGTATAATGGTTATACAAATATATACATAATGGTTATGTATATTTAAAACCCATCGGGATTTGTATTGATAGAGGTGAAGTTTATCCTTGAATACTTTGCGAAAGAATTCAGGATTTATTATCTATAATGGTGTGGAGGACGTGTTGGTTATAAAGAGTTATAACAAACAACAGTTTCCAAAGATGAAGCACGTCCAAATATGTAGCACGACTTTCGATCACAAAGTGTGTACATGTTTTGCTTAAATGAAAACACGGTTATGTGGAAAGGTTCCACAAGATCAATAGTTTATGATTCTATTTACGGTGGCGAGTATATTGCGGTTATTAATCGCAAAAGGAAGTGGTATGGATCAAGGATACATGACCAAACTCTAGTAGTCACGAGTTATCGGATTTATGGTTGTTTATTGCGTGAGACGCAATAGTACAAGCCAACAATGCCGAGGTCACAACCACTTCTAGCCAATACTCAGAAAATTTCATTTGATCCATGAAATTTTGTGAAAAGATGTGATCGTAGGTATTGGAAATGTTCCAATCCTGATGATGATTAACACTAGCGGGAACGTGCGGACCCGTTTACAAAACCGCTCTCTCTAGTCGCGCGTGACTGTCATGCGATGACTATGGGTATGGAGATACCTAGAGGAGGAAGAAGAGAGTAGAGTGTAGTTATCTAATACGATAGTCCTCGCAGGTTATGGGTATGGAGATACCCATAGGTAAACGTTGTATCACCCAAATACTTAGTCCATATGAGTGCATCCCTTTTAAAATTTTGTTTACTTAAATTAATATGCATTCACCTTATATGAAAACTGTGTGCTGGGTTGTGTAATATGATTGTTACATGAACCTTGATTTGAACTTGTGTGGACGTCGACATGGTTGAGGACCATGTGCAGCGAAACCGTCACACTTAAAGTGTCATTTCTAAACATCCCTAGTCGCGGGTCAGTTTGCCTAAGAGAGAAGCATTACTATTACAAGGGAATAGACTGAACGCGTACACTAGTACGTTTGCCGAGGAGATGATTATGTTTTGCTAATCATGGGACAAAGGAGTTTGTCGAATCGGGAACGTAGATATATGTTAGGTTACATGTATTGGATATGACCGAAGCCGCGAGACCATGACATGGTTTAGTCATTATAGATGGACTTGCGACGGATGGGGTTTTAGATTCTTCAAACTTGAGGGGATCATTGATTGCGTTTCGTGCGTAACACAATGCTTTGATATGATCTTACGCTCACCGTAACAGGGAGTTAAAAGGGTCATCATTGGGTATTGTCCGAAACACGGAATTCAATGTGAGTCTCCAAGATAGGAATTGTTTATTCCGAAAGGAAGAGATATCTCTTAGGCGCCGCTCGATGAGTCGATTAACGAAACCTGCGGCCGCAGTCAATGATATTAATGGTTAATATCGATTGAAATTTGTTAACTCAACTCGGAATCGGGGAATAAGTGTAGTTAATCAAATTATAAGGATGACTATTACCATGCCTTTTGATTAACGGATATCGCAAACAAGAGAACTAGTAACCGCTATTCGAGATAGGCACAATGATCACAATCATTATTCGTTTAACATGGGTAGCTATGATGGAGTGACTAGATCCCGCTCATGAGCTTGTAGATATTGGAAACAACCTACTGCCATCGTTAAGTCGAACCTACATGGTCACACAACGAGTCGTACTAAGTCGGGCTTGATCATAAAATTGGCACATAGGATGTGCATAGCTTGGTATTTGATACGCGAGCTATATTCTCTAAAATCGTGCGTATTGGATATGCATGAGTACCTTTTAGGTACATCTGAAATTGAGTGGGAGACTGAAGGAAATACAGTTTCAGGATCAACCGTAAAAGTGTACACAAGGATAAACGAATGTAGTCGTACATTCGTAGCCATATCTTTCAGTAGGAAAATCCGATTTGAATGGTTCAAATTGGGTAAGATAGATAATTAGATTATCTATAACCTTCATGTAGAAATATATTTCATATGAACGAAGTATAAGTGTCGTTTCTGTGAAATACCGAAAGGGTGCAACAGTATGACATACAGTTAGTAAAACAGTCATAACGTTTGCATACGAACTCCAATTGGGCTGGGCCAAATTGGGTCGAGTAGATAATGAGATTATCTACAACTTTCGTGTTGGTTGATTTTCTGTCAGAGAAATTTATCAATTTCGTCTGGACAGAATACTGACCAGGTTCATGCAGTTTTCTGTGTGAGAGGGTGTATATTGGATATACATGCCTTTTGGCTAATCCTGATCCTATTGTATATAAATAGGATTTTCTCTCTAATCTTAACCAAGCAATTCATTCAGAATTATCCAGAAAATTGTGAGACAAATTTCTAGAGAGTGAAAAGGTGTAAAAGAGAGAAACCGTGAAAAGGTGTTTTACGGTTTAGAGAATCAATTCGATTAAGCAAGTTCACCGGTGCATCGTCTAGGCAGGTGCATCCGTGACCGACGTCTTGCGATTCAAGGTGGATACACGTAGAGGAGCAACAACTGAGGCTCTCACGATTGTGATCGATTCGGACGAGTAGATTGAGTCGGAGACGAAATCAAGCGAATCGGCGAAGTCAACGAGCGGTGAAAGACGCGTGGTGTGGGACGCGCGTATTGTCACCAACGTGACAGGAGAAAGAAGGCAGCGATCAACCCTTCGTGTGCAATCAATTTTGCACCGGTAAAGATCTAACCTTCTATTTGCATCGTACCCTCGAAGTCGTGGCGTGATCTCGGGAATCGGGGAACCGGACCGGGCCTACATATCCGCTGCGCGGGCCCGGGGCCGGGGATATTCCCCTTCAAAATCAAACACAAACTTAGATATTTGTGTCATATTTGTGGTTGGTATTTGTGGCCCTATCATTACTCGGCCCAATTGGAGTTTGGATGCGAAAGTTACGACGGGTTTACTAACTGTATGTCAAACTGTCGCACCATTTCGGTATTCCATTAAAACGACACTGATACTTCGTTCATATGAAATATTTTTCTACATGAAAGTTCTAGATAATCTCATTATATATCTAACCCAATTTGAACCTTTCAAATTGGAGTTTCCCACTGAAAGTTATACCAGTTTTACTAAACCTGTTTCTTATGTCTACGAACGCGAACGTTCGTTTATCCTTGTGTACACTTTTACGGTTGATCCCAAACAGTATTTCTTTCAGTCTCTCAATCAATTTCAGATCTACCTAAAAGGTACTCGTGCATATCTAATATGCACGATATTAGAGAATATAGCTCGCGTATCAAAATACCAAGCCATGCACATCCTATGTGCCAATTATTGTAATCAAGCCCAAAATAGTACGACTCGTCGTGTGACCGTGTAGGTTCGTTTAACGATGGCAGTAGGCTGTTTTCAAAGCCCTACAAGCCCATGAGCGGGATCTAGTCACTCCATCATGGCTATCCATGTTAAAACAAAAAAATGATTGTGATCATTGTGCCTATCTCGAATAGCGGTTACTATTTCTCTTGTTTGCGATATCGTTTAATCAAAAGGCATGGTGGTAGTCATCCTTATAATTTGATTAACTATACTTATTCCCCGATTCCGAATTGAGTTAACAATTTCAATCGATATTAACCGTTAATATCATTGACTGTGGCCACAGTTTTCGTTAATCAACTCATCGAGCGGCGCCTAAGAGATATCTCTTCCTTTCAGAATAAACAATTCCTATCTTGGAGACTCATATTGAATTTCGTGTTTCGGACAAAGTATTCAAAAGTATACATTATAGATAGATATTAACGGTTTCATATACAATCCCATATCTTCGAGACAAAGAATTCAAAAGTGTTTTATAGTATTCAAAAGTATTCAAAAGTATTCAAAAGTATACATTATAGGATTTCGGTGATGGATCGTATCATATACAATCCCATTTCCGTGTGTGCTTCATATATATGCCCCGAACTCCAATCAAGTCGGCTTTGGCCTTAACCCTTATTGGCTTGGACGTTAAGTCACAACCATACTCAACGTATCGTTCAAATAAACTACTAATAAGTCGGCTTTGGCCTAAACCCTTATTAGTCCCTATTTAACGCTTGCCACTCCACCGATAGCTACAATAACCCATGTCGTATTTGGCCTTAACCCATGTGAGACGTAGTACCGAACATAATGGTTGTGAATATGGAAGACATTTCCATGACTTAAGTATTATGATGGATCATGCCAATGCATGTTGAATTTTGATTGATCACTAACCTTTAATAATCAGTTTGTATGAAAGTATGAGTGATGCCGATTATATCGATATAAAGAACACAAAAGTTCGAGTTTCGTAGCCAAAGTTATCGCGAAAACAAAATCAGCATCCAGAGGGGGGTCCGTTATAACGGACTGCCCCATCCGTTGTAACGCAGTGGCCCATGGGGACGTATAAAACTCACCCCGGGCACGTCTGTTATGACGCAGGGAGGTCCGTTGTAACGGACTACCCCACGGGCGCGAGAAAACCTTGCCCGGGGCGCCAAAAACTGTCCCCGGGGCGGCAGAAAAGCTGATTTTACGCAGATTTCACCGTTTCTTCCGTTTTCGCTCGTTTCCAAAACGATAAATCATGAAACTTTTTCACGATCATTCCTAGATACTCTCAATCAACTTTTGATTGATCTCTAGTGAATTCCACTTGTGATTTTAACGAAATTGACGTTCTAAATATCAAGCATCATGCAAACGGGTACGAACTTTGATAACCCGTGCGTATATCGAATATACGACTATGATTCGACCCTTGAATCGATGGCGATCGCTCTGATACCATTGAAGGGAATTATCCCGATCCCGGGCCCGCGCAGCGGATATGAAGGCCCGGTCCGGTTCTCAAAACCCGAGATCACGCCTCGACTTCGAGAGTACGATGCAAAGAAGGATAGACGATTACCTGCGTGAAATTGATCACGCACGAAGGGTTGATCACTTGCATCCTTCTCTTCTTCGGTGTCACGTTGGTGACTAGCCCGTGCGTCCCATACCACACGTGTCCCACCGTCTTGACACGTCTCCGGTTGTCTTTCGTGCGTCCCACGTCCACACGCTTCCACAGTCTTTCACTCTCTTACTTCTCCGGTTTGATCACAACGAAGAGCCACAAGTGTCGTTCCTCTACTCGTATCCATCGTGAGTCGTAGCACCTCGGTTACGGGTATACCTGTCTAGACGGTATATCGGTAAACTTGCTTGATTGGATTGATTCTCTAAACCGAGAAAAACAGTTTTTCTCGTTTCTCTCTTTTCGCACTCTTTCACTCTCTGAAAGATGACTCTCTATTTCTGGATTAATTCTCTGGATAGAATGAATTGAACTGAATTGGACTGAATAGAGAGAAAAACATCATATTTATATAACATAGGATAAGGATGGGCCAAAAGGTATGTATATCTACTATACATCTCTTCAAACAGAAAATTGCACACACCCTTTCAGTATTCTGTTGAAACTAAAATATTAAATATTTCCAACCAACTTCAAACCTTCACGAAAGTTGTAGAAATCTTATTATCTTTCCAACCCAATTTGTCCTGGCCCAATTGGAGTACGGATGATAAAGTTACGGACATTTTACTAACTGTATGTCAAACTGTCGCACCCTTTCGGTATTCCATTAAAACGACACTGATACTTCGTTCAAATGAACAATATTTCTACATGAAAGTTCTAGATAATCTCATTATCTATCTAACCCCATTTGAACCATTCAAATTGGAGTTTTGGACTGAAAGTTATGCCAGTTTTACTAAAACTGTTTCTTATGCCTACGAACGCATACGTTCGTTTATCCTTGTGTACAATTTTACGGTTGATCCGAAACTGTATTTCTTTCAGTTATTCGCTCTCTCTCTTCGTTAGGAAGCCACAAGTCTCTCTGCCCTTTCTCTCTCTTCGTAGGAGAAGCCACATAAGGTATTTCTTTCTCTCGCAAGCCAAAGAAGTTAATGCTCTCTTCGCATAAGAAACAATTAAAGATCTCTCTCTTGATAGGACATCATGTCGCCGCGGCAATCTCGCTACTGGTACCTCTTTCTCAGTCTAATTTGCCACCGATTTTCATGAATTGGGGCTGGTTTTGGTCGAGCTGGGACTGATTTGGGACTAAAATCAGATTTGGGTGATTTTTCATATATTTATTTAAAAAGTATATGCTGGTATTTGCAAAAAATAACTTGACAATACTGCCCTCTTTTACAAACATACGATGTTTTGTGACATTGCAGGGGCAATTGACAAATTCCTCAAATTTACGAGGGGTAATGCGAAAAATTCTTTAATGGTAACAAATGGAGGGTAATCAGGTCCATTTTTTATTTCGGCTTCGGGTACGTGAAATCGTTGGGCCGGCCCTGAATATTAGGTAAAATAACGGCTAGTTTATGCTTTATAAATACTTCACGATACACATTGTAAAGTCATTCAATGTTTAAAAGAAATGATTTAACCTTCTCTCTACTCTTTACATTCTAAATTCTATTATGGTATCAGATTCTTCTTATCTTCATTTATCGGTTTTCGTATCCAAGAAACCATTTCCATTGTTTCAATTCCAGTAAAAAAAAAGAGAGAAAACAACACAACTATCTTGCCTCGGTCCTCTATAAATCTATCTGTTCTTTCAATTTCCTTCGACACTTCACATCATTGGCAAGAATTGTTCTTCAAATCATCATGAAATCAAGCAACAAAGCAAACAAGAATCGAACAAGAAATCAAGACAAAGAAATCAATCCAGAAAAAAGCAATCCAGGAGTAATCAAGCAAGAAGGAAAGGCAAGATTCCCTGGTAACCCTAGTAATAGTACCTCCCATCCTCAGTGAAGAAAATCAGAGTTTCAGGATCTTAATCAAAGTTTCAGCTTGTCGCAATTCACTCTAGAATTTCAATTAATTGCGATAAAGATTTCAGCTTGAGATAATAGAAAGATAAGAACTAGAAGAAAGAGGCAGAGAGAAGAAGAAGAAGAAAGATAGATTAAGGGTTTAGGGTTTACATAACAAAAACATGCCCCAAAATTATTACAAACGTTCTTAAATACTCTACTGAAATTACTACAGTAAACAACGGAATTAACTAAAAGTAAATAGTAATAACAGTAAATAACTAAATCCACTGGAGAGATCTCAGTGTCCTCGATATCTCCAGTGCGTCCTTCAACTTCAGCCTCCAGTACCAGCCCAGCTTCCAGCCCGGTTCTCATTTCTTGTTACACCCGGCCCAGTGATTATCTTCTTCAGCCTGATACGTATAGGCCCATGGATCCATCTACCATAACGGATCCTTTTCTTTTTCTGGGTGACTCGCTTAACGGGTCGGATAACCGAATTTGGGTTCAGTTTAACGGCTACTAGCCGTAGCAGATTATCAGTTCGTGACATTGCCCTTCTCTCAAAATTTTCCTTGTCCTCAAGGATAAAATGAGGAAATCTAGCTTCTATCTCATCGTACCATTCCCAGGTGGCCTCTAACTCGCTGAGATTGAACCACTGAACCAGAATTTGCGTAACTCCTTCATTTCCTCTTTTAGCCGGTCTCCTCTCCCGTATAGCTACTGGTTCTACCTGGATTTTCCCAGTGTAACCGATCAAGGGTAATCGGGCATCAGGAGTGGCCCCAGTACCGACCCTCTTCTTCAATTGTGAAACGTGAAAGGTATGGTGAATTTGCGATCCCTCCGGTAAACTGATTTTGTAAGCCACTTTACCCACTTTCTCAAGAACCTCAAAAGGACCGTAATATTTGGGTCCTAGCTTCTGATTGGTTCTCTTAATCACGGAAACTTGTCTATATGGTTGAAGTTTCAGATAAACCCAGTCCCCTACTGCAAATTCTCTTTCTGACCGGGACTTATCTGCATATTTTTTCATCCTGGCTTGAGCTTTTTTTAATTGGAGTTGAATCATCATTCTATTTTTGATTAAATCTTCCACAGATTCCCATCTTTCATTCACATCCAGTATTGAAGGCAATATAGTGGGTTTGTAACCATAAAGTGCTTCAAATGGAGATAAATGGAGAGCTGAATGAAATGAAGTGTTGTACCAATACTCGGCCATTGGTACCAGTGAGTTCCATTTCTTAGGGTTATTAAACACCAATCCTCTCAAGTAATTTTCTACACACTGATTAACCCTTTCGGTTTGTCCATCTGTCTGTGGATGATAAGAAGTGGACATTTGCAATTTCACCCCTAATCTTTTGAATAATTGTTTCCAAAACTGACTTGTGAATAATGGATCTCTATCTGATACTATAGAGCTAGGCAATCCATGTAGTTTGTACACCTGATCCATGAAGAGGTTAGCTACACTATCAGCTTTGTAGGGGTGTGATAAAGAAAAGAAATGGGCGTATTTTGTAAATCTGTCCACTACTACCATTAATACTTCTTTTACCTCTGATTTTGGTAAACCAGTTATGAAATCAATCCCCAAACTCTCCCAAGCTCTTTGTGGGATAGGGAGTGGCTCTAATAATCCTGGAGGCAGCACATTTTCACTCTTATTCAACTGACAAGAGTGGCACGATTTAACAAAATCTTTCACTGATTCTTTCAACTTGGGCCAGTAAAAAATTCTTTTAACCTTTTTGTAGGTGTTATCAATCCCAGCATGGCCCCCAATATTGCTATCATGCAATTCACTCAATATCTTAACCCTCCAGTTATCATTACTACCAATGCAGAGCCTTTCATTAAACCTAATTATGCCATTTTGCATAGAGAACCCTGGTTTGGAATTAATATCACTTTCTAATCCTTTTTCAATCTCTGCTATCCATGGATCATTAATATAGCTCTTTTTTAGCTCTTTCACCCATTCAGGAGTTATCACTGACACAGCATTTACCCTACCTTCATCACTCCTCCTTGATAGTGCATCTGCTACAATATTATCAGCCCCTTTTTTATACTCAATCACATAATCAAACCCTAAGAGTTTACATAAACCCTTATGTTGAATAGTGTGATTGAGTCTTTGCTCTAGCAAGTACTTCAAGCTCATGTGATCTGTTTTTATAACAAAGGGTCTTCCAAGCAAGTAATGCTTCCATTTCTGTACTGCTGAAACCAAAGCCAAAAACTCTTTTTCATAAGTTGAGAGTGCTTGATTCTTGATTCCTAGACTCTTGCTAAAGAAGGCAATGGGTTTTTTATTCTGCATTATTACAGCTCCAATTCCCTTGTCACATGCATCGGTTTCGAGAACAAATGGTAAGGAAAAATCTGGCATTGCCAGTACCGGAGCTTGAATCATAGCTGACTTTAATTCTTCAAAAGCTTGATCAGCTTTCTCAGACCATACAAATGAATTTTTTCTAAGAAGTTCAGTGAGATCCTTGCTTATCTTCCCATAACCTTGAATAAATTTCCTATAATATCCCGTGAGCCCTAAAAATCCTCTCAGCTCTTTAATTGATTTAGGCACTGGCCAGTTCTTCATCACTTCTATTTTCTTTGGATCAGTTTTAACCCCCCCTTCAGCTATGATATGACCTAAGTATTCCAATTCTTTCATCCCAAATTCACACTTACTTTGTCTTGCCAGTAAGTGATTTTCTCTCAACACATTCAATGCCACCTCCACATTTTTGAGATGACTACTCCAGTCAGGACTGTAGACGAGTATGTCATCAAAAAATACTAAGATAAATTTTCTCAGATATGGTTTAAAAATCTGGTACATCAAAGCTTGAAATGTAGCTGGTGCATTAGTTAAGCCAAACGGCATCACTTTATACTCGTAGTGCCCTTCATGTGTTCTAAATGCAGTTTTGTGAATATCTTCACTCTCCATCCTGATCTGATGATAGCCACTTTTGAGATCAATTTTAGAAAAAAATATGGCTCCATGAAGCTCATCCAGTAAATCATCAACCAGTGGAATTGGAAATTTATTTTTAACTGTGATTGCATTTAATTTCCTATAATCAATGCATAGTCTCCATGTACCGTCTTTCTTCTTAACTAAGAGAGCTGGAGATGCATAGGGGCTGCAAGATGGTTGAATGATGGAATTATCCAGTAATTCCTTGATAATCTTCTCTAATTCCATTTTCTGGAAATAAGAGTACCGGTACGGTCTCTGATTAACTGGTTTTGATCCTGGGATTAATGGAATTCTGTGATTATTTGCCCTATCCGGAGGAAGCTGAGTAGGGTCCTCAAATAAATCCTTAAACCTTGTCAGTAGGTTTCTCATCTCTTCTGGTACCGGTTTCACAATTTCGGTACTGGAGTCTCCAGTTACATTCATTATTCTTGCTATCATCACTTCATTCCCTTTCTTTAACTCCTTGAAAAGATGAATTGATGCATCCATAAACTTGATCTCAGTTTTCTCCTCCTGTACTTGCAATTTAACCTCTTTATTGTTGGGGAATATCCTCGACCTCGGGCCCGCGCAGCGGATATGTAGGCCCGGTTCGATTCCCCGATTCCCGAGATCACGCCACGACTTTGAGGGTACGATGCGGATAGAAGGACAGATTCATACCAGTGCCAAATTGATGGCACACGAAGGGTTGATCGCCGCCTTCTATTTCCTTCGGTGTCACGTTGGTGACTAGCCCGTACGTCCCATACCGCACGTCTCCCACCGTTTCGACACGCCTCAGGTTGTCTTCGTGCGTTCCATGCCCGCATGATTCCACAGCCCGTTACTCGATTACTTCTCCGATTTGATCACAACGAAGAGCCACATGTGTCGCTCCTCTACCCGTATCCACCGTGAGTCGTAGCACCTCGGTCGCGGATGCACCTGCCTAGACGATGCACCGGCGAACTTGCATGATTGCGTTTCGATTCTCTAGACGGAGAAAACTCTTTTCTCCTTCTCTCTCAATCTCTTTGCACTCTTTCATCAAGTGATTAGAGTCTCTTAATTTCTGGATTAATTCTAAATTAACTCCATTAATTTTCTGGTTGAACTAATCTAATTATTCAACTGGTTGGACTGATGAGAGAGAGAGAAACATCTTATATATACTCCATAGGATAAGGATGGGCCAAAAGGTATGTATATCTTCTATACACCTTTCCAAACAGAAAACTGCATACACCCTTTCAGTAATCTGTCAGAACGAAAATATTAAATCGTTCCAACCGACTTTGAACATTTACGAAAGTTGTAGATAATCTAATTATCTTTCCAACCCAATTTGGCCCAGCCCAAATGGAGTTCGGACCCGAAAGTTACGGCCGTTTTACTGACTGTATGTCAAACTGTCGCACCCTTTCGGTATTTCATTAGAACGATACTTATACTTCGCTCAAATGAAATATATTACAACATGAAAGTTCTAGATAATCTCATTATCTAACTAACCCAATTTGAACCATTCCAATCGGAGTTTCCTACTGAAAGTTATACCAGTTTTACTAATCTGTTTTGTATGCCCACGAACGCGTACGTTCGTTTGTCCTACGTACCATGTTAGCGATGATCCAAAACTGTATTTCCTTCATTTATCTCCTTTTTTAAAGCACACCCATTTTTCATCCCAATCTGCACTCATTCTACCTTGACTCGTCAGCCAATCCATGCCCAAAATCATATCATACCCTTTGATATCTAATAGTCTAAGATCATGTGTGAATTCATTATTTTGGATAGAATATTTTAACCCTTCACAAGCTAAATCAGTTGTCATCTTATCTCCATTTGCAACCATCACAGTCATTGGTAGGGTTTTGGTAATTTTACAATCTAACCCCTCCAAGATAATTGGGTCAATAAATGAATTAGTGGCCCCACTATCCAACAATGCACACATGGGTTTGGATCCAATAAACCCCCTGAACCTCATAGCTTTCAAATTGGTGGTGTGAGCTAGGGCTATAGCACACTGTGGATTTTCCTCTGCGAATTCGAGCTCTTCCTCACTGGGGCATAGAGTATGCACTCCCCTTTTCAAACACTGGTGCCCATAAGTATATTTATCGCCACATTTATAGCACAATCCATTTTGTTTCCTGTGATTATAAGTTTCCTTCGATAATTTAGGCTCCCACTTCTTCACAGTTCCCTGATCCTTATTATTAAAAAAGGATTCTTTCTTATAATTCGAAGCCACATAATTCTTATTCTTCTTATTCTGGCAATCATTTGCCAACTCATACTCACAGGCAATATCAAACGCGTCATACAACGATTTAGGCTTTAGCAATTTAACGAAATGCCTGAGTTCTTCTTTTATTCCATGGATAAAAGCTTTAATAAAGAATTCTTCTTTCAATTGAGGATTATCTATCAATAACCTTCCTTTGGTATTTTCAAACCTCTCGATATAATCCTGCACTTTTCCGGTTTGCTGCAATTTGAGGAATTCTTCTACCGGGTCACACGCCCCATTTCTTTTGAATCTCTCCAGTATCTCCTCCACTAATTCCGGCCAGGGTGGGTGTCCTTTACTTGCAATGAGGTATTCGTACCAGTCACTAACCTTCCTCTCAAATTTCAGCACTGCTAACTTCGTCTTGTACTCGTCCGGTACAGAGTATAACTCGAAATAACACTCGCACCTCCTTACCCAATCCTTGGGATCTTCACCATCAAAACTGGGGAACTCAGACTTGGGTAGTTGTGGTTTCTGACCGTACTGACTACTACCCTGATGAAATTCCTTGAACCTCCTCTGAGCTTTTGAGAAATCGACAGAGAAATCATCGCCTTCCTGCTGGCTTTGAGCATATTCCGGTACAGCTGGTGGAATCACCGGTGCTGTACCAAGAATCCCCTTGCCTTTTTCAGTTCCTCCGATATTTCCACTTATCATCTTTGCCATCTGAGCAGCCATGATTTTCTCAAATCGAGCTTCGAACTTATCCATCCGATCATCCATTTTTTTTATCGATTCGGTCTTCCACCCTCTTAGATTGATCGGTGAGGAGGGCAGCAACCTTATCCATGAGTTTCGTCTCTACATTAAGAATCTGCTCAACAGCCTCGTTGAATCTCATGTCCACACTGCTCTGAATGAGATCCATCCGGCTATTCAGATCTTCCATGTTGGATTCAGAAAGAGTACGCTTAGGCGGCATCAACAGATCTACTAATATTGAACTTGATGAAAAATTTCAACTAGTGTTACTAGAAGTAATTCATACAAGCTCAATAGTAGAGGAATCGTATTGCTCTGATACCAATTGTCGCAATTCACTCTAGAATTTCAATTAATTGCGATAAAGATTTCAGCTTGAGATAATAGAAAGATAAGAACTAGAAGAAAGAGGCAGAGAGAAGAAGAAGAAGAAAGATAGATTAAGGGTTTAGGGTTTGCATAACAAAAACATGCCCCAAAATTATTACAAACGTTCTTAAATACTCTACTGAAATTACTACAGTAAACAACGGAATTAACTAAAAGTAAATAGTAATAACAGTAAATAACTAAATCCACTGGAGAGATCTCAGTGTCCTCGATATCTCCAGTGCGTCCTTCAACTTCAGCCTCCAGTACCAGCCCAGCTTCCAGCCCGGTTCTCATTTCTTGTTACACCCGGCCCAGTGATTATCTTCTTCAGCCTGATACGTATAGGCCCATGGATCCATCTACCATAACGGATCCTTTTCTTTTTCTGGGTGACTTGCTTAACGGGTCGGATAACCGAATTTGGGTTCAGTTTAACGGCTACTAGCCGTAGCAGATTATCAGTTCGTGACACAGCTAATCTATTTTTCGACAAATTGTCAGAGGTGAGGGGATTGTTTTGTAGAAGAGGCCATGCGAAGAATTTCGTTTTGTAGTAATACAAAAATATAATCATGTATACAATCGACTTATAGGTACCATATTTCTTTCTAAATCCTGTCATGTATTGCCGAAGTGATTTTACGAAACCACACATTCCATGACTTTGTACGACTTTGATAATACACTTCTAAATCATGACAAATATTTTTCAAATAAAAGTCATCATTAAAATCAAAGAAAATGCCATCACTTAGCCACGTGAATAAATTTACCACCTCTTCTTCGCACCGTAAATCATGATCAATAATTCCTTTACTTACTAATAGAGATACATCTTTAGCATTTTTAATGAGTTGAGACATGAAAACCAAATATGCAGTAATATCATTCCTGAATTTTGGGTTCGTTTGTTCTAATGCCACCAGGCTCTTAAAGAGAGAGGGGGAGTGTTCTCGTCTATAGTTAACTTCGGTATTTCTAGCACATTGCCTCTGAAGTCTGAACCTTACATCCAATAGTGAATGGGGGTTGTCCTTATAGAATTCTCTTTTCTGAATTGTAACTCCTGCATTATGATATTCGATGCTCTATGCCAACAATTTAGCTTTATGCCGGGTCGGTACATTTGTGGAAAAGAGAGGTCATCAGTTTGACTAGGACTTAAATATATATGGCATAGATGCAACAAATGATGAAAATCTTTCGGTCTGTTGGTTTCATTAATTGCTTTTGGGTAATGACGTAATATTTGTTCTATACTGTAACAAATTTTTTCTAACAGTGGTAGAGTGGTGGTGTTTTCGCCTATAAAGAGATCATATATAATTTTCAAGATGAAAAAAGGAATTTGATTCTCAATGAGAAGAAGGTCGTGTTTAGAAAAATTGAACTGCAATTGCTCTATTCCATCGTAGGGGTCGGTCTCGGGGGCAAAGTCGACGCCTAAGACCTGAGTTAATTCTATTGCATGAAGGGAAACAAGAATGAAGAATCCATCGAGCAAGAGCATACTTACGAACTCATTGCTTTTCATTTTGATTTCTTCTCCGTAACAGCTTCTAGCAATGTCTTCCACTTTCGTAAGGGATTTGATATAATCATGAAGACCTACTCGCGTGTTAGATTTCAGTATACAATCAATCGAATTCCATTTCATCTGATCCATGGCTTGTAGTGTGTCTTTTTTATGGTGATATGGTCCAATGGATACAGCAACGGGATCGTAAACATTCTCGCCAACGCGTTTCTTGACTTGGCATATGGAACTTAAGTTATCGCTGGACCCCCAACATTCTTTCATCAAATAATCCTCTAACTTTGCTATCTCGATTGTCACGAATGAACCACTTTCACACCCCATCATGATGGTTAGTACGATCGTAGTATCTCAACAAACTGTGCAAAATGGACAATGTTATCGCTAGACGAGTATTCAAAACAAGAGAGATGTTATGGTATGGAAAATGTTTTGAAAACTTACGAAATTAGAAAATCGGAAAAAGAGAGTAGGTTATTTGTTTATATTCTTATTACCGAGAGAGAGAGAGAGAGAGAGAGAGAGAGAGAGAGAGAGAGATTCAAATGGTACCTTGCATTTTTTATCATTCAACCGGAATCAATTCAATATGATCGGGTCATTTGGTCAAATTTAGTCATTCGGTTGCATGTGTTAGTGGTTTCTTTGCAATTTTAAGCAAGTTTGAGTTTTTTCTGGCGAATTTCAATATTTTTGGGTTGTTTTTTTTTTTACTGATTTTGATCCTTTTTTATTGATTTTGTGTTAGATTTTGTTGTGCAGTTTTGGGTTCGTAATTTTTAACAATATGTGGGTTTTTTTTAATATTTCATCAATTTTAGGGGTTATTTTGTAAATTTTGGCTAGTTTATTTGGAAATATTCAGTAGTTTTATGTTTCTTTTGTAATTCTCATTATTTTTGCATTCTTTAGTCTGTAATTGTTTTCATTTCTTCTTGATTTTCAGGAGAACAATGGTGATTTTTTTAGATGAGCTAGGGTTAATATAGTTGGATTTTTTTGTTTTCAGAAAACATATTTTCATACTTGAAAGTTAAAAAAGTGTTATGTTTTTACTTTTTATCAAATTTGTGAATTTTCAAGATTTATTCATTGACTAACTTGCTACAAAAATCAAGATATTGAATTCATGGTGCAAGAGAACGGGTGTGGATGCTTCGTTATCGAACTGGTGCAAGTAATTCTGCATGAACGTATCAAAACTACAATGAATAGGTCCTACTGGCACGGCTTCTGGACCGGTACCCTTATCGGCACCGCTACCATCCAGGAAGAATTTATCGAGAAGAAGATGGGTAAATTTTCTCTTAAACCCCCAAAATAAAAACTAGGATTTAGTTTTGAGTATTTTTGAAATATATATATATTTTTTTAATTTAGGGTACCAACTACCAATTGGTAGCCTTAATATATGTATTAAAAGGTGCAAAAAAAAGTATTTACATTACAATGAGTTATTTTTTTTTAACTAAAGGCAAGCGCGATACGCGCTCGATCCGATCTTTATCATATAAAAATTAATCCTACTATAATATTTTACAAACACTTTTCTTCATTTCTGATGCCACGTCATTTTTCAAACCCATCGGATTCGAAAAACACGCTTAACTACAATTTTATTTTTCTTTTTCACATCCATGTCACGCCTCTTCTTTGCTACTTCTCTCCACACATATCTCCTTCCTCCCACAGAGGATCCTCTTTTTCACACCCACAGTCGCCACTTCTCATAAACACACTCCAAGGAGATAATAAGCGTCGGCGCTTTTCACAGAGGATCCTCTTTTTCTCCTTCCTCCCTTCTCTCTGTCCCATTTCTCTCTCCCATCTCTCCGTCTCATTTTCAAACCGAAGAACAAAACCCTAGCGAAAAGAATGGTGAAACCCTTACGAAAGAGTGGCGACAAAGAATAAAGGAAGAGAGAGGACGAAGTGGTGGCGATGTCCAGAGAATAAACACGAATTTGTTCTTTGCAAATCACAGGTGACGCCATATGAAGCGAAAACGAAAGCCGTTCTACCTCTTCGTTCGTGTTTGCCACTGGAGATGACGCTGACTATAGGACCTGGTCTTTCCCTCTCCCCGTCGTCCAAGATAGATTTCATCTCATGAGTTCGTTACCGGAGAGGATTTGCACCTTAATTGATTCAGATTTGGTTAGTATTGTTGAGTTTTTTTTTTTTGAGAATAAGTATTGGTTGGTTTTGTTAATTAATTAACAATTAGTTACTTAAACCATTTCATTAGAGGCTAATTTCAACAAGATTTGAACAAATTTGTGAATTGCGATTATTAGAGACACACTTTGCAAGATTTGAAGGCACACAAAAGTAAGCACAACAACCTCAATAGTCATCTGGTACAAAGAAAAATTACGCCGAGAAGCACATCGGGCAGATTTGAAGACGATGATAAACAAAAGGTATTCATGTCATTTTATTTTCTTCGTTTCCAACTTTATCAAATTTCACAGTTAATAGTCATTTATAATATATGAAATAAAAAAACCTTTACCTATTTCTTTATTTCGGTATTGAACAGATTTGAAAAGTAATCAAAACAGTGGAAAATAAACATGGATTTGGCAAAGTCCAATTTCTTCATAGTCTGTGCAAGGTTTGTTTTTCTTAAAACCCTAAAATCACCAAAATGACATTTATATATTTATAATTTTTTAAGGGTATACATGGTATTAAGAAGTTTGCTGCCTATGATATTAAGTGGGTTTTTTTCAAAATTTTGAAATTTAAGGGTACTTTTTAATATTCACTGTTTAGAGGTGTTCTTTGTTATTTTCTGCCTTTTATATAATTTTTCTCCAAATTTCAATTTTTTTGCAGAAATTTTAGAGTTTTTTAATTTTCAGGATCCTCCAGGATTTTTCTATTTTTTCAGGGGTATATATGGTATTAAGAGATTTAGCAGTGGTCGGTGAATAGATCAAAATTATTTTCCCGAGTGAAATTAGTGGTCAGTAATTTAATTTCTTAAATGTAAAATCTCTTTAAACCCACTTTATTTTTCTTATTTAATTTTGTACTATTTTCTACAGATACAAACAAATCAAAATATGAAGAAAATCCAAACAACAAAAGTCAAATTCGAGTGCAAATTTACCCAAATTCAATCGACCAAGCAGTTAGCTGAATTGAAGTCGTCTCCTCATTGCATCATCACAAAAACATAATTTTTCTTTGTGAATTTTTCTTTCAGAATAATAGCCTCATCTTGGTCTATGATTATTTACCTAATGGATATTCTAAAAAAAAAAGATTATTTACCTAATGGAAGCCTCCAAGAAATGTTAATAATTAACATAACAGTCCCTTTATTAAAATATTTTGTATGGGATACGATCCATCACCGAAATCCTATAAAGGTTCAAGAGTCGTATTGGATACGATTGGATATAATCCTACCTAAATAACGGGATCCCACCCGATAGGCTAAAGTCACTTGTGGGAGGAACGGAAATATGGGTCTTGAGTGTTATGGACTTGGAGTCCTGTATCGGTATGAGGGTTATCGATTCGATAAAATAACACTATCATATATTCATCATATAAGCATATAGATTAAGTACGCACGGTTAGGAGTTAATCTTCATCATCCGTTTAGAATTATGTTTTCAAGCAACATCAAATATATCGTTGAAATCGATATGATAGATGGCTTTTGGGCCGGACTTACCATGATTAACCTTGATAGTTAAAGAATAGTTCTTTAGACTTAAAGGAACGTGTTGGACACGGAAATGGTAGATTCGGGGCTCGAGGCATTGGCTTTAGAGAAAGCCGGGTTCGATAAACTTTAAGAAGGAATCGAACGATATTACGTGCCTTGTGGTGACATGTATAGACGCATATTTCTCAAAATTGTTTTGAGAATTCGGGTGTATATGAAAGTAAAACACAACGCTCATGAAATAGTTTCAAGAGCTAGAGCGCGTTGAATTATTCAATGCGACTCAAATAATAGGTTAATTTGAGACGTCTTATGGGTCTTGGATTAACACTTGTGTGTTGATGGTACGAGATTTGATCGTCGTGACCGAATATCATATGCATTCGATAGATAAGTCGATCCCGAAATTGCATGAGATGTGATTTAAAATTGAATTGGAGATGCTCGGAGTATCCGAGGAATCCAATGTATATAGATGCGTGGATGTCCTTGTAATTCAAAGAAGGGATCAAAATAAATGTATGTCTAAGGGTATTTTGGGAAAATGTTTTCCAAACAGAAAGTTCGGACAAAGAGTTGTCCAAACTAATGACTCAAAGAATGGTGAAATCCGAGGAGGATTAAACCAAGAGGTTGATTGCTTCTTTTGGCATTGCCGTCTTGGCCATATAAACGAGATTCGCGTATCTAGATTCCATATGATGGATTGCTAGAATCATTCGAATTAGATTCGATTGATTAATGCGATACTTATTTATTAGGCAAGACGACAAAGGGCATAATTCTCCAAAGGTTGGAGAAAGATTCAACGAATTATTGGAAATTACATTTAGATGTAATGTTCCGATAAGTTCTGAGGCAAGAGGAGGCTATCGCTATTTTGTTACGTTTCTGGACGGTTCAAGTAGATATGAAAATATCTATTTAATGCGTGCCGAAACGGAGATTTTTGAAAGGTTCATATAGTTTCAAAAACGAAATACGAAATCAACTAAGCAAGAAAATCAAAGCTTTTCGATAGGATCGAGAAGGCGAGTATTTGAGCTAAACCTTTCGATAGGATCGAAGAGGCGATATTTGAGTTATGAATATTGATGATCATTTATGATTGTGGAATCGTTTCACGATTGCCTTTATTTGGAACATTGAGATGTGTCCGAAAAGAGGAAATGAACGCATGTTGGACATGGTTCGATAAATGATAAGTCAATAGGATCTACCAAAAATGTTTTGGGGATACGCCCTTGAGACAGCGGCACTAATGAATGGTTGCATATAAGATATGAACCATAAACCTTCTAATTGGTACAAAAGACGCCATATGAGATATGGATCGGAATGGTTCCGAAGTTGTCACTTGTACAGATTTGAGGATGTGAGTGTATTTCGAAATTTGTTTCGGTTAAACTCAATCCCGAATCTGGAAATTGTTCGTGTATCCTTAAGGTAACTAAAGGGTATTAGTTCTAACGTCCCGACGAAAATGAGATTTTCGTGGCTCGAAGAGATGCCTTCTTGGAGGAGGACTAGATGCGCACAAGTTTGGAACTTGGTGCCATTTATCTCTATGCGGGCTAGTGGGAGTAGAATAAATCTCGAAAGAGTTCGAGATTTCAAAATGAACATTGTACCGATGAAAGTTGACATGGCTTCATCAAGAGTTGATGAACGCAAGTCGAACACACAAAGGAATTTTTTCCTAGATCAAGTAGGCTATATCATAAGCCGATAAATACGGATTTATCGTGGCTAATGATGATAGATGGAAATCATATGATGATTCGATATCCTACAAGGATGCTATGAAAAGTTGATTCCACATGACATGGTGTCATGAAATCTGAGATTCGATCCATGTAAATTATCAAGTTTAGAACTTGATTTCATTACTTTCTGGGTTAGACCCGTGAAATGTGAGTGGGTTTTTCAAGATGAAGAACCTACATGGATAGGAATACGCATATATGTAAAGCGAGGTTTTCTGCGAAGAGTTTCAAGCAATTCATAGTCGGACTATGAAGAAACGTTTTCGCATGTTGCCATGCTTTCACATTCTCAAATTCTGCTTGCCATGGTCACGTATTATGACTATGTGATGTGGCAAAATGGATGTCAAAACCGAATTTCTTGACATAAATTTTATGAAAGGATGTGTACTTGACACAACCTTACGGTTTTGTCGATTCATAAGAATCGGGGATAAGATATGCACGCTTTAACGATCCATATGATGGATTAGAGAAAGCTTCTCGGAATTGGAATATTCGTTTTGACGAAGTTATAAACTATTATAAAATTGTCGAAACGAATGGAAACTTTGTGTATACATGAAGGTTAGTGGGAGCTGCGTTATATTTCTTGTAACGACAAAGGATTTAGACGAGACCGCTTATGAAATAAGCGTGAAGATCTATAGGATAGATCTAAGAAGTTCCTCGTTCTATGTTATAGCACATATATCGACATATTGTTGAAAATGGTTTTCAACATGTAAACTCCTTGGACGAGTTAAATCGAAATGTCGAATGGCAAAAATTTTCAACGGCTCGAAATGTCGAAAAGTAATAATATGATGCCTTACATTTGATGTTAGGATCTATTATATCTGTCATGATATGTATGTGGCTATCTGTCATACAAATAAAGCGTCTAGTTCACCGTCAATAAAATTTATGGGAATCACATGAGTTTGAATGTAATTCGATTACATGAGACTAACTCTTGTGAATGTATAATGGTTATACAAATATATACATAATGGTTATGTATATTTAAACCCATCGAGATTTGTATTGATAGCGGTGAGGTTTATCCTTGAATACTTTGCGAAAGAATTCAGGATTTTTTATCTATGATGGTGTAGAGGACGTGTTGGTTATAAAGAGTTATAACAACAACAGTTTCCAAAGATTAAGCGCGTCCAAATATGTAGCACGACTTTCGATCACAAAGTGTGTACATGTTTTGCTTAAATGAAAACACGGTTATGTGGAATGGTTCCACAAGACCAATAGTTTATGATTCTATGTACGGAGGCGAGTATATTGCGGTTATTAATCGCAAAAGGAAGTGGTATGGATGAAGGAAACATGACCAAACTCTCGTAGCCACGAGTTATCGGATTTATGGTTGTTTATTGCGTGAAACGCAATAGTACAAGCCAAAAATGCCGAGGTCACAACCACTTCTAGCCAATATACTCAGAAAATTTCATTTGTTCCATGAAATTTTATGAAAAGATGTGATCGTAGGTATTGGAAATGTTCCAATCCTGCTCAAGATTAACACTAGCGGGAACGTGCGGACCCGTTTACAAAACCGCTCTCTCTAGTCGCGCGTGACTGTCATGCGATGACTATGGGTATGGAGATACCTAGAGGAGGAAGAAGAGAGTAGAGTGTAGTTATCTAATACGATAGTCCTCGCAGGTTGTGGGTATGGAGATACCCATAGGTAAACGTTGTATCACCCAAATACTTAGTCCATATGAATGTATCCCTTTTAAAAATTTTGTTTACTTAAATTTTCATTCATTCACCTTATATGAAAACTGTGTGCTGGGTTGTGTAATATGATTACATGAACCTTGATTTGAACTTGTGTGGACGTCGACATGGTTTAGGACCATGTGCAGCGAAACCGTCACCCTTAAAGTGTCATTTCTAAACAACCCTAGTCGCGGGTCAGTTTGCTAAAGAGAGAAGCATTACTATTACAAGGGAATAGACTGAACGCGTACACTAGTACGTTAGCCGAGGAGATGATTATGTTTTGCTAATCATGGGACAAGGTGCTTGTCGAATCGGGAACGTAGATATATGTTAGGTTACATGTATTGGATATGACCGAAGCCGCGAGATCATGACATGGTTTAGTCATTATGGATGAACTCGCGACGAGTAGGGTTTTAGGTTCTTCAAACTTGAGGGGATCATTGATTGCGTTACATGCGTAACACAATGCTTTGATATGATCTTACGCTCACCGTAACAGGGAGTTAAAAGGGTCATCATTGGGTATTGTCCGAAACACGGAATTCAATGTGAGTCTCCAAGATAGGAATTGTTTATTCCGAAAAAAGAGATATCTCTTAGGCGCCGCTCGATGACTTGATTAACGAAAACCGTGGCCACGGTCAATGGTATTAATGGTTAATATCGATTGAAATTTGTTAACTCAACTCGGAATCGGGTAATAAGTGTAGTTAATCAAATTATAAGGATGACTATAACCATGCCTTTTGATTAACGGATATCGCAAACAAGAGACCTAGTAACCGCTATTCGAGATAGGCACAATGATCACAATCATTATTCGTTTAACATGGGTAGCTATGATGGAGTGACTAGATCCCGCTCATGAGCTTGTAGGCATTGGAAACAACCTACTGCCATCGTTAAGTCGAACCTACATGGTCACACAACGAGTCGTACTAAGTCGGGCTTGATCATAAAATTGGCACATTGGATGTGCATAGCTTGGTATTTGATACGCGAGCTATATTCTCTAAAATCGTGTGTAT
This sequence comes from Luzula sylvatica, assembly GCA_946800325.1. Taxonomy (NCBI): domain Eukaryota; kingdom Viridiplantae; phylum Streptophyta; class Magnoliopsida; order Poales; family Juncaceae; genus Luzula; species Luzula sylvatica. The sequence continues at coordinate 55,916,637 of OX326961.1, read as the reverse complement.
TGGATATGCATGAGTACCTTTTAGGTAGATCTGAAATTGAGTGGGAGACTGAAGGAAATACAGTTTCAGGATCAACCGTAAAAGTGTACACAAGGATAAACGAATGTAGTCGTACATTCGTGGCCATAACTGTCAGTGGGAAAATCCGATTGGAATGGTTCAAATTGGGTTAGATAGATAATTAGATTATCTATAACCTTCATGTAGAAATATATTTCATATGAACGAAGTATTAGTGTCGTTTATGTGAAATACCGAAGGGGTGCAACAGTATGACATACAGTTAGTAAAACAGTCATAACCTTTGCATACGAACTCCAATTGGGCTGGGCCAAATTGGGTTGTGTAGATAATTATATTATATAGAACTTTCATGTTGGGTGATTTTCTGTCTGAGAAATTTACCAATTTCGAAATGACAGAATACTGACCAGGTTCATGCTGTTTTCTGTGTGAGAGGGTGTATATTGGATATACATGCCTTTTGGCTAATCCTGATCCTATTAGGTATAAATATGATACTTTCTCTCTAATCACTATGCAAGTTAAAGCAATCTTATTCAGAATATTCAGGAGATTTTCCAGAATAATTGAGATACAACTTTCTATTGAGTGAAAGGGTGTAAAGAGAGATAACCGAGAAAAGGAGTTTTCTCGGTGTAGAGAATCAAACGATCGAGCAAGTTCGCCGGTGCATCGTCTAGGCAGGTGCATCCGCGACCGACGTCTTGCGACTCACGGTGGATACAAGTAGAGGAGCGACAATTGTGGCTCTTGGATTGTGATCGACCCAAGGAGTGAGAAGACGGTCAACGAACGGTGAAAGACGCGTGGTGTGGGACGCGCGGATTGTCACCAACGTGACAGGAGATAGAAGGCGGCGATCAACCCTTCGTGCGTGATCAATTTCACGCTGGTATAGATCTATCCTTCTATTCGCATCGTACCCTCGAAGTCATGGCGTGATCTCGGGAATCGGAGAATCGGACCGGGCCTTCATTCCGCTGCGCGGGCCCGGAGTCGAGGATATTCTCCAACATCATCATCATCATCATCATCATCATCATCATCGTCATCATCGTCATCATCATAATGCATATCATCATAATCATATCACCATCATCATCATGATCATCATCATTACCGCCTTTTACCATTTTGCCGATGATGTATGAAAAAACAATAAATTTTATGACAAGAACTGTTCGAATTGTTCCAGAAAGCCGGCTCTCGAACATAAAATAAAAGAGGCAGGGTTTCGATCCTTTTTGGGCGTGAAAGAAAGAGAGAGAGAGAGAGAGAGGGAGAAAGACATAAAATAAAAGAGGGAGAGGGAGGGAGAGGGAGGGAAAAATTTAGGGTTTTTTAAATTTTTGTCAAAATTTCAGGCGGGTCATGACATATTTTCATTACTCTCCAAAATTTCATAATTCTCCTTCAAAAAATTAAATATCATATTCACATCTAATTTTGAAAAAAAATTAAACTAAAAATAAATAAAATTATCCAAATTATTAAAAAAATTAAACTAACAATAAATAAAAATATTCAAAATTATATTTTTATTTTTCAAGGACAAATACGATATTTTGGATTTTGAAAAGTAATTTGGTACTGAAATGAAACATCAAAGATATCTTGTTAATAAATGGATTTAGTCGAAAAATAAATGAAATTTAAATAGTAATACATAAGAAATTTTCGTTTTTTATAATTATTAATATATAACTACATAGATATTATTACTTATAAATTAATTTGTGAATAATGCATATAATATTCAAACAAAAAAAGTTATATCTTAAGTGTACAGAGTACTGACTGATATGCAAATATTGTAAAAGGCACTGAAAAACAGTCATATCATATCATAGTATTCTCTGTTAGATGTATCGTGTTCTCTGTTTCTTTGAATTATCATATCTTAGTATATATAACATACGATACTTATTTGCGTACAGAGCAACATACCTCGTTAGCAATAAATTTATAATTCATATAATATTATTCTCATGCCTTCAACCAAATATTTAGCAGTAAAAGTCCAGTGATTATCGCAATTACTACATTATATGAACTTTCTGAAAAATTAAAACAACCATTCATAAAATTAAAATTGATCCTAAAATTAACTTTTCACTGATTACATGTAGAAATGCTCTTTTTTAGTATTGTTTTGTTAATAACATTTAGAATTTCATTTTTTTATAATTATTAATATGAAACTACATAGATATTATTACTTATAATTTAATTTGCGAATATTGCATATATATTCAAACCAAAAAAGTCATACCTTAAGTGTACTCCTACTCATATGCAAATATTGTTAAAAACACCGAAAAACGGTAATAGCATATCATAATATTCTCTGTTAGATGTATTGTATTCTCTGTTTCTTTGAACTATCATATCAAAGTATATAACATACGATACTTATTTGCGTACCGCGCAACATGCCATTTGACGAGCGGGTTTTCGATCACTTTTTAATTTGATATATCGTTGTATGTGAAAACCAATTCAATCAACCAGTTTGGAATTTAATGTGTATAGTACTAATATGCTAGTTCGTTCCACGAGGAGTATATGCGTCAAATAATGAATCAAAACGAGCCAAAAGGCAGAAACTTTTCCAAAAAGAAAATTAAGGGCAGAAACTTTTTCTAAATAGGCAGAAACTTAATCAAAAAGATATTTCGAAGTTTTCAAAATTAATGAAATTTTTTCTAGAGAGAGGTCTGAACATTATCAAATTTATCCTAAAATTTCAAACAATTTAGACAAAGGAATAAAAAGTTATTAACGAATTACAATCAGATCTCTGAAAAACAGTCCCCTGGAAACAGCAGGTTTTCAGTTTAAGTGACAGTTTTCAAAAATTCATATCAATTCGAATATTTCATGAAATTCTACGATTCAAAAAGTTCCCGAAACTAGAAATCAACATACAAGAGAGACAAAGATTGAATGCAAGAAACAAAGATTTAGAACAAAGAAAAAGATTCAATTACAACCTTAAACTATCATTCAACATACAAGAATTTCAAGATTTATAAAGAATACACCTAATTCGAAGAAAGTAGAGCTTCAACGCGTCAAGAAGAGCCTCCTTATCTCGCCTAGTGTAATCTTTTGATGCTTGAGTTGCTAGGAAGCTAGGCATACCCAAGATTATCTCGTTCGAATAAGTCAACTCTTCCGGTTGAAGAAAGCTTCGATTCCGTTCGAGTGAAGTAGGACACAATCCACCGAGAGGAAAGAGGTTACCGAGTGAAGAGAGCTTCGAGGTCGGTAATGGAGGAAGCTCCACTCTTAATCCCAATGAGAACCGGACGAAGAGAGCTTCGAATCCGATTGTGATGATGTATCCCTTGACTTGCTTCGAATGGACTGATTCACCAAATGAAGAAAGCTTCTAGTTCGGCGAACAATCACTTGAGATTTCGACTAGTCTTGAATGGTTGTTGAGCGGTTCTTGAAAGTTCTTGGAAGTTCTTGAGAGGTACAGAAAAGAGAGAGGGAGAGAGAGTGGCGTGAAAGTGCTCCGAAGAGCGTGGGAGAGGGAGGAAGAAACATGTAGAGCTGCCCCATGGGGTCTATTTATAGTGCATTTGGAGTCTTCTCATTGGTCAAGAGATGGTTGAGAGGATTGAGGATAGTTTGGTAATTGTAGGTGAGGAAGGTGGGCTGAATGGTGGTTAAAGTGTGAGTGGTTTTCGTATAGAATTTGGTGTAGACTTTTGTGTGGTAGATTACTTGCCTCCTTCTTCATACGTGTACCGAAATGGGCAGTATAATATATCGATTTTATCGGCGCGAGGAGAGGAAGACAACTAGACTGTTGGAATGTCAAAAACTTTCGGCCAAAAACCTGAAATTATCAATAAAACACACTTAGTGAAGAAATATTCTTGCAATCTTAAATATGAACAATTATATATATAAAGTTGTGATTAAAAAGGGCTAAAATCCCCAAATTAGATATCAAAAAGGTGCTTTATTTTCCTCTTATCAAATACCCCCACACTTAGCTTTTGTCGTCCTCGACAAAATAAAACGTAATAAAATATATTTTAAGCACAAAAAATACAAGTTAGGTTTTGTTGAAATTGTAATCACACTATCTCATAAATTTGAATTTCACAAGAAATATTTATGCTCTCTTAATCATATGTTATTTCAAGAGGAACAAAATATCAAACTTCTATAATGAGGATTTTGCCAATTTTTAAGATATTTATTAAGAAATGATTTTCACTCGAAAAAGATAGTTAAACACCACATAATGAACGTAACACCACATAATTAAAGAGGAAAAATCTTTTAAAAGTATTAATAGAACCAATTTTTTCATTTTTGCAAAAGTTGACCTTAAATGTAAGTAATTCACTTTTATAACCGCTCGGTACGTAAGTACTTGGGTCCTCCTTAAATCCAACCAAATTTCCTTAAATTTTGCTCAAAAATATTATTTTATATTTTTCTTTTTTCTTTTCTTTTTTTTCTTTTGTTTTTTTCTATTTTCTTTTTCTTTTCTTTTTTCTTTTTTGTTTTTTTCTTTTTTCTTTTCTTTTTTGTTTTTTTGTTTTTTCTTTTTTTCTTTCTTTTTTTTTCTTTCTTTTTTCTTTCTTCTTTCATTGAAATAGTTTTATATAAAATATTAATTCACAATGTTTCGAACCGATCATGAGTACGGTTGTCTCATGCCCGGCTTACTCCATTGCGAATTCTTTTTGAAAAAATCGCGAGCGCAATAAAATTCCGTTTGGTTGGAACATAAGTCGTCATGAACGGTTAGGATCCTTAAGTGTAAGTTGTCAAATTTTTAAACTAATGCAAAAACTACCAAAAATGGTTGAAATTTTTTTTTTTAGAATTTCTAAATTAAGAATGGGTTCTTATTCAAAAATGGTGTGCCACATAAATCATAATAAAAATCATTTAAAATAAATACTTCTTTAAGCAAATCTTATTATAGACGGGATTGAATCCCAAATTAGTCTCATAAAAGACCGTTTATTGTTTTCTTTAATATTCATTTGAGAAAAAGAATATTCTTTAAGTGGATGGTGAAAATTCTTTTTAAGAAGATGTGTGATTGTTTAGACTTGATCGTGGAGAAAAACCGTTTCTTTAACAAGTATTTAAGTGCTTAAAAATCGAGGACGATCACGAAAAATTGATTTAAAATATGATATATACAATGGTGGTAGAATTTTTTAATTTTTAAAATTTTTAAAATTTTCAATTTTCATAAAAGCAAAATAAAAGCATAAAAGAAAAATAAAAGCGAATATATACAAAGGAAATCCAAATATTATCCCCCACACTTATTTCCAAGCTTGTCCTCAAGCAAAAAGATACGAAAAAAAATGTCGACTAAAATAGAAAAAAGATGGATAGATAAAACCTGAATTTTTTTGGTGCGTGGGTTGCCTCCCAACTAGCGCCCTTTCTTTTACGTCTTTGGGCTAGACACCCAAAGTTAGCCTATTTCGAGATTATATGAGGCGCTTATGCTTTTAGCGGCTTTACGACCACCTTTGAGCAGTCTCATTAAGAGATTGGAGACTTGAGCGATTTCCATGATTATTTTTCGTTTAGCGTAAGTTGAACTTGGCGTGAAGAGTTTCGTTATTTCATCTTGGATTTTTCCAAGCTTTTCTTCTAAAGGCCTTTGTTGGAGAGGCGTTGTAAGAGGCGTGAGTGTCTCGAATGTATTTGACTTCCTTGATAAATCTACACAAGGTGAATTTCTATCTTGAGAAGCATCATAGTTCTTAAATGAATTAAAATTCATGATATATGGAAAGAATTCACCTTGGAGAATTGTACATTTTTCTTCTTGCTCGTTTGATAATTGCGCGTTTTCATCGATTGGAGTGAGTTGAACCGTCTTTTGGAGAGTCGAATCCAATGACACCTTTTCTTCTTCAATGATCGTTCCAATGCTTCCATCGAATCCCCCCATACTTGAACTCTTATCACCTTCAATCTCCACAATCTCCTCGTTTGAATATTCTAACTCGAGACAAGTCACTCTTTGATCTAGATCGTTTATGGAGGATTGAATATTTTCGAGTCGTTGGGAGGTATTGTGCATTTCTTGTTTCAATTCTTGTTTCAATTCTTGTTTCAAAGAGTCCATGTTTTTACTTACCCCCCCGATTTCTTGCTTCATTGATGTCATCATCGACATCATCTCCTCCATCATTCTTTTTAATTCTCGATCTTGATCTTCGTTTTGGAATTGAAAGGGTGGATCTTGATATTCAAATTCATGTTGAATTTCGAGTTCATTTTGAGAAAGTTCGTATGTGGGGTTTGAGTATTGATAAGGGTTATTGGCGGTTTCGGTATAGGATTGTGTCTCATAACCCCATGGGGATTCGTTTTCGTATTGGCGAGTTTCGTAGATGGGATCTTGATAAAGGGTCTCGGTGTGTGATTCATCGTATTGATTTGAGGTGTAACATGAGAGAAAACCGAGCCTTCGTTCTTCTATTCTTTCTTCCCATTCGTCAATATCTTGATTGATCATTTCTTTAAGTGTCATGTGTTTTGGATATCTTCTTGGAGGTTGTTCTTGAGTTAGCAATTCTCCAAAAGTTATTGGTCTTTCTTGATTCATCTTGCTCTACTCCGTGTACCTTGAAAGAAAAAAATTTCGAAATGAATGAAATATCAAGTTCAAATGTATCAAATCTATTAAAAACATCACTCAAGATTGCAAGTTTGATTCAAAATTTGACTTAAACATTACTCCCCGGCAGCGGCGCCATTTGACGAGCGGGTTTTTGATCACTTTTTAATTTGATATATCGTTGTATGTGAAAACCAATTCAATCAACAAGTTTGGAATTTAATGTGTATAGTAGTAATATGCTAGTTCGTTCCACGAGGAGTATATGCGTCAAATAATGAATCAAAACGAGCCAAAAGGCAGAAACTTTTCCAAAAAGAAAATTAAGGTCAGAAACTTTTTCTAAATAGGCAGAAACTTATTCAAAAAGATATTTCGAAGTTTTAAAAATTAATGAAAATTTTTCTAGAGAGAGGTCTGAACATTATCAAATTTATCCTAAAATTTCAAACAATTTGGACAAAGGAATAGAAAGTTATTAACGAATTACAATCAGGTCTCTGAAAAACAGTCCCCTGGAAACAGCAGGTTTTTAGTTTAAGTGACAGTTTTCAAAAATTCATATCAATTCGAATATTTCATGAAATTCTACGATTCAAAAAGTTCCCGAAACTATAAATCAAGATCTACGCAGAACAAAAAGAGAACAAAAATATCACACAAAGAGAGCCAAAGATTGAATGCAAGAAACAAAGATTTAGAACAAAGAAAAAGATTCAATTACAACCTTAAACTATCATTCAACATACAAGAATTTCAAGATTTATAAAGAATACACCTAATTCGAAGAAAGTAGAGCTTCAACGCGTCAAGAAGAGCCTCCTTATCTCGCCTAGTGTAATCTTTTGATGCTTGAGTCGCTAGGAAGCTAGGCAGACCCATGATTATCTCGTTCGAATAAGTCGACTCTTCCGGTTGAAGAAAGCTTCGATTCCGTTCGAGTGAAGAAGGACACAATCCACCGAGAGGAAGAGGTTACCGAGTGAAGAGAGCTTCGAGGTCGGTAATGGAGGAAGATCCACTCTTAATCCCAATGAGAACCAGACGAAGAGAGCTTCGAATCCGATTGTGATGATGTATCCCTTGACTTGCTTCGAATGGACTGATTCACCAAATGAAGAAAGCTTCTAGTTCAGCGAACAATCACTTGAGATTTCGACTAGTCTTGAATGGTTGTTGAGCGGTTCTTGAAAGTTCTTGGAAGTGCTTGAGAGGTACAGAAAAGAGAGAGGGAGAGAGAGTGGCGTGAAAGTGCTCCGAAGAGCGTGGGAGAGGGAGGAAGAAACATGTAGAGCTGCCCCATGGGGTCTATTTATAGTGCATTTGGAGCTTTCTCATTAGTCAAGAGATGGTTGAGAGGATTGAGGATAGTTTGGTAATTGTAGGTGAGGAAGGTGGGCTGAATGGTGGTTAAAGTGTGAGTGGTTTTCGTATAGAATTTGGTGTAGACTTTTGTGTGGTAGATTACTTGCCTCCTTCTTCATACGTGTACCGAAATGGGCAGTATAATATATCGATTTTATCGGCGTGAGGAGAGGAAGACAACTACACTGTTGGAATGTCAAAAACTTTCGCCCAAAAATCTGAAATTATCAATAAAACACACTTAGTGAAGAAATATTCTTGCAATCTTAAATATGAACAATTATATATATAAAGTTGTGATTCAAAAGGGCTAAAATCCCCAAATTAGATATCAAAAAGGTGCTTTATTTTCCTCTTATCACATACCTCGTCAGTAATAAATATATATATTCCTACAATCTAGAATTCAAATTTTTAGTAATAAGTATCGTATATTTTTTGCTATTGAATTCATATTTTATTTTAAAATAATAATATTTTGTTGTTATGATAAAAAAATATGTATATGTACTAGCTAATCTAGAATTTTATTAAAATAAAAGTATTGTAGTGGTCATACACGTTATACATATATTCCTATAATCTATACATGTATTTCTATAATCTATACATGTATTTCTATAATTAATTTATCGCCATTATTTGTGTACATCCATCACATTGTTCTGTAATTAATTCATTACCATTATTCTACACATGTCAATTCCTCAAATGATTTAGAATCGTTAATCCCTTTATTGTTTATTAAATAAATTTTAATTTTCCAATTTGAGAAACAGACACTGAAGTGTTGAATTTAAAACATATTGTTCACAACTACACATGTATGAAAAGTCCCTGAAATGCTGTTTAATTACAAATTAGCTCACGAATTACTATAAAAAATACATACAAGTCCCTACATTCTCAATGAATTTCACTTCTTTCCATTCATAGTTTCACTTCTTGTCATGCACCATCAGCAAAACATACAATCTAACCCTACCTTATCCTAATATAAAAAAATTTCCCTTCCACCCAAATACAAATAAGCCCTGAAGTTCGCAAAACAGCCCCTGAAGTTCTTCGCTGCCATAGTGAAAATACATCAACCTAAGAAAAACAGCCCCTAAATTAATAATATATCCAGCTATAATCCTTGCGAAATAAATTCAAAATATCTAAATGATGAAATTACCCTCGAATACATATCCCGAGTTTCTTCGCAGCCATAGTGACTTCGCAATAGCATGAAAGACTATAGTCTTCGACGCTAAAATTAATATTCGAGTTCAAAAATGATTCCTATGAAGATGTAAATACCACAATTTCCTTTGCGCCAGCTGTCACCACCTCCTTAAATCCCTGCATTATTATTTATTCTCAAATTTAATTGTTGTGTTTAATTGGAGCCTAATTAAAAAAAATTTACACTCATGTTTGAGTTCAAACGGGGAGTGTGTATCTTTTGATGTGTTTAATTCCTTCGATCACTTCCTTTGCATTAGAATACTAATAAAAACGATAAACAGATTAATCAAATAAATAATGGAAGGATACAATTGTAATTTGTTTACCTGTGGGACGATTTTGGGGAGACAAAACAGGTGGCTTCGACAACAGAAAAACCGGTACTGATTAACCGTTTAATTCATTTGATTTTTGTATTTGTAGGAAACATATATTTTTCTTTTGTAAGCCGTCTCATGGACCCAATTCGACTATCTTCGCGAAATTCAGTAAATAATTCAAAAATTGCAAGGATTGAATTCAATAATTTAAGTGCAGTAATTTGTAAATGAACTAAATCAACTTTATATGTGACATAATTGTACCTCCAATACATTTAGAACCAATGGGATTTGAGCATTAATTTCTCTTGACCACGTTAAATTTTATCATTTCATATTCATACAAAAATACCAAAAATTAAAGGTAAATTATACAAAACTGTACAAAATCTCAAACCTGATGAAATGTAAAGGACATCAAGTTGCCTCCCCGTCTTCAAGCGCAACCTGCAAATGGAGATCTCCTTTATTAGTTCCCTTTTTAAAAACAATAATAAAAATATCATATTTACCCTTCGAAAATGGAAGACAAACAATATTAGGAAAAGGTAAAGTATATTCTCAAGAATACAAATCGTCGAAATACTTGTACTTGCCGAAATTTGTTGAAGTAGTTCCTTTGATTTTCATTCCATTTCCACCTAGTAGCACTCCATCTAATTCATCTTCCTGCAAAAACAGACCATCATTCTAAGCATAAACAAAATTACTTCACAAACAAGTCCCTTCTTAATTGGGTATTTGTAAAAGAACCATTCATTAGTAAACATTTACAACCAAATCCCGTATTACTAAATATTTACCAAAATCCTCGTAGAGTCAAAAATTGAATTAATTCCATATTCACGCAAAATGTAAATTTAAAGCAGGGACAATATCAAGACCAACAAAAAGACCAAGAAATGCTAAAAGAATCTGTCAAAAGACCAACAAAAAGAAATATGTTACTAATATCAGGACAATAATTTATTACTAACAAATGCTAAAATAAATCTATGATAGCTAACCAAATAATGTGAGGAGCAATGATTTATTACTCCAACAAAATTGAATAGAAATTACTAAGCAAGTAACTCGAACAGAAATTAATAAGGAGAAGAACATATAAAGAATCGAACAGAAATTAATAAGGAAAAGAACATATAAAGAATTTATCAAAAACAAATGACGATAAAATTCAATAGATAGTACTAACCAAAAAAATCCCCAATTCGGTGAGTGAATGAAAGCCAGGAGAAGCTTATTTATAGCGAAGAAGTGGCGGCAAGTGAAACATTCTTCTAATTTTGGATGGGCGGGAATCGATGGCGCCCTATTTTCATGAAAAATCATCGTCGACACTTTCCTTTGCCGTAGATTGGGTTCGAGGCTTGGGTGAGGTAAGGGGAGGGGACTGAGGCGTGATGAGTGAGGGTGATGAGGCGTGTTGTAGAGAGACGGCGTGCGAAGTGCGATAGAGTACATGTATAGGGTGGGTTGTAAATAATATAATTGCCAAACTTTTTTGAGGGGGGAGGGGGAGGGGGAGGGGGAAGGGGAGGAGGGAATGTGGGCTGTTATTTATATACTGTGGACTTCTGTCATGTTTTTTTTGCAATGTAATTTTTTTTTTGTGTGATATATATAAATAAATTTTGATTACTACATTTATAAAAATGCAGTTAAAATATTTTTGCGAGCATTTTTTTGTGTCAGGATTTTATATTAATACCAGCATTCGAAACAAAATGCAGTTATATAATCGTATTCGACCGTATTCCTGACACTTCACGCTAAATGCCGTCTTCTGTAATACAATATCAGGATTAATCCGTTAATGCCGTCTTTTATACAAGTAATGGTGGCATATAGTCAAATGCCAAAAAACATGTGTCATTGCATGCCAGTATTGTTGTAGTGAAGCGAGCAAGCAAGCAAGCAAGCAATCCAGCAATCCAGCAATCCAGCAAGCCAGCAAGCCAGCAAGAGAGCGAACGAGCAAGCAAGCAAGCGAGCAAGGAAGCAAGCAAGCGAGCAAGGAAGCAAGCGAACGAGCAAGCAAACAAGGAAGCAAGCGAGCGAGCAAGCAAGCAAGCGAGGAAGAAAGCGTTGCCGTCGTCCGCAAGGCTTGCTACCGAGTATTTCAGTCCGATGGACGACTAACGTGAGTGCGGGACGCTGGGCGATAGAGGCGAGAGGCATAGCAGACACTGGGCACCCGATCATGACGCGGACCAGGCTCGATGCAGTTCAGTTCTTCTTCTCAGATTTTTCTGCCGTGTTCATTTTTTTGGCCTGATTTTTAGTGGTTTTCATCTTTCTTTCTTGAATTTATGTTATTTCTAATCATTATTGAATTTTTTGTTCGATTTTTGTTATTGTTATTGGTAATTTCAGATCTTTAACACATTATGTTATAAATTAGGTGTTAATTTTTTGGTCAAGTAACATATACCACCCCTCTCTTGCCTCTCGCGCCTCTATGTTCGCTCTCTGATTCTCATTTCAAAGAAATGCCAAGCCCTGGTGGCGGAAATGAAGCCTTTGCCGCAAAGTCCTAGCACCTCTATGTTCGTTTTTCCTTCGTTCCGCTTCCGCACAAAAACACATCTTTGCGACAATGATTCGAGCTCGGATGAAGGTAATTCTTTGTCGGTTCTATTTTTCAGCATCATTTTGAAGGAAATACAGTTTCAGGATCACCCGTAAAAATGTACACAAGAATAAACGTATGTAAGCGTACATTCGTGGTCATATATTTCAGTAAGAAAATCCAATTTGAATGGTTCAAATTGGGTTAGATAGATAATAAGATTATCTACAACCTTCATGTAGAAATATATTTCATATGAACGAAGTATCAGGGTCGTTTCTATGAAATACCGAAAGGGTGCAATAGTATGACATACAGTTAGTAAAACAGTCATAACGTTTGCATACGAACTCCAATTGGGCCAGGCCAAATTGGGTCGTGTAGATAATAAGATTATCTACAACTTTTGTGTTGGTTGATGTTCTGTCAGAGAAATTTACCAATTTCGTATGGACAGAATACTGGACAGACTCATGCAACTTTCTGTGTGAAAGAGTGTATATTGGATATACATGTCTTTTGGCCAATCCTAATCCTATGTGATATAAATAGGATGTTTCTCTCTCTCTCTCTGGTCAATCCAGATGTAAATTAATTCAGAATATTCAGAATATTCCAGAAATATTGAGAGACATCTTTCTATTGAGTGAAAGGGTGTAAAGAGAGAGAACCGAGAAAAACAGTTTTTCCGGAGAAGAGAATCAATCGATCAAGCAAGTTCGCCGGTGCATCATCTAGGCAGGTGCATCCGCGACCGACGTACTCCGACTCACGGTGGATACAAGTAGAGGAGCGACACTTGTGGCTCTTCGATTGTGATCAACTCGAGGGAGAGAAAGAACGGTCAAAGATGGTGGAAGTGCTTGGACGTGGAACGCACGGAGACAACCGGATGAGCGTCAAGATGGTGGGAGACGTGTGGTATGGGACGCACGTGCTAGTCACCAACGTGATCGGAGAAAGAAGGAAGAGTGATCAACCCTTCGTGCGTGATCAATTTCACGCTGGTAATCGTCTATCCTACTTTGCATCGTACCCTCGAAGTCATGGTGTGATCTCGGATTTAGGGAACCGGACCGGCCCTTCATATCCGCTGCTCGGGTCCGGGGTCGGGTGAATTCCCTTTAGTGGTATCAGAGCGATCGCCATCGATTCGAGGGTCGAATCATAGTCGTATATTCGATATACGCACGGGTTATCAAAGTTCGTACCCGTTTGCATGATGATAGATACAGAGATTCCAATTTCGTTAAAAATCACAAGTAGAATTCATTAGAGATCAATCAAAAGTTCATTGAGAGTATCTAGGAATTATCGTGAAAATGTTTCATGATTTATCGTTTCAGAAACGAGCGAAAACGGAAGATACGGCAAAATCTGCAGAAAATTAGAATACGAAACAGTGAGTAAAACTAAGATAATATTCAGTGAGAAACTCCAAATTGATTGGATCAAATTGTTGTAGTTATATAATGAGATTATCTATGACTTTGATACACAACGTTTTTTCATTTGAACGAATTATCAGTATCGTTTTTATGGAATACTGAAAGGGTGCGATTGTTTGACATACAGAGACTAAAACGTCCGTATATGTCGCATCGAAACTCTAATTGAGTCCAATCCAATTGGGTTAGTTAGATAATAAGATTATCTAAAGCTTTAGTTCACGTGAAAAGTCGGTTGGAACAATTTAATATTTTCGGTTCGACAGAATACGGAAAAGGTGTCTGTAGTTTTCTGGCTGAAAAGGTGTCTATTGGATATACTTACCTTTTCGTTTGTCCGTATTTTACTAAAACTGATATAACTTTCAGTACGAAACTCCGATTTGAATGGTTCAAATTGGATTAGTTAGATAATGAGATTATCTAGAACTATCATGTTGTAATATATTTCATTTGAGCGAAGTATCAGTGTCGTTCTAATGAAATACCGAAAGGGTGCGACAGTTTGACATATAGTCAGTAAAACGTCCGTAACGTTCGGGTCCGAACTCCAATTGGGCTGGGACAAATTAGGTTGGAAAGATAATAAGATTATCTACAACTTTCGTGTAAGTTGATTTTCTGTCAGAGGAAGTTACCATTTTCGTTCTGACAGATTACTGAAAAGGTGTATGCAGTTTTCTGTTTGAAAATGTGTATATGAGATATACATACCTTTATGCCTATATTTATCTCTAATCAATTAATTCAATCATACTAGCATATATATTAGTATTTATTTAGAATAATTAGTCTCCCTAAATAAATCATATGCATTTAGAAATCTTGTGATAGTGATATAATATGATTATGTCACGAATTATTTAAACATTAATGTCATGATCCCTCATAATATTTAAGTCGTGGAAATGCCTTCCATATCATCAACCATCAAAATTGGTATCACAATATGTGTGTTTTTAGGCCTTCGTCATGCACACATGTTGATGGTACTAATGGGTGGCAAGCGTTAAATGGGGACTTACGTGTTTTAGGCCTTCGTCATGCACGTGAGTAGTTCATTTGAACGATACGTTTGATATGGTTATGACTTAACCGTCCAAGCCAATCCGATTGGAGTTCGGGGCATAGTTAGAATGCACACACGGAACTGGGAATGTATGTGATACGATCCATCACCGAAATTCTAAAAGGTTCGAGAGTCGCATATGATGTGAATGGATTATATCCTACCTAAATAAGCGAGATCCCACTCGATAGGCCTTCGTCACTTGTGGGAGCATTGCGAAATATGGATCTCGAGTGCTATGGACTTGGAGTCCCGTATCGGTATGAGGGTTATCGATTCGATAAAATAACAGTATTCATATATTCATCATATAAGCATATAGATTAAGTACGCACGGTTAGGAGCTTAATCTTCATCATCCATTTAGAATCATGTTTTCAAGCAAACACCAAATTTATATCGATGAGATCGATATGATAGATGGCTTTTGGGTCGGAATTACTGTAATTAACCTTGATAGTCAAAGAATAGTTCTTAGACTTAAAGGAACGTGTTGGACACGGAAACGGTAGATTCGGGGCTCGAGGCTTTGGCTTTAGAGAAAGCCGGGTTCGATACACTTTAAGAAGGAATTGAACAATATCACAAGCCTTGTGGTGGCATGTGTAGACGCAAATTTCTCAAATTTTTTTTGATTCGGGTGTATATGAAAATAAAACACAACACTCATGAAATAGTTTCAAGAGCTAGAGCGCGTTGAATGGTTCAATGCGGCTCAAAGAGTTGGTTAATTTTGAGACGCCTTATGGGTCTTTGATTAACACTCGTGTGTTGTTGGTACGAGATTTGATCTTCGTGACCGAATATCATATGCATTCGATAGATAAGTCGATCCCGAAATTGCATGTGATGCGATGTAAATTTGAATAGGAGATGCTTAGAGTGTCCGGGGAATCCAAAGCATAGAGATGCGTGGATGTCCTTGTAATTCAAGGATGGGATCGAAAGAAATAAATGTCTAAGGGTATTCTGGAAAATTATTTTCCAAACAGAAAGTTCGGACAAGGAGTTGTCCAAACTAATGACTCAAAGAACGGTGAAATCCGAGGAGGATTAAACCTAGAAGTTGATTGCTTCCTTTGGCATTGCCGTTTTGGCCATATGAATGAGATACGCGTATCTAGATTCCATATGATGGATTGCTAGAATCATTCGAATTAGATCCGATTGATTAATGTGATACTTATTTATTAGGCAAAACGACAAAGGGCATCATTCTCCAAAGGTTGGAGAAAGATCCAAAGAATAATCGGAAATTACATTTAAATGTAAATGTTCCGATAAGTTCGGAGGCAAGAGGAGGCTATCAGTATTTTGTTACGTTTATGGACGGTTAAAGTAGATATGAAAATATCTATTTAATGCGTACCAAAACGGAGATTTTGAAAGGTTCATAGAGTTTCAAAACGAAATACGAAATCAACTAAGCAAGAAAATCAAAGCTTTTCGATAGGATCGAGAAGGCGAGTATTTGAGCTAAACTTTTTGATAGGATCGAAGAGGCGATATTTGAGTTATGAATATTGATGATCATTTATGATTGTGGAATCGTTTCATGATTACCTTTATTCGGAACATTGAGATGTGTCCGAAAAGAGGAATTGAACGCATGTTGCACATGGTTCGATAAATGATGAGTCAAACGGATCTCCCAAAAATGTTTTGGGGATGCACCATTGTGACAGTGGCACTAATGAATGGTTGCATATAAGATATGGACCATAAACCTTCTAATCGGTCTAAAAGACGCCATATTAGATATGGATCGGAATGGTTCCGAAGTTGTCATTTGTACATATTTGTGGATGTGAGTATATTTCGAAATTTGTTTCGGTTAAACTCAATCCCAAATCTGAAAATTGTTCGTTTATGACATATATCCTTAAGGAAACTAAAGGGTATTAGTTCTAACGTTCCGACGAAAATAAGATTTTCGTGGCTCGAAGAGATGCCTTCTTGGAGGAGGACTCGATGCGCACAAGTTTGAAACTTGATGTTGCTAATCTCTATGCGGGCTAGTGGGAGTAGAATAAATCTCGAAAGAGTTCGAGATCTAAAAATGAACATTGTACTGATGAATGTTGACACGACTTCATCAAGAGTTGATGAATACGAGTCGAACACACAAAGGAATTATTTGTAGATCAAGTAGGCTATGTCATAAGCCGGTAAATACGGATTTACCTTGGCTAATGATGATAGATCGAAATCATATGATGATTCGATATCCTACAGGGATGCTATGAAAGGTTGATTCCACATGACATGATGTCATGAATTCTGAGATTCGATCCGTGTAAAATTATCAAGTTTAGAACTTGATTTCATTACTTTCCGGGTTAGACCCGTGAAAAGACAATGGGTTTTCAAGATGAGAACCGACATGGATAGGAATACGCATATATGCAAAGCGAGGCTCGTAGTGAAGAGTTTCAAGAATTTCATAGTCGGACTATGAAGAAACGTTTTCGCATGTTGCCATGCTTTCACGTTCTCGAAATTCTGCTTGACATGGTCGCGTATTATGACTATGTGATGTGGCAAAATGGATGTCAAAACCGAATTTCTTGACAGAAATTTTATGAAAGGATGTGTACTTGACACAACCTTACGGTTTTGTCGATTCATTAGAATCGGGGACAAGATATGTACGCTTTAACGATCCATATGATGGATTAGAGAAAGCTTCTCGGAAATGGAAAATTCGTTTTGATGAAGTTATAAACTGCTATAACATTGTCGGAACGAATGGAAACTTTGTGTACACATGAAGGTTAGTGGGAGCCGCGTTATATTTCTTATAACGACACAAAATTTAGGCGAGACTGCTTATGAATTAAGCGTGAAGATCTATAGGATAGATCTAAGAAGTTCCTCGTTCTATATTATAGCACGTATATCGACATATTGTTGAAAAAGGTTTTCAACATATAACTCCCTGGCGGAGTTAAATAGAGATGTCGAATGGCAGAAATTTTCTAGGGCTCGATGTGAGACTGATATGAGGCAAATAAGGCACAAATTTAATGCTTAATTTGGGGATTTTAGCCCTTGTGAGGAACAATTCTATATACTTTATTAATCATATTTGAGATAACATGAATATTTCTTCACTAAGTGTGTTTTATTGCTTAATCATGATGTGAGGCAAATAAGGCACAAATTTGATGCTTAATTTAGGGATTTTAGCCCTTGTGAAGAGCAATTATATATACTTTATTAATCATATTTGAGATAACATGAATATTTCTTCACTAAGTGTGTTTTATTGCTTAATCACAGGAATTAGAAGGAATTTCTGGGAATTTGGAGAGTGTAGTTGTCTCCAACACATCAAGAGGAGTGAAAACGATATATTACACCGATATATTCGGTTAATGAATGAGACGGGAGGCAAATAATTATCATGATAAAAACTTACACAAAAGTCTACACGAAAACCACTCAATCCTTATCCCTTATCCTGCCCACCTACCTTTGGTGGGAATTACCTCCTTACCCCCAATCCTCTCCACCAACTCGTGGCCAATAAGAAGACTCCATGAGTGCTATAAATATGAGCACAAGGGCCACGAGTTTGGACGCTCTTAAAACGCCCATTCTCTCTCTCTCTCTCTCTCTCTCTCTCTCTCTCTCTCTCTCTCTCTCTCTCTCCCTCTTAAGCAAGTCCGAGAACTTTCAAGAACAAGCAAGAATTGCAACTACGAACGATAATTTTCTAAGATCGATCACCGAATAGAAGCTCACTTCATTCGGTGAATCGGTTTACACTTCGGCTAAGGAAAAGTTGTGGAATTAGGGTGAAACTTATTTCATTCGAACTTTCACAAGCAAGGAGTCGAGCTTTCTCGGCGTGATTGGTTGGAAGCTTCTTTTCAATCGACCTTTGCACATCTCGAGCCCACCCAACCGGTACGAAGCTCACTTCTATTGACGGGTGGATCGGTACGAAAGGAAATTGTTGGGCGCATTGACTAGCTCTCTAGCAACTCGAACAACAAGGAAGGCACTCAAGACGAGACTCGGAGCTCTCTTCATCTCTCTAGGTGTTTTCCTTCCTTTCTTGCATTTCTTGTAGCATAAAATTACTTGGATTTGTGTGAATCTTTTCTTGTTTGAATCTTTTGTTTGCTTGAATGAATCCTTGTTACGTGAATCGAATCTTTGTTGATGTGTTTACTTGATCTCTTACTCTTAATTACTGCCTTGAATTTAGTCTAAATCTCCCTTGGTTTAATCTCAAATCAAACCCTCAATTCAATCCTAAATTCAAATTACAATTTCGAATTCCAGAACAAGTTCCGTTGTAACGGAACCTAAATTGCGTTGTAACGGACCATTCGGTTTGTACCTGACTTTCAGTCTGTTGGTACTCCGTTGTAACGCACTTTACTTCCGTTGTAACGGACCAGCAAGGAAAAGTATTCAATATCACTCATACTAGTGTGTTGTAACGGACATACTAGTTCGTTGTAACGGATCAACCAATCCGTTATAACGTTATCTCTGTCCGTTGTAACGGACTATCTCTTTCCGTTATAACGAACCTTTCTCCGTTGTAACGGACGTTCATTTCAATCTCCACGTTAAACATAACCCTAAGTTCCGTTGTAACGGAACTTAACTCCGTTGTAACGGACTATCTTCTGTGAATTTTCTTCGTTATTTCTCATCCGTTTTGATCCAAATTTTGACGCAATTGCTCCCCGTGGAACGAACCTATACATTTGCCACTGTACAAACTTAGATTACAAATTTTGTTGATTGTTCGGGGTTTTACCACAACGACATATTAAACACGCCAAAAACCCGCTCATTCGGTGAATTGGTTTACACTTCGACGAAGATCGAGTTGCGAGGATTGAGGTGGAGCTTTCTTCATCCGAATCCGCGCAAGCAAGGAGTCAAGCCTACTCTATTCCACTCGGGAGCTTTCTTCCAATTGGGCTTCTTGCAATCTCGAGTTCACTCAACCGGTACGAAGCTCTCTTCTATTGGCGGGTGGATTGGTACGAAAGGAACGTGTTGTGCGAAGTGTCTAGCTCACTAGCATCTCGAACAACAAGGAAGGCATCCAAGACGAGACTCGGAGCTCACTTCATCTCTCTAGGTGTTTTCTTTCCTTTCTTGTAATTCTTGTAGTTTAAATTCGAATTGGATTTGTGTAAAGAATTCTCGGTTTAATGAATCTTTAGTTCTTGTTACTTGAATCAAATCTTTGTTAGTGTTTTTA
Organism: Luzula sylvatica; assembly: GCA_946800325.1. Taxonomy (NCBI): domain Eukaryota; kingdom Viridiplantae; phylum Streptophyta; class Magnoliopsida; order Poales; family Juncaceae; genus Luzula; species Luzula sylvatica. Next base: position 55,896,754 of record OX326961.1, on the reverse strand, counting down.
CTTGATCTCTTACTTTTAATTACTGCCTTGAACTTAGTCTAAATCTCCCTTGGTTTAATCTCAAAACAAACCTTCAATTCAATCCTCAATTCAAATTGCAATTTCGAAATCCAGAACAAGTTCCGTTGTAACGGAACCCAACTTGCGTTGTAACGGACACTTCGGTTTGTACCTGACTTTCAGTCTGTTGGTACTCCGTTGTAACGCACTTTACTTCCGTTGTAACGGACCAGCAAGGAAAAGCATTCAATATCACTCATACTAGTGCGTTGTAACGGACATAAGAGTCCGTTGTAACGGATCAACCAATCCGTTATAACGCTACTCCTATCCGTTATAACGGACCACCTCTTTCCGTTAGAACGGAGTTTCCTCCGTTGTAACGGACCTTCATATCAATCTCTACGTTGTAACGGAACTTAATTCCGTTGTAACGGACTATCTTCTGTGAATTTTCTTCGTTATTTCTCATCTAGTTTTGATTTAATCTTTGACGCAATTGCTCCCTGTGGAACGAATCTATACATTTGCCACTGTACAAACATAGATTACAAATTTTGTTGATTGTTTGGGGTTTTGACACAACGACATAAAACACGCCAAAATCCCGTTCATTAGAGACATCAAGCAGGGCGAAAATAAAAATATGATGCTTTACATTCGATGTGAGGATCTATTATATCTGTCATGATATGTATGTGGCTATATGTCGTATAGATGAAGCGTCTAATTCACTGTCAATAAAATCCAAGGAATCACACGAGTTTGAATGTAATGCGATTACATGAGACTAACTCTTGTGAATGTATAATGGTTATACATATATATATGCATAATGGTTATGTATATTTAAAATCATCGGGATTTGTATTGATAGCGGTGAATGTTATCCTTGAATACTTTACAAAAGAATTCAGGATTTTATTTTGTCTATAATGGTGTGGAGGACGTGTTGGTTATAAAGAGTTATAACAACGACAGTTTCCAAAGATTTAGCACGTCCAAATATGTAGCACGACTTTCGATCACAAAGTGTGTACATGATTTGCTTAAACGAAAACATGGTTATGTGGAAAGGTTCCACATGACCAATAATGATTCTATTTACGGGGTAAGTATATTGTGGTTATGAATCACAAAAGGAAGCGGTATGGATCAAGGATACATGACCAAACTCGAGTAGTCATGAGTTATCGGATTTATGGTTGTATATTGCGTGACACGCAATAGTACAAGCCAAAAATGCCGAGGTCACAACCACTTCTGGCCAATACTCAGAAAATTTCATTGATCCATGAAATTTTATGAAATGATGTGATCCTAGGTATTGGAAATGTTCCAAACCTGATGTTGATTATCACTAACGGCAACGTGCGGACCCGTTTACAAAACCGCTCTCTCTAGTCGCGCGTGACTGTCATGCTATGACTATGGGTATGGAGATACCTAGAGGAGGAAGAAGAGAGTAGAGTGTAGTTATCTAATACGATAGTCCTCGCAGGTTGTGGGTATGGAGATACCCATAGGTAAACGTTGTATCACCCAAATACTTAATCCGAATGAATGCATCCCTTTTAAAAATTTTGTTTACTTAAATTTTCATGCATTCACCTTATATGAAAACTGTGTGCGGGGTTGTGTAATATGATTACATGAACCTTGATTTGAAGTTGTGTGGACGTCGACATGGTTGAGGACCATGTGCAGCGAAACCGTCACACTTAAAGTTTCATTTCTAAACATCCCTAGTCGCGGGTCAGTTTGCTTAAGAGAGAAGCATTTCTATTACAAGGGAATAGACTGAATGCGTACACTAGTACGTTAGCCGAGGAGATGATTATGTTTTGCTAATCATAGGACAAAGGTGTTTGTCGAATCGGGAACGTAGATATATGCTAGGTGACATATATTGGATATGACCGAAGCCGCGAGACCATGAGATGATTTAGTCATTATAGATGGACTCGCGACGAGTAGGGTATTAGGTTCTTCATACTTGAGGGGACCATTGATTGCGTTATGTGCGTAACACAATGCTTTGATATGATCTTACGCTCACCGTAACAGGGAGTTAAAACGGTCATCATTGGGTATTGTCCGAAACACGGAATTCAATGTGAGTCTCCAAGATAGGAATTGTTTATTCCGAAAGGAAGAGATATCTCTTTGGCCACTCGATGAATTGATTAACGAAAACTGTGGCAACAGTCAATGATATTAACGGTTCATATCGATTGAAATTTGTTAACTCAATTCGGACTCGAGGAATAAGTATAGTTAATCAAAATATAAGGATGACTATAACCATGCCTTTTGATTAACGGATATCGCTAACAAGAGAACTAATGACCGCTATTCGAGATAGGCACAATGATCACAATCATTCTTCGTGTTAACATGGGTAGCCATGATGGAGTGACTAGATCCCGCTCATGGGCTTGTAGTGCTATGGAAACAGCCTACTGCCATCGTTAACCAAACCTACCTGGTCACACAACGAGTCGTACTAAGTCGGGCTTTATTATAAAATTGGCACATAAGATGTGCGTAGCTTGGTATTTGATATGCGAGCTATATTCTCTAAAATCGTGCATATTGGATATGCATGAGTACCTTTTAGGTAGATCTGAAATTGAGTGGGAGACTGAAGGAAATACAGTTTCAGGATCAACCGTAAAAGTGTACACAAGGATAAACGAATGTAAGCGTACATTCGTGGTCATATCTTTCAGCAGGAAAATCCAATTTGAATGGTTCAAATTGGGTTAGATAGATAATAAGATTATCTACGACCTTCATGTGGAATGGTTCAAATTGGGTTAGATAGAAAATCCAATTTGAATGGTTCAAATTGGGTTAGATAGATAACTGAAATTTTCCGCTTTATGCATAATAGATTTTCTTTCCTGTGGAATGAATTAATTATCATTTTTGGTAAATGTATAGGGATATGCATATCCTTCTTTTTCTGATTATCTATTACCATAATATCCATATTATTATTCTTCTTAGGCCCAATTTCATATGTACCCTACAAAACGCCACAAATTTCACGTATACCCCTGAAAAAACGTGAAATATCATGAGTACCCCTACAAAACTACTAAAATTTCATAATTTTGCAGGGATATATGTGAAATTATGGGGTTTTGTAGGGGTGCATATGAAATGCGGCATTCTTCTTAACATTACTTTTCACTCGTCATTCCTTCAGTACTTTCTTTCTCCAGACCTTTATCTTTTTCTTTTTCTTATTAATCATTTTTGCCTTTTCACCCTTAGAAATAATGATATCGATAATTTGTTCATCAACTCCTTTTGTAAAAACCTCCTCTGGAATATTGTCATTTTTCCTCTTTTATCTTCAACATTAGCTAATCCACAATATTCTTCTCAATAGAATAAGACCCCATTTCTATCATAACTCCAAACTTGGAAATCAATTTACCAAGAGAAATATGATTACAGATTTCCAATGGTACTCTTTTAAGAAATATTGTGTTTATTTGTGTATTAATTCCATTATCTCCAAGTTCAGAGAAATAAATTATTTGTTTTTTAGGTTTGAGACATGGAGAATGAGGAAGATTGTTTGGATGCTTAGAGCTAGGAAGATTGGGACATGCATAGTGAGATGGATGAGAGATAGAAGCAAGTTGATTGTTTAGATGCTTGGAGCTAGAAGTATTCAGAGATAATTTGGCTGCTGGATTGAGAGTTAAATAGAGGGTTGACTCCTGGATTAGGTAGTGGAGCCAGAGTTCTGATTTGAGATGTAATTTGAACTATACTAGGACTAGGATAATACTAGCGCTACACAGCGAGGAAGTTAATTATATTTTTCATTGCGAGACATAGTATATATAAATATGATAATATTGATAATATTATTTCATTATAATTAATTGAACTGATTTGTCTATGATTATGTATTTTACAATTATTTTACATTAAGATGACCAAAAATTTCATTTTTTATTCAAATAATAATACTTATATTAATGTCATTGTATAATAAAAATATATGAGGTAAATCATGATTTTACAAAAACCATAACAACAAATATTAGCTTGCATGCTTGCCCGCTTGCTTGCTTGCTTGCCCGCTTGCTTGCTTGCTTGCCCGCTTGCTTGCTTGCTTGCTTGCCCGCTTGCTGGCATCCTTGCCCGCTTGCTTGCCCGCTTGCTTGCTTGCTTGCCCGCTTGCTTGCCCGCTTGCATGCTAGCTTGCATGCTTGCTGGCTCGCTTGCGCTTGCTTGCTTGCTTGCCCGCTTGCTTGTTTGCTTGCCCGCTTGCTTGCTTGCTTGCCCGCTTGCTTGCTTGCTTGCCCGCTTTCTTGCCCGTTTTCTTGCCCGCTTGCTTGCCCGCTTGCTTGCTTGTTTGCTTGTTTGTCCTCTTGCTTGCTTGCTTGCCCGCTTGCTTGCTTGCCCGCTTGCTTGCTTGCTTGCCCTCTTGCATGCTTGTTTGCCCGCTTGCTTGCTTGCTTGCCCGCTTGCTTGCTTGCCCGCTTACCCGCTTGCTTGCTTGCTTGCCCGCTTGCTTGCTTGCCCGCTTGCTTGCCCGCTTGCTTGCTAGCTTGCTTGCTTGCTTGCTTGCTTGCCCGCTTGCTTGCTCTCTTGCCCGCTTTCCCGCTTGCTTGCTTGCTTGCCCGCTTGCTGGCTTGCTTGCTTGCTTGCTTGCTTGCTCGCTTGCTTACTTGCTTGCTTGCTTGCCCGCTTGCTTGCTTGCTTGCCCGCTTGCTTGCTTGCCCGCTTGCTTGCTTGCTTGCCCGCTTGCTTGCTTGCCCGCTTGCTTGCTTGCCCGCTTGCTTGCTTGCTTGCTTCCTTGCTTGCTTGCCCGCTTGCTTGCTTGCTTGCATGCTTGCTTGCTTGCTTGCTTGCTTGCGTGCTTGCTTGCTTGCCCGCTTGCTTGCTTGCTTGCCTGCTTGCTTGCTTGCCCGCTTGGTTGCTTGCTTGCCTGCTTGCTTGCCCGCTTGCTTGCTTGCTTGCCCGCTTGCTTGCCCGCTTGGTTGCTTGCTTGCCCGCTTGCTTGCTTGCTTGCCCGCTTGCTTGCTCGCTTGCCTGCCCGCTTGCTTGCTCGCTTGTTTGCTTGCTTTCCCACTTGCCCGCTTGCTTGCCCGCTTGCTTGCTTGCTTGCCTGCTTGCTTGCTTGCCCGCTTGCTTGCTTGCTTGCCCGCTTGCTTGCTTGCCCGCTTGCTTGCCCACTTGCTTGCTTGCTTGCTTGCTTGCTTGCCCGCTTGCTTGCTCGCTTGCTTGCCCGTTTGCTTGCTCGCTTGCTTGCCCGCTTGCTTGCTCGCTTGCTTGCTTGCTTGCCCGCTAGCTTGCCCGCTTGCTTGCTCGCTTGCTTGCCCGCTTGCTTGCTCGCTTGCTTGCTTGCTTGCCCGCTTGCTTGCTTGCATGCCTGCTTGCTTGCTTGCTTGCCCGCTTGCTTGCTTGCTTCCTTGCCCGCTTGCTTGCTTGCTTGCATGCTTGCTTGCTTGCTTGCTTGCCCGCCTTCTTGCTTGCTTGCCCGCTTGATTGCTTGCCCGCTTGCTTGCTTGCTTGCCCGCTTGCTTGCTTGCTTGCTTGCCTTCTTGCTTGCATGCCCGCTTGCTTGCCTGCTTGCTTGCTTGCTTGCCCGCTTGCTTGCTTGCTTGCCCGGTTGCTTGCTTGCTTGCCCGCTTGCTTGACCGCTTGCTTGCCCGCTTGCTTGACCGCTTGCTTGCCCGCTTGCTTGCTTGCTTGCTTGCTTGCTTGCTTTCTTGCTTGCTTGCCCGCATGCTTGCTTGCTTGCCCGCTTGCTTGCTTGCTTGCCCGCTTTCTTGCCCGCTTTCTTGCACGCTTGCTTGCCCGCTTGCTTGCTTGTTTGCTTGCTTGTCCTCTTGCTTGCTTGCTTGCCCGCTTGCTTGCTTGCTTGCTTGCCCGCTTGCTTGCTTGCTTGCCCGCTTGTATGCTTGTTTGCCCGCTTGCTTGCCCGCTTGCTTGCTTGCTTGCCCGCTTGCTTGCTTACTTGCCCGCTTCCTTGTTTGCTTGCACGCTTGCTTGCTTGCCCGCTTGCTTGCTTGCCCGCATGCTTGCCCGCTTGCTTGCTTTCTTGCTTGCTCGCTTGCTTAATTGCTTGCTTGCATGCCCGCTTGCTTGCCCGCTTGCTTGCTTGCCCGCTTGCTTGCTTGCTTGCTTCCTTGCTTGCTTGCCCGCTTGCTTGCTTGCTTGCATGCTTGCTTGCTTGCTTGCTTGCCCGCTTGCTTGCTTGCTTGCTTTCCTGCTTGCTTGCTTGCCCGCTTGGTTGCTTGCTTGCTTGCTTGCCTGCTTGCTTGCCTGCTTGCTTGCCTGCTTGCCCGCTTGCTTGCCCGCTTGCTTGCTTGCTTGCCCGCTTGCTTGCTCGCTTGCTTGCCCGCTTGCTTGCTCGCTCGCTTGCCCGCTTGCTTGCTTGCCCGCTTGCTTGCTTGCTTGCCCGCTTGCTTGCTTGCTTGCCCGCTTGCTTGCTTGCTTGCCCACTTGCTGGCTTGCTTGCTTGCCCACTTGCTTGCTTGCCCGCTTGCTTGCTTGCCCGCTTGCTTGCTTGCCCGCTTGCTTGCTTGCCCGCTTGCTTGCTTGCTTCCTTGTTCGCTTGCTTGCTTGCTTGCATGCTTGCTTGCTTGCTTGCCCGCTTGCTTGCTTGCTTGCCCGCTTGATTGCTTGCCCGCTTGCTTGCCTGCTTGCCCGCTTGCTTGCCTGCTTGCCTGCTTGCTTGCCCGCTTGCTTGCTTGCTTGCCCGCTTGCTTGCTTGCTTGCCCACTTGCTTGCCCGCTTGCTTGCCCACTCGCTTGCCCACTTGCTTGCCCGCTTGCTTGCCCACTCGCTTGCTTGCTTGCCCACTTGCTTGCCCACTTGCTTGCCCGCTTGCTTGCCCACTCGCTTGCTTGCTTGCTTGCTTGCTTGCCCGCTTGCTTGCTTGCCCGCTTGCTTGCTTGCTTTCCCGCTTGCATGCTTGCTTGCCCACTTGCTTGCCCGCTTGCTTGCCCGCTTGCTTGCTTGCTTGCTTGCTTGCTTGCTTGCCCGCTTGCTTGCCCGCTTGCTTGCTTGCTTGCCCGCTTGCTTGCTAGCCCGCCTGCCTGCTTGCTTGCTTGCCCGCTTGCCTGCTTGCTTGCTTGCTTGCTTGCTTGCTTGCTTGCCAGCTTGCTTGCATCCTTGCCCGCTTGCTTGCTTGCTTGCCCGCTTGCTTGCTTGCTTGCCCGCTTGCTTGCTTGCTTGCCCTCTTGCTTGCCCGCTTGCATGCTAGCTTGCATGCTTGCTTGCTTGCTTGCTGGCTCGCTTGCGCTTGCTTGCTTGCTTGCCCGCTTGCTTGCTTGCTTGCCCGCTTGCTTGCTTGCTTGCCCGCTTTCTTGCCCGCTTTCTTGCACGCTTGCTTGCCCGCTTGCTTGCTTGCTTGTCCTCTTGCTTGCTTGCTTGCCCGCTTGCTTGCTTGCCCGCTTGCATGCTTGTTTGCCCGCTTGTTTGCTTGCTTGCCCGCTTGCTTGCTTGCTTGCCCGCTTGCTTGCTTGACCGCTTGCTTGCTGGCTTGCTTGCATGCTTGCTTGCTTCTTGCCTGCTTGCTTGCTAGCTTGCCCGCTTGCTTGCTTGCTGGCCCGCTTGCTTGCTTGCCCGCTTGCAAGCTTGCTTGCTTGCTTGATTGCTTGCTTGCTTTCCCGCTTGCTTGCTTGCCCGCTTGCTTGCCCGCTTGCTTGCTTGCTTCCTTGCCCGCTTGCTTGCTTGCCCGCTTGGTTGCTTGCTTGCCCGCTTGATTGCTTGCCCGCTTGCTTGCTTGCTTGCCCGCTTGCTTGCCTGCTTGCCTGCTTGCTTGCCCGCTTGCCTGCTTGCTTGCCCGCTTGCTTGCCCGCTTGCTTGCCCGCTCGCTTGCCCGCTTGCTTGCCTGCTCGCTTGCTTGCTTGCTTGCCCGCTCGCTTCCTTGCTTGCCCGCTTGCTTGCTTCCTTGCTTGCCCGCTTGCTTGCTTCCTTGCTTGCCCGCTTGCTTGCTTGCCCGCTTGCTTGCTCGCTTGCTTGCTTGCTTGCTTGCTTGCCCGCTTGCTTGCTTGCCCGCTTGCTTGCTTGCCCGCTTGCTTGCCCGCTTGCTTGCTTGCTTGCCCGCTTGCTTGCTTGCTTGCCCGCTTGCTTGCTTGCTTGCTTGCTTGCCCGCTTGCTAGCATCCTTGCCCGCTTGCTTGCTTGCTTGCCCGCTTGCTTGCTTGCTTGCCCGCTTGTTTGCTTGCTTGCTTGCTTGCTTGCTTGCTTGCCCGCTTTCTTGCATCCTTGCCCGCTTGCTTGCTTGCTTGCCCGCTTGCTTTCTTGCTTGCCCGCTTGCTTGCCCGCTTGCATGCTAGCTTGCATGCTTGCTTGCTTGCCCGCTTGCTTGCTTGCTTGACCGCTTGCTTGCTTGCTTGCTTCTTGCCAGCTTGCTTGCTTGCTTGTCCGCATGCTTGCTTGCTTGCCCGCTTGCTTGCTTGCTTGCTTGCCCGCTTGCTTGCTTGCTGGCCCGCTTGCTTGCTTGCCCGCTAGCTTGCTTGCCTGCTTGCTTGCCGTCTTTCTTGCTTTCTTGCCCGCTTGCCCGCTTGCTTGCTTGCTTGCTTGCTTTCCCGCTTGCTTGCTTGCCTGCTTGATTGCTTGCCCGCTTGCTTGCTTGCTTGCCCGCTTGCTTGCTTGCTTCCTTGCTTGCTTGCCTGCTTGCTTGCTTGCCCGCTTGCTTCCCCGCTTGCTTGCTTGCTTGCCCGCTTGCTTGCTTGCTTGCCCGCTTGCTTGCTTGCTTGCCCGCTTGCTTGACCGCTTGCTTGACCGCTCGCTTGCTAGCTTGCTTGCTTGCTTGCTTGCCCGCTTGCTTGCTTGCCCGCATGCTTGCTTGCTTGCCCGCTTGCTTGCTTGCTTGCTTGCCCGCTTGCTTGCTCGCTTGCTTGCCCGCTTGCTTGCTCGCTTGCTTGCCCGCTTGCTTGCTCGCTTGCTTGCTTGCCCGCTTGCTTGCTTGCCCGCTTGCTTCCTTGCTTGCACCGCTTGCTTGCTTGCCCGCTTGCTTGCTTGCTTGCCTGCTTGCTTGCTTGCTTGCCCGCTTGCTTGCTTGCTTGCCTGCTTGCTTGCTTGCTTGCCAGCTTGCTTGCTTGCTTGCTTGCTTGCTTGCCCGCTTGCTTCCATCCTTGCCCGCTTGCTTGCTTGCTTGCTTGCTTGCTTACTAGCTTGCCCGCTTGCTTGCTTGCTTGCCCGCTTGCTTGCTTGCTTGGCCGCTTGCTTGCTTGCTTGCTTGCTTGCTTGCTTGCTTGCTTGCCCGCTTGCTTGCTTGCTTGCCCGCTTGCTTGCTTGCTTGCCCGCTTGCTTGCTTGCTTGTCCGCTCGCTTGCCCGTTTGCTTGCTCGCTTGCTTGCCCGCTTGCTTGCTCGCTTGCTTGCTTGCTTGCCCGCTTGCTTGCTTGCTTGCCCGCTTGCTTGCTTGCTTGCCCGATTGCTTGCATGCTTGCCCGCTTGCTTGCTTGCCCGCTTGCTTGCTTGCTTGCCCGCTTGCTTGCCCGCTTGCTTGCTTGCTTGCCCGCTTGCTTGCTCGCTTGCTTGCCCGCTTGCTTGCTCGCTCGCTTGCTTGCTTGCTTGCTTGCCCGCTTGCTTGCTTGCTTGCCCGCTTGCTTGTTTGCTTGCTTGCCCGCTTGCTTGCTTGCTTGCTTGCTTGCTTGCTTGCCCGCTTGCTTGCTTGCCCGCTTGCTTGCTTGCTTGCTTCCTTGCCCGCTTGCTTGCTGGCTTACATGCTTGCTTGCTTGCTTGCCCGCTTGCTTGCTTGCTTGCCCGTTTGATTGCTTGCCCGCTTGCTTGCTTGCTTGCCCGCTTGCTTGCCGGCTTGCTTGCTTGCCTGCTTGCTTGCCCGCTTGCTTGCTTGCTTGCCCGCTTGCTTGCCCGCTTGCTTGCTTGCTTGCCGGCTTGCTTGCCCGCTTGCTTGCCCGCTTGCTTGCCCACTCGCTTGCTTGCTTGCTTGCTTGCTTGCTTGCTTGCCCGCTTGCTTGCTTTCTTTCCCGCTTGCTTGCTTGCTTGCCCGCTTGCTTGCCCGCTTGCTTGCCCGCTTGCTTGCTCGCTTGCTTGCTTGCTTGCTTGCCCGCTTGCTTGCCCGCTTGCTTGCTTGCTTGCTTGCCCGCCTGCCTGCTTGCTTGCTTGCCCGCTTGCCTGCTTGCTTGCTTGCTTGCTTGCTTGCCCGCTTGCTTGCATCCTTGCCCGCTTGCTTGCTTGCTTGCCCGCTTGCTTGCTTGCTTGCCCGCTTGCTTGCTTGCTTGCCCGCTTGCTTGCCCGCTTGCATGCTAGCTTGCATGCTTGCTTGCTTGCTGGCTCGCTTGCGCTTGCTTGCTTGCTGGCCCGCTTGCTTGCTTGCTTGCCCGCTTGCTTGCTTGCTTGCTTGCCCGCTTTCTTGCCCGCTTTTTTGCACGCTTGCTTGCCCGCTTGCTTGCTTGTCCTCTTGCTTGCTTGCTTGCCCGCTTGCTTGCTTGCTTGCTTGCCCGCTTGCTTGCTTGCTTGCTTGCCCGCTTGCTTGCTTGCCCGCTTGCTTGCTTGCTTGCCCGCTTGCTTGCTTGACCGCTTGCTTGCTAGCTTGCTTGCATGCTTGCTTGCTTCTTGCCTGCTTGCTTGCTAGCTTGCCCGCTTGCTTGCTTGCTGGCCCGCTTGCTTGCTTGCCCGCTTGCTTGCTTGCTTGCTTGCTTGATTGCTTGCTTGCTTTCCCGCTTGCTTGCTTGCCCGCTTGCTTGCCCGCTTGCTTGCTTGCTTCCTTGCCCGCTTGCTTGCTTGCTTGCATGCTTGCTTGCTTGCTTGCCCGCTTGCTTGCTTGCTTGCCCGCATGATTACTTTCCCGCTTGCTTGCTTGCTTGCCCGCTTGCTTGCTCGCTTGCCCGCTTGCTTGCCCGCTTGCTTGCTTGCTTGCCCGCTTGCTTGCTTGCTTGCCCGCTTGCTTGCCCGCTTGCTTGCCCGCTCGCTTGCTTGCTTGCTTGCTTGCTTGCTTGCTTGCTTGCTTGCTTCCCCGCTTCCTTGCTTGCCCGCTTGCTTGCTTCCTTGCCCGCTTGCCCGCTGGCTTGCCCGCTGGCTTGCCCGCTTGCTTGCTTGCTCGCTTGCTTGCTTGCTTGCTTGCCCGCTTGCTTGCTTGCCCGCTTGCTTGCCCGCTTGCTTGCTTGCTTGCCTGCTAGATTGCTTGCTTGCCCGCTTGCTTGCTTGCTTGCTTGCTTGCCCGCTTGCTTGCATCCTTGCCCGCTTGCTTGCTTGCTTGCCCGCTTGCTTGCTAGCTTGCCCGCTTGCTTGCTTGCTTGCCCGCTTGCTTGCTTGCTTGCCCGCTTGCTTGCTTGCTTGCTTGCTTGCTTGCCCGCTTGCTTGCTTGCTTGCCCGCTTGCTTGCTTGCTTGCCCGCTTGCTTGCCTGCTTTCATGCTAGCTTGCATGCTTGCTTGCTTGCTGGCTCGCTTGCGCTTGCTTGCTTGCTAGCCCGCTTGCTTGCTTGCTTGCCCGCTTGCTTGCTTGCTGGCCCGCTTTCTTGCCCGCTTTCTTGCACGCTTGCTTGCCCGCTTGCTTGCTTGCTTGTCCTATTGCTTGCTTGCTTGCCCGCTTGCTTGCTTGCTTGCTTGCCCGCTTGCATGCTTGTTTGCCCGCTTGCTTGCTTGCTTGCCCGCTTGCTTGCTTGCTTGCCCGCTTGCTTGCTTGCTTGCTTGACCGCTTGCTTGCTTGCTTGCTTGCTTGCTTCTTGCCAGCTTGCTTGCTTGCTTGCCCGCATGCTTGCTTGCTTGCCCGCTTGCTTGCTTGCTTGCTTGCCCGCTTGCTTGCTTGCTGGCCCGCTTGCTTGCTTGCCCGCTAGCTTGCTTGCCTGCTTGCTTGCCGTCTTGCTTGCTTTCTTGCCCGCTTGCCCGCTTGCTTGCTTGCTTGCTTTCCCGCTTGCTTGCTTGCCTGCTTGCTTGCTTGCCCGCTTGCTTGCTTGCTTGCTTGCTTGCTTGCTTGCTTGCTTGCCCGCTTGCTTGCTTGCTTGCCATCTTGCTTGCCCGCTTGCCCGCTTGCTTGCTTGCTTGCTTGCCCGCTTTCTTGCTTGCTTCATGATTTAAAGAGTATTCAACTACATCAAAGCCTATACACGAGCGATATGCACGTGTTTAGGGGGAGCTTGTATGTAGGGGGAGCTTTCCTTCATGATTTTTCCATTACACTCCCTTTTGATCCACTTTCAAAAAGGGGGAGAAAGGATAATCGTATTGGAAAGATACCGATAATCGATGTATCTCTCCAAATCGACATTGTTTTGAAATGAATCAAAAGGGGGAGTTTGTTGGTTCAAATTTCCTATTGTTTGATTATCTCAAATACAATGTCGATACTACTAACAAAATCTAGCAAGATAAATGTGTAGGAGACAGGTACAAAATGAAATGATCAATCAAGAATAACAAGGATCAAAGACGTCGAAGAATCACGGAGAAAATCAAGACGCACATGAATGAAGATGATGAAGAGCTCCGAAGGAACAAGAAGCAAAACAAAAGAATGTGATCATATTTACGAGCTCATACATTCATCAATTCATTCTTTGAGGGGGAGCTCGCATTTAGGGGGAGCCTTCCGTTGATGAAGTCTCCTTGGCCCTTTTGATCTCTTTCAAAATGGGGGAGAAACGATCGTACGGAAAGTTCTCAACTAAATGGTGAAACTCTCCAAACCGACAGTGTTTTGAAATTAATCAAAAGGGGGAGTTTGTTGGTTCAAATTTCCTGATAGTTTGATTATTTCAAAACACTGTCATTACTAATGTATACATCCAGAAAAGTGCAGGATAACATAGGTACGATACGAAGATGAAGGAGGATTTGTGAAGGAAGACTTCATTGGACTACATCAAGAATCAGGACATGAAGTCTCAACATAAACAAGAAAAGAAGAACACAAGGAAGGCCATTGGAATACATCAAGACTCAAGATGTTGAAGCCTTCCGTGAGTGGGATACGCCACAAATAAACCTTAGGTACAAACCTAGTAGAACTCAAGTAAAATCATGTTCAAAATAACAAAGAGTTCAGTCAAGCAGGAAGTGCGTTCTGAACGAACTCAAAGTCCGTTCAGAACGGACTTGCTACATATCAAAACTTTAAAGCTTGATTAGAACCAAACGTGTCACAGGGATGTGTGCGTTCGAACGAACAATCATGTCCGTTCGAACGGACAATTAGAATCCGTTCACCCACCTTCTGAGTGCGTTGAACGGACAATCCTTCCTGTGAACGGAAAACGTCACAGGGATGTGTGCGTTCGAACGAACACACATGTGCGTTCGAACGGACAACCTGGAATCCGTTCACCCACTTTTCAGTGCGTTGAACGGACTCTTGTTCCTGTGAACGCAAAATGCTATGTATAATTGAGTCCGTTACGAACGGACATTGTCCGTTCGAACGGACCCAAGATGTACTTGCACGTTATTTTGAAACGGCTAGTGCAAACTACAAGTGCGTTCTGAACGGACTTTATGCGTTCGAACGCACTTCAAGTTTTCTGAAGGATTTCTATAGAGAGTATAAATAGAATCCTTCATGGGTCTCTCTCTCTCACTCCTTCACTTTCAAACATTTAAACCTAAAAAGAGAGAAACCCTAAGCTGTGATTATCTATATCCATTGATAGCTTGAGAAACCTCTTTAGATCGTTGATCTACTTTCGATATTCTCCACTAATCGTATCCCACTCACGTGACCGATCACGTTGTAGCTCGATTAGTGAAAAAGTGTAATAGGCTAGTGCAACAAATTGTAAAGAGCCTAAGCTATAGATCGATAGAAGCGTGTAAATCGATCTAGGCAAATCCTTGTAATCGAGTTGAGTTGGAAATCAATCGAAAGCCAAAAAGAGGCACAAGGCATTCCCGGAGACGTAGGTACTCGCAAATAATTGAGTCGGTCAATTAAGCGAGTAAAGGGTGAGTTAAAGCTACAAAGCAACCACCTACCGAACTTCGTAAACAAACATCTTGTGTCAAAGTGTTTGTACGGTATCATCTTTATCATCTAAATTATTATTTATTCCGCACCGTAAATTAGGTTTAAATCTAAACTAAGTGTAAGTTAGATTGCCAAATTTACCCCCCTCTAGGTTAGAATTAACCAACAAAGGGTGAGTTAAAGCTACAAAGCAACCACCTACCGAACTTCGTAAACAAACATCTTGTGTTAAAGTGTTTGTACGGTATCATCTCTATCATCTAAATTATTATTTATTCCGCACCGTAAATTAGGTTTAAATCTAAACTAAGTGTAAGCTAGATTGCCAAATTTACCCCCCTCTAGGTTAGAATTAACCAACAATTGGTATCAGAGCAAAATACTAACCGTCTCTTTGAGTAAAGGTGACAATTTGTATAACGATCAAGGCCTTAATGGTAACATCGATGGATGATGTGGTAGAAAGAGCAATTCAAGCTATGATCCTCCAACGAGCTTCAATACCGAAACTATGTGCACCACACTCTCCGAGCTTCATCTCTCACGCATCCTCATCTAGTTCACCATATAACCGAGGTAATGAGGTAATTCTCAACCCTATATTCCATTCAATTAGTCCAACCTCGAGTTCATGTTCCTCACCAAAATTCAACACGAAACTCGAACTTGAATCATTCGACGACCTCTTAAGAGACGTTGATGAACCATGTTCAAATGAGAGAAAAGACAAGAGCACAATTCTAGCTCTAAATGCAAAGGTAGCTTCTCTAGAACTATCGGTTAAAGCATACCAAGCACAATTAAAGGAATTCAAAGGCTTCTCAAAGTGCGAATGCAAAACCCTCAACCTTGAGATATCACACCTAAGATTAGAACTCCAAAACTCCAAAATAGAAAATGAATCCTTGAAGAAGGCTTGCATATCAAGTACATCGAGCACCCCATCATTGGATCAAATATTGAATGGGGCGTTAGTGGGATAAAAGCCAAACGATAAGTCGGGTCTCGGGTTCAAAAAGGAGAGTAAACCCGGCCTCTCAAAATCAAATGATCAAAAAGGTAAACGGGAGAACAATCAACGAAATAATCGCGGAAATGCATTTATATACCGTGATCAAAACAAAGATAAAAATGTTAGAAAGGAACACCCTACACACAATCGGTTCTATCATAGGGATAACCATTTTACTCAACCATCATCCCATAGACGTACCGATTTGGGACGACCCGAATGTTGGTTTCAACGAGGATCAAATGGGTATTTTTATGAGGTGAATTACCCTGCCAACCGTCCATATCAACCGACGGCTCCTAGACCTTACAACCATACGCGCAAACCTTTTCAACCAAAAAACAATTGTGTCAACTCAACCAAACCGATACCTCAAAAGAAACCCCTAACAAACCAACTCTCAACTTACTTTGTCAAGAGTTCCGAAACCATAAACAAACCAACAATTGCATTTTGCAATTATTGTTGTAAGTTAGGACACATATCCACGAGTTGTGATCTTCGCTATCCAAAATCCACTCCAAAATTTGTATGGATGCGTAAAGATGGACACACCATGGGTCCCTCCACCTCAAAAGGTGTTGGACCACCTAAGACCTAAATCATGGTTGAAAAACTCACTCCCTCACCACACCGCCATAAGCCAAACATTGAGGGGGAGTATGAGTACAAGAATTCATATTAGATTAACCTTCAATATGAATTCCCTATTTTTATAATTATCTACACACTTACGAAAAGGGCGAGAAAGGTATTCTTGCTTCCATGTAGGCACACAAGAACGAAGAGAGAAGACGAAAAGCTCATCGTATACAAAACTTCACGATCTCATCGTATACAAAGCTCTAGATATCGATTAAGAGTTCTCCTTCGTAAGCTTGGTTCTCGGGTCCATGACCGGAGCAAAGGTATAATCGCTCTATAAATGACTTAAGCATTAAAGCTATTTGTAGTTATACAAATATCAACGATTGTCTTGAATACTCGCATGCTCATTTTTATAAAAATTTTGTACACAATTTTTTCAAAAAAAAAAAAAAATTGCATACTTCCACATCCATAAAACCTATTTTAAATAAAATATATATGTTTGGAATTTTTGACACACAAAGCCTCTTCAAAATCAAAATTTTAAAACTTCATCTCAGAAGATAGTCCGTTACAACGCACCAATGTGCGTTACAACGGAACTCATGAAGGCAAGCTAAAACCTGCTACATCATAAGTCTCGTTACAACTGATAAACCAATGCTTGCTTGCTGGCCCGCTTGCTTGCTTGCCCGCTTGCTAGCTTGCTTGCTTGCTTGATTGCTTGCTTGCTTTCTCGCTTGCTTGCTTGCCCGCTTGCTTGCCCGCTTGCTAGCTTGCTTGCTTGCCCGCTTGCTTGCTTGCTTGCTTGCCCGCTTGCTTGCTTGCTTGCCCGCTTGATTGCTTGCCCGCTTGCTTGCTTGCTTGCCCGCTTGCTTGCTTGCTTGCCTGCTTGCTTGCTTGTTTGCCTGCTTGCCCGCTTGCTTGCCCGCTTGCTTGCTTGCTTGCCCGCTTGCTTGCTTGCTTGCCCGCTTGCTTGCCCGCTCGCTTGCTTGCTTGCTTGCTTGCCCGCTTCCTTGCTTGCCCGCTTGCTTGCTTCATTGCCCGCTTGCTTGCTTGCTTGCCCGCTTGCTTGCTCTCTTGCTTGCTTGCTTGCCCGCTTGCTTGCTTGCCCGCTTGCTTGCCTGCTTGCTTGCTTGTCCGCTTGCTTGCTTGCTTGTCCGCTTGCTTGCTTGCTTGCCCGCTTGCTTGCTTGCTTGCACGCTTGCTTGCTTGCTTGCCCGCTTGCTTGCTAGCTTGCCCGCTTGCTTGCTTGCTTGCCCGCTTGCTTGCTTGCTTGCCCGCTTGTTTGCTTGCTTGCTTGCTTGCTTGCTTGCCCGCTTTCTTGCATCCTTGCCCGCTTGCTTGCTTGCCCGCTTGCTTGCTTGCTTGCCCGCTTGCTTGCCCGCTTGCATGCTAGCTTGCATGCTTGCTTGCTTGCTGGCTCGCTTGCGCTTGCTTGCTTGCTTGCCCGCTTGCTTGCTTGCTTGCCCGCTTGCTTGCTTGCTTGCCCGCTTTCTTGCCCGCTTTCTTGCACGCTTGCTTGCCCGCTTGCTTGCTTGCTTGTCCTCTTGCTTGCTTGCTTGCCCGCTTGCTTGCTTGCCCGCTTGCTTGCTTGCTTGCTTGCTTGCTTGCTCGCTTGCTTGCTTGCTTGACCGCTTGCTTGCTTGCTTGCTTCTTGCCCGCATGCTTGCTTGCTTGCCCGCTTGCTTGCTTGCTTGCTTGCCCGCTTGCTTGCTTGCTTGCCCGCTTGCTTGCTTGCTTGACCGCTTGCTTGCTTGCTTGCTTCTTGCCAGCTTGCTTGCTTGCTTGCCCGCATGCTTGCTTGCTTGCCCGCTTGCTTGCTTGCTTGCCCGCTTGCTTGCTTGCTGTCCCGCTTGCTTGCTTGCCCGCTAGCTTGCTTGCCTGCTTGCTTGCCGTCTTGCTTGCTTTCTTGCCCGCTTGCCCGCTTGCTTGCTTGCTTGCTTGCTTTCCCGCTTGCTTGCTTGCCTGCTTGATTACTTGCCCGCTTGCTTGCTTGCTTGCCCGCTTGCTTGCTTGCTTCCTTGCTTGCTTGCCTGCTTGCCTGCTTGCTTGCTTGCCCGCTTGCTTGCCCGCTTGCTTGCTTGCTTGCCCGCTTGCTTCCTTGCTTGCCCGCTTGCTTGCCCGCTTGCTTGCTTGCTTGCCCGCTTGCTCGACCGCTTGCTTGCCCGCTCGCTTGCTTGCTTGCTTGCTAGCTTGCTTGCTTGCTTGCCCGCTTGCTTGCTTGCCCACATGCTTGCTTGCTTGCTTGCCCGCTTGCTTGCCCGCTTGCTTGCCCGCTTGCTTGCTCGCTTGCTTGCTTTCTTGCTTGCTTGCCCGCTTGCTTGCTTGCTTGCACCGCTTGCTTGCTTGCCCGCTTGCTTGCTTGCTTGCCTGCTTGCTTGCTTGCTTGCCCGCTTGCTTGCTTGCTTGCTTGCCCGCTTGCTTGCATCCTTGCCCGCTTGCTTGCTTGCTTGCCCGCTTGCTTGCTAGCTTGCCCGCTTGCTTGCTTGCTTGCCAGCTTGCTTGCTTGCTTGCCCGCTTGCTTGCTTGCTTGCCCGCTTGCTTGCTTGCTTGCCCGCTTGGTTGCCCGTTTGCTTGCTCGCTTGCTTGCCCGCTTGCTTGCTTGCTTGCCCGCTTGATTGCTTGCTTGCTTGCCCGCTTGCTTGCATGCTTGCCCGCTTGCTTGCTTGCTTGCCCGCTTGCTTGCCCGCTTGCTTGCTTGCTTGCCCGCTTGCTTGCTCGCTTGCTTGCCCGCTTGCATGCTCGCTCGCTTGCTTGTTTGCTTGCTTGCCCGCTTGCTTGCCCGCTTGCTTGCTTGCTTGCTTGCTTGCTTGCTTGCTTGCTTGCTTGCTTGCCCGCTTGCTTGCTTGCCCGCTTGCCCGCTTGCTTGCTTGCCCGCTTGCCCGCTTGCTTGCTTGCCCGCTTGCTTGCTTGCTTCCTTGCCCGCTTGCTTGCTGGCTTGCATGCTTGCTTGCTTGCTTGCCCGCTTGCTTGCTTGCTTCCCCGCTTGATTGCTTGCCCGCTTGCTTGCTTGCTTGCCCGCTTGCTTGCCTGCTTGCTTGCTTGCCTGCTTGCTTGCCCGCTTGCTTGCTTGCTTGCCCGCTTGCTTGCTTGCTTGCCCGCTTGCTTGCCCGCTTGCTTGCTTGCTTGCCTGCTTGCTTGCCCGCTTGCTTGCCCACTCGCTTGCTTGCTTGCTTGCTTGCTTGCCCGCTTGCTTGCTTGCCGCTTGCTTGCTTGCTTTCCCGCTTGCTTGCTTGCTTGCCCGCTTGCTTGCCCGCTTGCTTGCCCGCTTGCTTGCTCGCTTGCTTGCTTGCTTGCTTGCCCGCTTGCTTGCCCGCTTGCTTGCTTGCTTGCCCGCTTGCTTGCTTGCCCGCCTGCCTGCTTGCTTGCTTGCCCGCTTGCCTGCTTGCTTGCTTGCTTGCTTGCTTGCTTGCTTGCCCGCTTGCTTGCATCCTTGCCCGCTTGCTTGCTTGCTTACCCGCTTGCTTGCTTGCTTGCCCGCTTGCTTGCTTGCTTGCCCGCTTGCTTGCTTGCTTGCCAGCTTGCTTGCCCGCTTGCATGCTAGCTTGCATGCTTGCTTGCTTGCTGGCTCGCTTGCGCTTGCTTGCTTGCTTGCCCGCTTGCTTGCTTGCCCGCTTTCTTGCCCGCTTTCTTGCACGCTTGCTTGCCCGCTTGCTTGCTTGCTTGCTTGTCCTCTTGCTTGCTTGCTTGCCCGCTTGCTTGCTTGCTTGCTTGCCCGCTTGCTTGCTTGCTTGCCCGCTTGCTTGCTTGCTTGCCCGCTTGCTTGCTTACTTGCTTGACCGCTTGCTTGCTGGCTTGCTTGCATGCTTGCTTGCTTCTTGCCTGCTTGCTTGCTAGCTTGCCCGCTTGCTTGCTTGCTGGCCCGCTTGCTTGCTTGCCCGCTTGCTTGCTTGCTTGCTTGCTTGATTGCTTGCTTGCTTTCCCGCTTGCTTGCTTGCCCGCTTGCTTGCCCGCTTGCTTGCTTGCTTGCTTGCCCGCTTGCTTGCTTGCTTGCATGCTTGCTTGCTTGCTTGCCCGCTTGCTTGCTTGCTTGCCCGCTTGATTGCTTGCCTGCTTGCTTGCTTGCTTGCCCGCTTGCTTGCTTGCTTGCCCGCTTGCTTGCTTGCTTGCCTGCTTGCTTGCTTGCTTGCCTGCTTGCTTGCTTGCCCGCTTGCTTGCTTGCTTGCCCGCTTGCTTGCTTGCTTGCCCGCTTGCTTGCCCGCTTGCTTGCTTGCTTGCCCGCTTGCTTGCTTGCTTGCCCGCTTGCTTGCCCGCTTGCTTGCCCGCTCGCTTGCTTGCTCGCTTGCTTGCTTGCTTGCTTGCTTGCTTGCCCGCTTCCTTGCTTGCCCGCTTGCTTGCTTCCTTGCCCGCTTGCTTGCTTCCTTGCCCGATTGCTTGCCCGCTTGCTTGCTTGCTCGCTTGCTTGCTTGCTTGCTTGCCCGCTTGCTTGCCCGCTTACTTGCTTGCCCGCTTGCTTGCTTGCTTGCTTGCTTGCCCGCTTGCTTGCATCCTTGCCCGCTTGCTTGCTTGCTTGCCCGCTTGCTTGCTTGCTTGCCCGCTTGCTTGCTTGCTTGCCCGCTTGCTTGCTTGCTTGCTTGCCCGCTTTCTTGCATCCTTCCCACTTGCTTGCTTGCTTGCCCGCTTGCTTGCTTGCTTGCCCGCTTGCTTGCTTGCTTGCTTGCCCGCTTTCTTGCATCCTTGCCCGCTTGCTTGCTTGCTTGCCCGCTTGCTTGCTTGCTTGCCCGCTTGCTTGCTTGCTTGCCCGCTTGCTTGCCTGCTTTCATGCTAGCTTGCATGCTTGCTTGCTTGCTGGCTCGCTTGCGCTTGCTTGCTTGCTTGCTTGCTTGCCCGCTTGCTTGCTTACTTGCCCGCTTGCTTGCTTGCTGGCCCGCTTTCTTGCCCGCTTTCTTGCACGCTTGCTTGCCCGCTTGCTTGCTTGCTTGCTTTATTGCTTGCTTGCTTGCCCGCTTGCTTGCTTGCCGGCTTGCATGCTTGTTTGCCCGCTTGCTTGCTTGCTTGCCCGCTTGCTTGCTTGCTTGCCCGCTTGCTTGCTTGCTTGCTTGACCGCTTGCTTGCTTCTTGCCAGCTTGCTTGCTTGCTTGCCCGCATGCTTGCTTGCTTGCCCGCTTGCTTGCTTGCTTGCCCGCTTGCTTGCTTGCTTGCCCGCTTGCTTGCTTGACCGCTTGCTTGCTTGCTTGCTTGCTTGCATGCTTGCTTGCTTCTTGCCAGCTTGCTTGCTTGCTTGCCCGCTTGCTTGCTTGCTTGCCCGCTTGCTTGCTTGCTTGCCCGCTTGCTTGCTTGCTAGCCCGCTTGCTTGCTTGCCCGCTAGCTTGCTTGCCTGCTTGCTTGCCGTCTTGCTTGCTTTCTTGCCCGCTTGCCCGCTTGCTTGCTTGCTTGCTTGCTTTCCCGCTTGCTTGCTTGCCTGCTTGCTTGCTTGCCCGCTTGCTTGCTTGCTTGCCATCTTGCTTGCTTGCTTGCCCGCTTGCTTGCTTCCTTGCTTGCCCGCTTTCTTGCTTGCTTGCTTGCTTGTTTGCCCGCTTGCTTGCCCGCTTGCTTATTTGCTTGCCTGCTTGCTTGTTGGCATACCCGCTTGGTTGCTGGCTTGCCCGCTTGCTTGCCCGCTTGCTTGCTTTCTTGCTTGCCCGCTTGCTTGCTTACCCGCTTGCTTGCTTGCTTGCCCGCTTGCTTGCTTGCTTGCTTGCTTGCCCGCTTGCTTGCTTGATTGCTTGCCCGCTTGCTTGCTTGCTTGCCCGCTTGCTTTCCCGCTTGCTGGCTTGCTTCCTTGCTTGCTTGCTCGCTTGCTTGCTTGCTTGCCCGCTTGCTTGCTTGCTTGTCCACTTGCATGCCCGCTTGCTTGCTTGCTTGCCCGCTTGCGTGCTTGCTTGCCCGCTTGCCTGCTTGCTGGCCCGATTGCTTGCTTGCTTGCACGCTTGCC
This sequence comes from Luzula sylvatica, assembly GCA_946800325.1. NCBI lineage: Eukaryota > Viridiplantae > Streptophyta > Magnoliopsida > Poales > Juncaceae > Luzula > Luzula sylvatica. The sequence goes on along the minus strand of OX326961.1, from coordinate 55,875,331 downwards.
TGCTTGCTTGCCCGCTTGCTTGCTTGCTTGCCCGCTTGCTTGCTTGCTTGCTTGCCCGCTTGCTTGCTTGCCCGCTTGCTTTTGCCCGCTTGCTTGCCCGCTTGCTTGCCCGCTTGCTTGCCCGCTGGCTTTCTTGCCCGCTTGCTTGCTTGCTTGCCCGCTTGCTTGCCCGCTTGCTTGCTTGCTTGCTTGCTTGCTTGCTTGCCCGCTTGCTTGCTTGCTTGCCCGCTTGCTTGCCTGCTTGCTCGCTTGCTTGCCCGCTCGCTTGCTTGCCCGCTTGCTTGCTTGCCCGCTTGCTTGCTTGCCAGCTTGCTTGCTTGCCAGCCCGCTTGCTTGCCCGCATGCTTGCTTGCTTGCCCGCTTGCTTGCTTGCTTGCCCGCTTGCTTGCTTGCTGGCCCGCTTGCTTGGTTGCCCGCTTGCTTGCTTGCCTGCTTGCTTGCCGTCTTGCTTGCTTTCTTCCCCGCTTGCTTGCCTGCTTGCTTGCTTGCCCGCTTGCTTGCTTGCTTGCCCGCTTGCTTGCCATCTTGCTTGCTTGCTTGCCCGCTTGCTTGCTTGCTTGCTTGCCCGCTTTCTTGCTTGCTTGCTTGCCCGCTTGCTTGCTTGTTTGCCCGCTTGCTTGCCCGCTTGCTTATTTGCTTGCCTGCTTGCTTGCTGGCATGCCCGCTTGGTTGCTGGCTTGCCCGCTTGCTTGCCCGCTTGCTTGCTTTCTTGCTTGCCCGCTTGCTTGCTTACCCGCTTGCTTGCTTGCTTGCCCACTTGCTTGCTTGCTTGCTTGCTTGCCCGCTTGCTTGCTTGCTTGCTTGCCCGCTTGCTTGCTTGCTTGCCCGCTTGCTTTCCCGCTTGCTGGCTTGCTTCCTTGCTTGCTTGCTCGCTTGCTTGCTTGCTTGCCCGCTTGCTTGCTTGCTTGCTTGCTTGCTTGCCCACTTGCTTGCCCGCTTGCTTGCTTGCCCGCTTGCTTGCTTGCTTGCCCGCTTGCCTGCTTGCTAGCCCGCTTGCTTGCTTGCTTGCACGCTTGCCTGCTTGCTTTCCCGCTTGCTTGCTTGCTTGCCCGCTTGCTTGCTTGCTTGCCCGCTTGCTTGCTTGCTTGCCCGCTTGCTTTTGCCCGCTTGCTTGCCCGCTTGCTTTTTTGCCCGCTTGCTTGCTTGCTTGCCCGCTTGCTTGCTTGCTTGCTTGCCCGCTTGCTTGCCCGCTTGCTTGCTTGCTTGCTCGCTTGCTTGCATGCTTGCTTGCTTGCCCGCTTGCTTGCTTGCTTGCCCGCTTGCTTGCTTGCTTGCCCGCTTGCTTGCTTGCTAGCTCGCTTGCTTGCCCGCTTGCTTGATTGCCCGCTTGCTTGCTTGCCCGCTTGCTTGCTTGCCCGCTTGCTTGCTTGCTTGCCCGCTTGCCCGCTTGCTTGCTTGCCAGCTTGCTTGCCCGCTTGCCCGCTTGCTTGCCCGCCTGCTTGCTTCCTTGCCCGCTTGCTTGCTTGCTTGCCCGCTTGGTTGCTTGCTTGCTTGCCCGCTTGCTTGCTTGCTTGCTTGCCCGCTTGCTTGCTTGCTTGCCCGCTTGCTTGCTTGCTTGCCCGCTTGCTTGCTTGCTTGCTTGACCGCTTGCTTGCTTCTTGCCAGCTTGCTTGCTTGCTTGCCCGCATGCTTGCTTGCTTGCCCGCTTGCTTGCTTGCTTGCCCGCTTGCTTGCTTGCTTGCCCGCTTGCTTGCTTGACCGCTTGCTTGCTTGCTTGCTTGCTTGCATGCTTGCTTGCTTCTTGCCAGCTTGCTTGCTTGCTTGCCCGCTTGCTTGCTTGCTTGCTTGCCCGCTTGCTTGCTTGCTTGCCCGCTTGCTTGCTTGCTAGCCCGCTTGCTTGCTTGCCCGCTAGCTTGCTTGCCTGCTTGCTTGCCGTCTTGCTTGCTTTCTTGCCCGCTTGCCCGCTTGCTTGCTTGCTTGCTTGCTTTCCCGCTTGCTTGCTTGCCTGCTTGCTTGCTTGCCCGCTTGCTTGCTTGCTTGCCATCTTGCTTGCTTGCTTGCCCGCTTGCTTGCTTCCTTGCTTGCCCGCTTTCTTGCTTGCTTGCTTGCCCGCTTGCTTGCTTGTTTGCCCGCTTGCTTGCCCGCTTGCTTATTTGCTTGCCTGCTTGCTTGCTGGCATACCCGCTTGGTTGCTGGCTTGCCCGCTTGCTTGCCCGCTTGCTTGCTTTCTTGCTTGCCCGCTTGCTTGCTTACCCGCTTGCTTGCTTGCTTGCCCGCTTGCTTGCTTGCTTGCTTGCTTGCCCGCTTGCTTGCTTGATTGCTTGCCCGCTTGCTTGCTTGCTTGCCCGCTTGCTTTCCCGCTTGCTGGCTTGCTTCCTTGCTTGCTTGCTCGCTTGCTTGCTTGCTTGCCCGCTTGCTTGCTTGCTTGTCCACTTGCATGCCCGCTTGCTTGCTTGCTTGCCCGCTTGCGTGCTTGCTTGCCCGCTTGCCTGCTTGCTGGCCCGATTGCTTGCTTGCTTGCACGCTTGCCTGCTTGCTTGCCCGCTTGCTTGCTTGCTTGCCCGCTTGCTTGCTTGCTTGCTTGCCCGCTTGCTTGCTTGCCCGCTTGCTTTTGCCCGCTTGCTTGCCCGCTTGCTTGCCCGCTTGCTTGCCCGCTGGCTTTCTTGCCCGCTTGCTTGCTTGCTTGCCCGCTTGCTTGCCCGCTTGCTTGCTTGCTTGCTTGCATGCTTGCTTGCTTGCCCGCTTGCTTGCTTGCTTGCCCGCTTGCTTATTTGCTTGCCCGCTTGCTTGCCTGCTTGCTCGCTTGCTTGCCCGCTCGCTTGCTTGCCCGCTTGCTTGCTTGCCCGCTTGCTTGCTTGCCAGCTTGCTTGCTTGCCAGCCCGCTTGCTTGCCCGCATGCTTGCTTGCTTGCCCGCTTGCTTGCTTGCTTGCCCGCTTGCTTGCTTGCTGGCCCGCTTGCTTGGTTGCCCGCTTGCTTGCTTGCCTGCTTGCTTGCCGTCTTGCTTGCTTTCTTCCCCGCTTGCTTGCCTGCTTGCTTGCTTGCCCGCTTGCTTGCTTGCTTGCTTGCTTGCCCGCTTGCTTGCCATCTTGCTTGCTTGCTTGCCCGCTTGCTTGCTTGCTTGCTTGCTTGCTTGCCCGCTTTCTTGCTTGCTTGCTTGCCCGCTTGCTTGCTTGTTTGCCCGCTTGCTTGCCCGCTTGCTTATTTGCTTGCCTGCTTGCTTGCTGGCATGCCCGCTTGGTTGCTGGCTTGCCCGCTTGCTTGCCCGCTTGCTTGCTTTCTTGCTTGCCCGCTTGCTTGCTTACCCGCTTGCTTGCTTGCTTGCCCACTTGCTTGCTTGCTTGCTTGCTTGCCCGCTTGCTTGCTTGCTTGCTTGCCCGCTTGCTTGCTTGCTTGCCCGCTTGCTTTCCCGCTTGCTGGCTTGCTTCCTTGCTTGCTTGCTCGCTTGCTTGCTTGCTTGCGCGCTTGCTTGCTTGCTTGCTTGCCCACTTGCTTGCCCGCTTGCTTGCTTGCCCGCTTGCTTGCTTGCTTGCCCGCTTGCCTGCTTGCTAGCCCGCTTGCTTGCTTGCTTGCACGCTTGCCTGCTTGCTTTCCCGCTTGCTTGCTTGCTTGCCCGCTTGCTTGCTTGCTTGCCCGCTTGCTTGCTTGCCCGCTTGCTTTTGCCCGCTTGCTTGCCCGCTTGCTTTTTTGCCCGCTTGCTTGCTTGCTTGCCCGCTTGCTTGCTTGCTTGCCCGCTTGCTTGCCCGCTTGCTTGCTTGCTTGCTCGCTTGCTTGCATGCTTGCTTGCTTGCCCGCTTGCTTGCTTGCTTGCCCGCTTGCTTGCTTGCTTGCCCGCTTGCTTGCTTGCTAGCTCGCTTGCTTGCCCGCTTGCTTGATTGCCCGCTTGCTTGCTTGCCCGCTTGCTTGCTTGCCCGCTTGCTTGCTTGCTTGCCCGCTTGCCCGCTTGCTTGCTTGCCAGCTTGCTTGCCCGCTTGCCCGCTTGCTTGCCCGCCTGCTTGCTTCCTTGCCCGCTTGCTTGCTTGCTTGCCCGCTTGGTTGCTTGCTTGCTTGCCCGCTTGCTTGCTTGCTTGCTTGCCCGCTTGCTTGCTTGCTTGCCCGCTTGCTTGCTTGCTTGCCCGCTTGCTTGCTTGCTTGCCCGCTTGCTTGCTTGCTTGCTTGCTTGCTTGCCCGCTTGCTTGCTTGCTTGCCCGCTTGCTTGCCTGCTCGCTTGCTTGCCTGCCTGCTTGCTTGCTTGCCTGCCTGCTTGCTTGCCCGCTTGCCCGCTTGCTTGCCCGCTTGCCCGCTTGCTTGCTTGCCCGCTTGCTTGCCCGCTTGCTTGCCCATTTGCTTGCCCGCTCGCTTGCTTGCTTGCTTGCTTGCTTGCTGGCTTGCTTGCTTGCTTGCTTGCCCGCTTCCTTGCTTGCCCGCTTGCTTGGTTGCTTGCCCGCTTGCCCGCTTGCTTGCCCGCTGCTTGCTCGCTTGCTTGCTTGCTTGCTTGCCCGCTTGCTTGCTTGCTTGCCCGCTTGCTTGCTTGCCCGCTTGCTTGCTTGCCGGCTTGCTTGCTTGCTTGCCCGCTTGCTTGCTTGCTTGCTTGCTTGCTTGCTTGCCCGCTTGCTTGCATCCTTGCCCGCTTGCTTGCTTGTTTGCCCGCTTGCTTGCTAGCTTGCCCGCTTGCTTGCTTGCCCGCTTGCTTTTGCCCGCTTGCTTGCCCGCTTGCTTTTTTGCCCGCTTGCTTGCTTGCTTGCCCGCTTGCTTGCTTGCTTGCCCGCTTGCTTGCCCGCTTGCTTGCTTGCTTGCTCGCTTGCTTGCATGCTTGCTTGCTTGCCCGCTTGCTTGCTTGCTTGCCCGCTTGCTTGCTTGCTTGCCCGCTTGCTTGCTTGCTAGCTCGCTTGCTTGCCCGCTTGCTTGATTGCCCGCTTGCTTGCTTGCCCGCTTGCTTGCTTGCCCGCTTGCTTGCTTGCTTGCCCGCTTGCCCGCTTGCTTGCTTGCCAGCTTGCTTGCCCGCTTGCCCGCTTGCTTGCCCGCCTGCTTGCTTCCTTGCCCGCTTGCTTGCTTGCTTGCCCGCTTGGTTGCTTGCTTGCTTGCCCGCTTGCTTGCTTGCTTGCTTGCCCGCTTGCTTGCTTGCTTGCCCGCTTGCTTGCTTGCTTGCCCGCTTGCTTGCTTGCTTGCCCGCTTGCTTGCTTGCTTGCTTGCTTGCTTGCCCGCTTGCTTGCTTGCTTGCCCGCTTGCTTGCCTGCTCGCTTGCTTGCCTGCCTGCTTGCTTGCTTGCCTGCCTGCTTGCTTGCCCGCTTGCCCGCTTGCTTGCCCGCTTGCCCGCTTGCTTGCTTGCCCGCTTGCTTGCCCGCTTGCTTGCCCATTTGCTTGCCCGCTCGCTTGCTTGCTTGCTTGCTTGCTTGCTGGCTTGCTTGCTTGCTTGCTTGCCCGCTTCCTTGCTTGCCCGCTTGCTTGGTTGCTTGCCCGCTTGCCCGCTTGCTTGCCCGCTGCTTGCTCGCTTGCTTGCTTGCTTGCTTGCCCGCTTGCTTGCTTGCTTGCCCGCTTGCTTGCTTGCCCGCTTGCTTGCTTGCCGGCTTGCTTGCTTGCTTGCCCGCTTGCTTGCTTGCTTGCTTGCTTGCTTGCTTGCCCGCTTGCTTGCATCCTTGCCCGCTTGCTTGCTTGTTTGCCCGCTTGCTTGCTAGCTTGCCCACTTGCTTGCTTGCTTGCCCGCTTGCTTGCTTGCTTGCCCGCTTGCTTGCTTGCTTGTTTGCTTGCTTGTTTGCTTGCTTGCCCGCTTGCTTGCATCCTTGCCCGCTTGCTTGCTTGCTTGCCCGCTTGCTTGCCCGCTTGCTTGCCCGCTCGCTTGCTTGCTTGCTTGCTTGCTTGCCCGCTTCCTTGCTTGCCCGCTTGCTTGCTTCCTTGCCCGCTTGCTTGCTTGCTTGCCCGCTTGCTTGCTTGCTTGCTTGCTTGCTTGCTTGCCCGCTTGCTTGCATCCTTGCCCGCTTGCTTGCTTGTTTGCCCGCTTGCTTGCTAGCTTGCCCACTTGCTTGCTTGCTTGCCCGCTTGCTTGCTTGCTTGCCCGCTTGCTTGCTTGCTTGTTTGCTTGCTTGCCCGCTTGCTTGCATCCTTGCCCGCTTGCTTGCTTGCTTGCCCGCTTGCTTGCCCACTTGCTTGCCCGCTTGCTTGCCCGCTCGCTTGCTTGCTTGCTTGCTTGCTTGCTTGCTTGCTTGCTTGCCCGCTTGCTTGCTTGCCCGCTTGCTTGCTTCCTTGCCCGCTTGCTTGCTTGCTTGCCCGCTTGCTTGCCCGCTTGCTTGCTTGCTCGCTTGCTTGCTTGCTTGCTTGCCCGCTTGCTTGCTTGCCCGCTTGCTTGCCCGCTTGCTTGCCCGCTCGCTTGCTTGCTTGCTTGCTTGCTTGCTTGCTTGCTTGCCCGCTTCCTTGCTTGCCCGCTTGCTTGCTTCCTTGCCCGCTTGCTTGCTTGCTTGCCCGCTTGCTTGCTTGCTTGCTTGCTTGCTTGCTTGCCCGCTTGCTTGCATCCTTGCCCGCTTGCTTGCTTGTTTGCCCGCTTGCTTGCTAGCTTGCCCACTTGCTTGCTTGCTTGCCCGCTTGCTTGCTTGCTTGCCCGCTTGCTTGCTTGCTTGTTTGCTTGCTTGTTTGCTTGCTTGCCCGCTTGCTTGCATCCTTGCCCGCTTGCTTGCTTGCTTGCCCGCTTGCTTGCCCGCTTGCTTGCCCGCTTGCTTGCCCGCTCGCTTGCTTGCTTGCTTGCTTGCTTGCTTGCTTGCCCGCTTCCTTGCTTGCCCGCTTGCTTGCTTCCTTGCCCGCTTGCTTGCTTGCTTGCCCGCTTGCTTGCCCGCTTGCTTGCTTGCTCGCTTGCTTGCTTGCTTGCTTGCCCGCTTGCTTGCTTGCCCGCTTGCTTGCCCGCTTGCTTGCCCGCTCGCTTGCTTGCTTGCTTGCTTGCTTGCTTGCTTGCCCGCTTGCTTGCTTGCCCGCTTGCTTGCTTCCTTGCCCGCTTGCTTGCTTGCTTGCCCGCTTGCTTGCCCGCTTGCTTGCTTGCTCGCTTGCTTGCTTGCTTGCTTGCCCGCTTGCTTGCCCGCTTCCTTGCTTGCCCGCTTGCTTGCTTGCTTGCCCGCTTGCTTGCTTGCTTGCTTGCTTGCTTGCTTGCTTGCCCGCTTGCTTGCATCCTTGCTAGCTTGCTTGCTTGCTTGCTTGCTTGCTTGCCCGCTTTCTTGCATCCTTGCCCGCTTGCTTGCTTGCTTGCCCACTTGCTTGCCTGCTTTCATGCTAGCTTGCATGCTTGCTTGCTTGCTGGCTCGCTTGCGCTTGCTTGCTTGCTTGCCCGCTTGCTTGCTTGCTTGCCCGCTTGCTTGCTTGCTGGCCCGCTTTCTTGCCCGCTTTCTTGCACGCTTGCTTGCCCGCTTGCTTGCTTGCTTGTCCTATTGCTTGCTTGCTTGCCCGCTTGCTTGCTTGCTTGCTTGCCCGCTTGCATGCTTGTTTGCCCACTTGCTTGCTTGCTTGCCCGCTTGCTTGCTTGCTTGCCCGCTTGCTTGCTTGCTTGCTTGACCGCTTGCTTGCTTGCTTGCTTCTTGCCAGCTTGCTTGCTTGCTTGCCCGCATGCTTGCTTGCTTGCCCGCTTGTTTGCCCGCTTGCTTGCTTGCTGGCCCGTTTGCTTGCTTGCCCGCTAACTTGCTTGCCTGCTTGCTTGCCGTCTTGCTTGCTTTCTTGCCAGCTTGCCCGCTTGCTTGCTTGCTTGCTTGCTTTCCCGCTTGCTTGCTTGCCTGCTTGCTTGCTTGCCCGCTTGCTCGCTTGCTTGCCCGCTTGCTTGCTTGCTTGCCATCTTGCTTGCTTGCTTGCTTGCCCGCTTTCTTGCTTGCTTGCTTGCCCGCTTGCTTGCTTGTTTGCCCGCTTGCTTGCCTGCTTGCTTATTTGCTTGCCTGCTTGCTTGCTGGCATGCCCGCTTGGTTGCTGGCTTGCCCGCTTGCTTGCCCGCTTGCTTGCTTTCTTGCTTGCCCGCTTGCTTGCTTACCCGCTTGCTTGCTTGCTTGCCCGCTTGCTTGCTTGCTTGCTTGCATGCCCGCTTGCTTGCTTGCTTGCTTGCCCGCTTGCTTGCTTGCTTGCCCGCTTGCTTGCTTGCTTGCCCGCTTGCTTTCCCGCTTGCTGGCTTGCTTCCTTGCTTGCTTACTCGCTTGCTTGCTTGCTTGCCCGCTTGCAGGCTTGCTTGCCCGCTTGCTTGCCCGCTTGCTTGCTTGCTTGCCCGCTTGCTTGCTTGCTTGCCCGCTTGCCTGCTTGCTGGCCCGCTTGCTTGCTTGCTTGCACGCTTCCCTGCTTGCTTTACCGCTTGCTTGCTTGCTTGCCCGCTTGCTTGCCCGCTTGTTTGCTTGCTTGCCCGCTTGCTTGCCCGCTTGCTTGCCCGCTTGCTTGCCCACTCGCTTGCTTGCTTGCTTGCTTGCTTGCTTGCTTGCTTGCTTGCCCGCTTCCTTGCTTGCCCGCTTGCTTGCTTCCTTGCCCGCTTGCTTGCTTGCTTGCCCGCTTGCTTGCCCGCTTGCTTGCTTGCTCGCTTGCTTGCTTGCTTGCTTGCCCGCTTGCTTGCTTGCCCGCTTGCTTGCCCGCTTGCTTGCTTGCCCGCTTGCTTGCTTGCTTGCCTGCTTGATTGCTTGCTTGCCCGCTTGCTTGCTTGCTTGCTTGCTTGCCCGCTTGCTTGCATCCTTGCTAGCTTGCTTGCTTGCTTGCTTGCTTGCTTGCACGCTTTCTTGCATCCTTGCCCGCTTGCTTGCTTGCTTGCCCACTTGCTTGCCTGCTTTCATGCTAGCTTGCATGCTTGCTTGCTTGCTGGCTCGCTTGCGCTTGCTTGCTTGCTTGCCCGCTTGCTTGCTTGCTTGCCCGCTTGCTTGCTTGCTGGCCCGCTTTCTTGCCCGCTTTCTTGCACGCTTGCTTGCCCGCTTGCTTGCTTGCTTGTCCTATTGCTTGCTTGCTTGCCCGCTTGCTTGCTTGCTTGCTTGCCCGCTTGCATGCTTGTTTGCCCGCTTGCTTGCCCGCTTGCTTGCTTGCTTGCCCGCTTGCTTGCTTGCTTGCCCGCTTGCTTGCTTGCTTGCTTGACCGCTTGCTTGCTTGCTTGCTTCTTGCCAGCTTGCTTGCTTGCTTGCCCGCATGCTTGCTTGCTTGCCCGCTTGCTTGCTTGCTTGCCCGCTTGCTTGCTTGCTGGCCCGTTTGCTTGCTTGCCCGCTAGCTTGCTTGCCTGCTTGCTTGCCGTCTTGCTTGCTTTCTTGCCAGCTTGCCCGCTTGCTTGCTTGCTTGCTTGCTTTCCCGCTTGCTTGCTTGCCTGCTTGCTTGCTTGCCCGCTTGCTTGCTTGCTTGCCCGCTTGCTTGCTTGCTTGCCATCTTGCTTGCTTGCTTGCTTGCCCGCTTTCTTGCTTGCTTGCTTGCCCGCTTGCTTGCTTGTTTGCCCGCTTGCTTGCCTGCTTGCTTATTTGCTTGCCTGCTTGCTTGCTGGCATGCCCGCTTGGTTGCTGGCTTGCCCGCTTGCTTGCCCGCTTGCTTGCTTTCTTGCTTGCCCGCTTGCTTGCTTACCCGCTTGCTTGCCCGCTTGCTTGCTTGCTTGCTTGCTTGCTTGCCCGCTTGCTTGCTTGCTTGCTTGCCCGCTTGCTTGCTTGCTTGCCCGCTTGCTTGCTTGCTTGCCCGCTTGCTTTCCCGCTTGCCGGCTTGCTTCCTTGCTTGCTTGCTCGCTTGCTTGCTTGCTTGCCCGCTTGCTTGCTTGCTTGCCCGCTTGCTTGCTTGCTTGCCCGCTTGCCTGCTTGCTTGCACGCTTGCTTGCTTGCTGGCCCGATTGCTTGCTTGCCCGCTAGCTTGCTTGCCTGCTTGCTTGCCGTCTTGCTTGCTTTCTTGCCCGCTTGCTTGCTTGCTTGCTTGCTTTCCCGCTTGCTTGCTTGCCTGCTTGCTTGCTTGCCCGCTTGCTTGCTTGCTTGCTTGCTTGCCCGCTTGCTTGCCATCTTGCTTGCTTGCTTGCCCGCTTGCTTGCTTGCTTGCTTGCCCGCTTTCTTGCTTGCTTGCTTGCCCGCTTGCTTGCTTGTTTGCCCGCTTGCTTGCCCGCTTGCTTATTTGCTTGCCTGCTTGCTTGCTGGCATGCCCGCTTGGTTGCTGGCTTGCCCGCTTGCTTGCCCGCTTGCTTGCTTTCTTGCTTGCCCGCTTGCTTGCTTACCCGCTTGCTTGCTTGCTTGCCCGCTTGCTTGCTTGCTTGCTTGCTTGCCCGCTTGCTTGCTTGCCCGCTTGCTTGCTTGCTTGCCCGCTTGCTTTCCCGCTTGCTGGCTTGCTTCCTTGCTTGCTCGCTCGCTTGCTTGCTTGCTTGCCCGCTTGCTTGCTTGCTTGCCCGCTTGCTTGCCCGCTTGCTTGCTTGCTTGCCCGCTTGCTTGCTTGCTTGCCCGCTTGCCTGCTTGCTGGCCCGCTTGCTTGCTTGCTTGCACGCTTGCCTGCTTGCTTTCCCGCTTGCTTGCTTGCTTGCCCGCTTGCTTGCTTGCTTGCTTGCCCGCTTGCTTGCTTGCCCGCTTGCTTTTGCCCGCTTGCTTGCCCGCTTGCTTGCCCGCTTGCTTTCTTGCCCGCTTGCTTGCTTGCTTGCCCGCTTGCTTGCTTACTTGCCCGCTTGCTTGCCCGCTTGCTTGCTTGCTTGCTCGCTTGCTTGCATGCTTGCTTGCTTGCCCGCTTGCTTGCTTGCTTGCCCGCTTGCTTGCTTGCTTGCCCGCTTGCTTGCTTGCTTGCCCGCTTGCTAGCTCGCTTGCTTGCCCGCTTGCTTGCTTGCCCGCTTGCTTGCTTGCCCGCTTGCTTGCTTGCCCGCTTGCTTGCTTGCTTGCCCGCTTGCCCGCTTGCTTGCTTGCCAGCTTGCTTGCCCGCTTGCTTGCCCGCCTGCTTGCTTCCTTGCCCGCTTGCTTGCTTGCTTGCCCGCTTGCTTGCTTGCTTGCCCGCTTGCTTGGTTGCCCGCTTGCTTGCTTGCTTGCTTGCCCGCTTGCTTGCTTGCTTGCCCGCTTGCTTGCCCGCTTGCTTGCCCGCTTGCTTGCCCGCTTGCTTGCTTGCTTGCCCGCTTGCTTGCCCGCTTGCTTGCTTGCTTGCCCGCTTGCTTGCGTGCTTGCTTGCTTGCTTGCTTGCTTGCCTGCTTGCTTGCTTGCCTGCCTGCTTGCTTGCCCGCTTGCCCGCTTGCTTGCCCGCTTGTTTGCTTGCTTGCCCGCTTGCTTGCCCGCTTGCCCGCTTGCTTGCTTGCTTGCTTGCTTGCTTGCCCGCTTCCTTGCTTGCCCGCTTGCTTGGTTGCTTGCCCGCTTGCCCGCTTGCTTGCCCGCTTGCTTGCTCGCTTGCTTGCTTGCTTGCTTGCTTGCCCGCTTGCTTGCTTGCTTGCCCGCTTGCTTGCTTGCTTGCTTGCCCGCTTGCTTGCTTGCCCGCTTGCTTGCTTGCTGGCTTGCTTGCTTGCTTGCCCGCTGGCTTCCTTGCTTGCTTGCTTGCCCGCTTGCTTGCATCCTTGCCCGCTTGCTTGCTTGTTTGCCCGCTTGCTTGCTAGCTTGCCCGCTTGCTTGCTTGCTTGCCCGCTTGCTTGCTTGCTTGCCCGCTTGCTTGCTTGCTTGTTTGCTTGCTTGCTTGCTTGCTTGCCCGCTTGCTTGCATCCTTGCCCGCTTGCTTGCCCGCTTGCTTGCTTGCTTGCTTGCCCGCTTGCTTGCTTGCTTGCCCGCTTGCTTGCCCGCTTGCATGCTAGCTTGCATGCTTGGTTGCTTGCTGGCTCGCTTGCGCTTGCTTGCTTGCTTGCCCGCTTGCTTGCTTGCTTGCCCGCTTGCTTGCTCGCTTGCCCGCTTTCTTGCCCGCTTTCTTGCACGCTTGCTTGCCCGCTTGCTTGCTTGCTTGTCCGCTTTCTTGCTTGCTTGCTTGCCCGCTTGCTTGCTTGCTTGCCCGCTTGCTTGCTTGCTTGCCCGCTTGCTTGCTTGACCGCTTGCTTGCTTGCTTGCTTGCATGCTTGCTTGCTTCTTGCCAGCTTGCTTGCTTGCCCGCTTGCTTGCTTGCTTGCCCGCTTGCTTGCTTGCTTGCCCGCTTGCTTGCTTGCTAGCCCGCTTGCTTGCTTGCCCGCTAGCTTGCTTGCCTGCTTGCTTGTCGTCTTGCTTGCTTTCTTGCCTGCTTGCCCGCTTGCTTTCTTATTTGCTTGCTTTCCCGCATGCTTGCTTGCCTGCTTGCTTGCTTGCCCGCTTGCTTGCTTGCTTGCTTGCTTGCCCGCTTGCTTGCTTGCTTGCCATCTTGCTTGCTTGCTTGCCCGCTTGCTTGCTTGCTTGCTTGCCCGCTTGCTTGCTTGCTTGCTTGCTTGCTTGCCCGCTTGCTTACCCGCTTGCTTATTTGCTTGCCTGCTTGCTTGCTGGCATGCCCGCTTGGTTGCTGGCTTGCCCGCTTGCTTGCCCGGTTGCTTGCTTTCTTGCTTGCCCGCTTGCTTGCTTACCCGCTTGCTTGCTTGCTTGCCCGCTTGCTTGCTTGCTTGCCCGCTTGCTTGCTTGCTTGCTTGCCCGCTTGCTTGCTTGCTTGCCCGCTTGCTTTCCCGCTTGCTGGCTTGCTTCCTTGCTTGCTTGCTCGCTTGCTTGCTTGCTTGCCCGCTTGCTTGCTTGCTTGCCCGCTTGCTTGCCCGCTTGCTTGCTTGCTTGCCCGCTTGCTTGCTTGCTTGCCCGCTTGCCCGCTTGCCTGCTTGCTGGCCCGCTTGCTTGATTGCTTGCCCGCTTGCCTGCTTGCTTGCCCGCTTGCTTGCTTGCTTGCCCGCTTGCTTGCTTGCTTGCTTGCCCGCTTGCTTGCTTGCCCGCTTGCTTTTGCCCGCTTGCTTGCCCGCTTGCCCGTTTGCTTGCCCGCTTGCTTGCCCGCTTGCTTTCTTGCCCGCTTGCTTGCTTGCTTGCCCGCTTGCTTGCTTGCTTGCCCGCTTGCTTGCCCGCTCGCTTGCTTCCTTGCTTGCTTGCTTGCCCGCTTGCTTGCTTGCTTGCCCGCTTGCTTGCTTGCTTGCCCGCTTGCTTGCTTGCTAGCTCGCTTGCTTGCCTGCTTGCTTGCTTGCCCGCTTGCTTGCTTGCCCGCTTGCTTGCTTGCTTGCTTGCTTGCCCGCTTGCCCGCTTGCTTGCTTGCCAGCTTGCTTGCTTGCCCGCTTGCTTGCCCGCTTGCCCGCTTGCTTGCTTTCCCGCTTGCTTGCCCGCTTGGTTGCTTGCTTGCCCGCTTGCTTGCTTGCTTGCCCGCTTGCTTGCTTGCCCGCTTGCTTGCTTGCTTGCCCGCTTGCTTGTTTGCTTGCTTGCTTGCCCGCTTGCTTGCTTGCTTGCCCGCTTGCTTGCCCGCTTGCTTGCTTGCTTGCCCGCTTGCTTGCTTTCTTGCTCGCTTGCTTGCTTGCTTGCCCGCTTGCTTGCTTGCCCGCTTGCTTCTAAATATTCTGTCTTCTCCTCATTCGGCCACGCCACTGTTACTGTTTGATTGTTACTGTTTGTTTGTTTGTCTAAATAATACCCCACGCCCAAGATTCATTCTTCTCACTTGCGCGGTTAAGGAAAAAAAAAAACAGCGTCCCAAAACCCTAGCGGAGTGACGGCGAAAAAGGCAGTAAATGCAACCCTAAACCCGAAACTGGGACGAATCGCGACACACGGCGACGAAGACCGTCTCGCGTATCTCTGGCTATCCTATTTATACCCTCCCCTTCTCTCTATTTTGCTTCAATCGTCAAACCCTAGCTTCCATACAGATTCTCGGTGGATCCAGCGAGTTTTTGGTACGATTTATGTTAATGATTGGTATTGGTGCCGTTTGCGGCAGATATCAGGTGCGTACAAACAGTTTTCCTTCTTGATTTCTTCAATTTTTGCTTTTCCTATTCGTTGTTGTGTTCATTGATAGATTTATGTTAAGGGTCGGTAATTTCAATCGTCAAACCCTAAACCTAATCCTATCCAGATAGGTAATAAGCAAAATTTCGATCAAAACCGAAGCAAAATTGGCACAAAAATCGGCCAATTATCATCAATCGTCAAACACTAAACATAACCTGCTGAACCCTAAACGAAATTTTGATCAAGACTGTCATCATTTTAGTCGAAAAAGGCTGCCATGGATCCAGTTTCTTGGATTTTTGTGGTGATTAATGAATTTATTGTATCAGAGTTTGATTAATTTGAGCTAATTGGGAGAACTTTTGGTATTTCAGAATAAAGTGACTGAAGACTGTGGGACCAACATGGCAGCCAAACTGGAATTCTAGCAGCCACTTTTGGGACAGGTGTGTAGTTGTTGTACTTTGATTTTCACATTTCTTTCTAATTTTCTTTTGGTCCTTCCAAACCTCATGAGGTATGATACTTTGTTGCATGCGAGGTGCTCGATGAAATGTTTAGCTGATTTAGTTTTGATTTTAGTTTCAGAGAGATCATCGTTCAAGCGATACTGGCGAAGGAAGAATATATGCACCTGTTAAATATCAAGTTAACCGTGTCATTTTTCAAATTAGTGATGATCTTCGAAATGTGAGATAATTTTTTCCCCAAAATTTTTGCACCAAAATTTTATTTTAATTCGACAAGATGTATCGAATATTAAAATCTGAATTCATATTGACTACTTTGATCACAATTTGGTTAAATAAATACGAGTTATAATATGAGGCACATGGCCGAGCAGGTTTGTTCTTGATTGTAATTGTTAGTTTCTTACAATTTGGTCCTTGATGTTTTTTGATATTCAGTTTCCAAGGCCAGGAAAGAATGAGGAAATAATGTGATGGGCTTGCTGCCCAAGAGCAACGCCAACGAGAACTCAGTAGAATTTTAAAAGAAGGACTCGAAATAAAGTCCACAAGAAAGGTATGATATTTTTTTCCTCTCCCCCTTTGTCTTTTCAATATTACTTTTTTTTTTTTTTGGGATCATTTTCGAATTCTTTTTGACAATTTTTTTAGACGAGTATCGTGAGGCATGAGGTTTCAAGGAGACTAGAAGACGAGGCGATAAGTTAATTTGAAGAGTGTGTTCCGATCTCACATATTGACGGCTCGGATCTCTCCTCATTCGAAGATCCATGTGTGACGACGCAAGCAAATATCTTAAAAGAGATTGGATCGGTGCTTATGTCTTTTCGGTAGTACACTAATTCGTCATTTATTTGCAGGGACATGTGTGACATTATTATTCTCAGGGATGTTTAAGATAAAATTTGGTCATAGTTTTGCAGGTGGACTAGGGGTACCTTTACAGATGGGGACCTTGGTGTATCGATGAGTGCACCAGGTGGGATGTCATGATGGCATTGACTAGGACTCTACAAAGGCGCCATGGGCGGTACCTCGATGGAATAAATGTAAAGTGAATTATGAGTTGTAATTTAGACACAATTTTCAAGGGTTTTTTTTTAATCAAATCTCGCTCCTCATTCCCACATTTTCTTTTTATACAGGATATCAACATTGCCTCGAAACTAGAAGAATTTAATGTCTTCGATTCAAAACATTTAGGCAAGCTTATGAAGGATTCTGCATTTCGTTTCGAATTTCGATATGAAATTTCCAAACAGGTAATAACTCCATAATTATTTCGTAATTCAATTCGAAAGAAAATTACTTAAATTACCCCAACTTTTTTCAGATCGATATGGAAAAACTCGCACGAGAAGAATGGTGCAGCTTCCAGCATCACAGATTCAAAAGCTAGGTAGTGAAATTTTACTTCAATTGCAAAAAAAGCCCCTGTATTTTTCTTAATTGCTAAAAGGCTCCTGCATAAGCCAAATATGATGATAAAACTATTTTGATTCGATTATTTCTGTTTATATGTATTTAAGTCATTGAACTAATTAGTCATATTTATTTTCTAGAAATAAGCAATGAAAAGTTCAGCCATTGTTTGACTTTCTGGATGCTTTGAAGTACATTCATCGCACACCAGATACAGTAATTTAATTCATCCTACCATTATTGTTTTTGATCTTTCTTTTTTTAAGTTTACAATCTTTTATTTTGACTCATTTCAGGAATATATTCGGTATTTCCTAATTTGCACGGGTATTTATGATGTTCTACTCATTTTCATGGATGTATATTATATATTGCTTAATTTGAGGTACATATTTCGATATCTTTCTAATTTTAAGGTTATTTTCGTAGTTGCGTCATTTCCAGAAATAAACATGTATATACAATACTAAGTTTATATTATTGTTATTTGCAGGAATAATTTTTTTATTTTTTTAAACTTCCAAGGCTCTATATGGTATTCATTTGCAGGGGTATTTTCGACATCTTTGTAAACTTCAAGGGCTCTATATGGTATTTTCATTAATTTGTTAATGTATGTGATATGCCTCTCATTTTCGGTGTCATTTTTTTATATTTCTCTTACTATCATCATTATCATCATATCATCATCATGATCATCATCATCTTCATAGTCATCATCTCATCATCATCATTATCATCATGTCATCATCATGATCATTATCATCTTCATAGTCGTCATCTCATCATCTTCATAGTCATCATCATCATCGTCATGTTGCATATGGTTTGCATAATTAGGAAAAATAAAGCAATACACCATGTTTCACATTCAAATCAAGGCTATTACGAATAAAGACTTGGTAGACATGTTTGGAAGCTTGGAAATTAACAAATCATATATATTTCAAAACTCTTTACAAATTGTGCATAACATGGAATGGCAAAAATAAAGCATGTGAATAGTTCACGAAAATTTATTGTTTTATGAAAACTATATGTCGGAAAAAACTTTATGAGATAAATGATATTTTTCTTTGGATGAGGGACTTCTCGAGCCCTCTCCAAAAATTTGTCAAAAAAAAAAAAAAATATGTCGGAAAAAAAATACATGCAAAAAATACAAACTATGCATTCTCGGGTTATTGTAGTTTAAGTAATGGATATTTGTAACTAGCTTTTTTTATTGAGAATTATGAAAATACTATAACAACAAATACTAAAACAAGTTTGGTTCTAAAATTTATAAAAATCACGATATATTCATGCCACCGCGAATAAGAATACATGAATACAAATATACGACTACGAATTGGTGGACAAGAATGCAATTGCAAAATATAAATACGACATACAAATACAAATACGAATACACATTTGAATTAAAATACGAATTATGAGTTAACAAATACAAAATGTGAAAAATAAACATGAAACACCAAAATTAATACGACCACGAAATTGAAACACAAATACCATACCCAATATGTACTATAAAATAGGAAATATGAATTACAAATTTGGAAATGCGAATTACGAAACACGAAATACGAAGAACAAAATACGAAATACAAGTACGAAAATGAAATACGAATATGAATGAAAATAAAAATATATACTAAAAATGTATATTAATACAAACACGAATATGATTAGGAATTACAAATTACGAATGGCGAAATAGGAAAACTCAAATACAAAATAAAAAAAGAGACTTTTCATTCTCAATAAATTTTACCGCGACTACTTGATTCATTCTCCTGATTTTGTCGATGATGTATAAATAAATAAATAAATCTTAAAGCAAGAACTGTTTGAATGGTTCAAGAAATCCGGCTTTGAACAATTCAAACGGTTTTTACTCTAAAATTTATTCAAATCATGATTTACTGAGGCAAACATGAATACAAATATAGATGAATATGAATATATGAATATACAAACACGAATGCAATTGCAAAACAGAAATATGAAATACAAATACAAATACAAATAAAAACAAAAATACTGACACATTTTATTCAAGATACGGAATACGGATTATGAATTAACAAATACAAAAGACGAATACCGATACCGATACCAATACCAAAGCCAATGCAAACTATGAAATACGAATTACGAATCACAAATAATGAATTATGAGTTATGAAATACGAAAAACAAAATATGAAATACGTACCACAAGTATGAATATGAATACAAAATACGAATACAAATGAAAATATGAATATGCGAAAAAAGAATACCAATGCGAACGCGAATTACGAATTACGAATTACGAATTACAAATTATGAATGGCGAAATACGAGATCACACAAACTCATTCAACAATAACAAATATTATCAGGAAATAGAAACACAATATGAAATAAAGTAACGAATGTCAAACAAAAAAATGAACTAAAGACAAGTTAAGCAAATGCATACACAAATAACAAATGCCATCAAGAAAGATGAATACAATATGTGAATACAAAACATGAATAGTTAAAAAAACGAAATTCAAATAGAAAAAAAATATTATGAGTACGCATGCACCAACAAATATTGCTTCTTATCAATCTTACTTACAAAATGCAATCAATAATAAGAAACGCCATCACAAATAACAAACACAATACGAAATAAAGCAACAAATATGAAATCAAACAATTAATTAAAGATAAGTTACGCAAATGCATACAAACTTATATATGAACAACAAATACCATCATAAGACACATACAACATGCAAAATCAAAATATGAAGAATAAAGTATGAAACAAAAACATCAAATATGATTGAATACGCAAAAATAAAAAAATACTTCAAAGAATGTGCAAAAATAACAAGAAATACAAAGATAAATATACAAAAAATACATACATATAGGCAGATGAAATAAAAATAACAGTCGTCGCATAATACAAAAATGACATACGAAAGAGGAACAAGAGAAGCCACGAACACAAATACGACCACAAACAAGATTGTTCACCAACAATTATGAATCATGAATACAAATGGTCTAACTTATATGCAAAGACAAATATACATCCAACAAAAGTAACGTGCATATATATGACAACGGGTATGAACAAAAATACAAGTATTCAAATGTTTGTAAAATAAACAAGCCAACACATGATAGCATATCACATTTTGTTTTTGGTTCACAATACATAGTTTGCGTTTCATGAAAATTAAAATGTGTACAAATTCATTCTGGATTTGTGTCACTCATGTAGATGTTTATTGACAAAATAACCATGGAAATTAAACAACTCCGAATTTAATCATGTGCACATTACATCATGAAACAATCATACATCTTTTACAACTCCGATTAAATGAAGCAAGTAATACAATAACTGCAATAACATGAACAATAAGAATTATTAAATGTAAAATACAAAACATGGATACAAAATGTCAAATAACGAGACTAATTTGAAATACATATATAATGTGTGAATTACAAGTATCATACGAAATCGGATAATAATACACTTATGAATCAGAAGTCACAAACAAAACACAAAAATAAGAAAAGAAAATATAAACATAAAATAAATACCAATATGAAATAATTACAAGCACGAAAACAAACATGATGATGATGATGGATCATCATCATCATCATCGTCGTCGTCATCATCGTCATCATCATCATCATCGTCATCATAATCATATCACCATCATCATCATCATCATCATTACCGCCTTTTACCATTTTGCCGATGATGTATGAAAAAACAATAAATTTTATGACAAGAACTGTTCGAATTGTTCCAGAAAGCCGGCTCTCGAACATAAAATAAAAGAGGCAGGGTTTCGATCCTTTTTGGGCGTGAAAGAAAGAGAGAGAGAGAGAGAGAGAGAGAGAGGGAGAAAGACATAAAATAAAAGAGGGAGAGGGAGGGAAAAATTTAGGGTTTTTTTAATTTTTGTCAAAATTTCGGGCGGGTCATGACATATTTTCATTACTCTCCAAAATTTCATAATTCTCCTTCAAAAAATTAAATATCATATTCACATCTAATTTTGAAAAAAAATTAAACTAAAAATAAATAAAATTATCCAAATTATTAAAAAAATTAAACTAACAATAAATAAAAATATTCAAAATTATATTTTTATTTTTGAAGGACAAATACGATATTTTGGATTTTGAAAAGTAATTTGGTACTGAAATGAAACATCAAAGATATCTCGTTAATAAATGGATTTAGTCGAAAAATAAATGAAATTTAAATAGTAATACATAAGAAATTTTCGTTTTTTATAATTATTAATATAAAACTACATAGATATTATTACTTATAAATTAATTTGTGAATAATGCATATAATATTCAAACAAAAAAAGTTATATCTTAAGTGTACAGAGTACTGACTGATATGCAAATATTGTAAAAGGCACTCAAAAACAGTCATATCATATCATAGTATTCTCTGTTAGATGTATCGTGTTCTCTGTTTCTTTGAATTATCATATCTTAGTATATATAACATACGATACTTATTTGCGTACAGAGCAACATACCTCGTTAGTAATAAATTTATAATTCATATAATATTATTCTCATGCCTTCAACCAAATATTTAGCAGTAAAAGTCCAGTGATTATCGCAATTACTACATTATATGAACTTTCTGAAAAATTAAAACAACCATTCATAAAATTAAAATTGATCCTAAAATTAACTTTTCACTGATTACATGATTACATGTAGAAATGCTCTTTTTTAGTATTGTTTTGTTAATAACATTTAGAATTTCATTTTTTTATAATTATTAATATGAAACTACATAGATATTATTACTTATAATTTAATTTGCGAATATTGCATATATATTCAAACCAAAAAAGTCATACCTTACGTGTACTCCTACTCATATGCAAATATTGTTAAAAACACCGAAAAACGGTAATATCATATCATAATATTCTCTGTTAGATGTATTGTATTCTCTGTTTCTTTGAACTATCATATCATAGTATATAACATACGATACTTATTTGCGTACCGCGCAACATACCTCGTCAGTAATAAATATATATATTCCTACAATCTAGAATTCAAATTTTTAGTAATAAGTATCGTATATTTTTTGCTATTGAATTCATATTTTATTTTAAAATAATAATATTTTGTTGTTATGATAAAAAAATATGTATATGTACTAGCTAATCTAGAATTTTATTAAAATAAAAGTATTGTAGTGGTCATACACGTTATACATATATTCTTATAATCTATACATGTATTTCTATAATCTATACATGTATTTCTATAATTAATTTATCGCCATTATTTGTATACATCCATCACATTGTTCTGTAATTAATTCATTACCATTATTCTACACATGTCAATTCCTCAAATGATTTAGAATCGTTAATCCCTTTATTGTTTATTAAATAAATTTTAATTTTCCAATTTGAGAAACAGACACTGAAGTGTTGAATTTAAAACATATTGTTCACAACTACACATGTATGAAAAGTCCCTGAAATGCTGTTTAATTACAAATTAGCTCACGAATTACTATAAAAAATACATACAAGTCCCTACATTCTCAATGAATTTCACTTCTTTCCATTTATAGTTTCACTTCTTGTCATGCACCATCAGCAAAACATACAATCTAACCCTACCTTATCCTAATATAAAAAAATTTCCCTTCCACCCAAATACAAATAAGCCCTGAAGTTCGCAAAACAGCCCCAGAAGTTCTTCGCTGCCATAGTGAAAATACATCAACCTAAGCAAAACAGCCCCTAAATTAATAATATATCCAGCTATAATCCTTGCGAAATAAATTCAAAATATCTAAATGATGAAATTACCCTCGAATACATATCCCGAGTTTCTTCGCAGCCATAGTGACTGACTTCGCAATAGCATGAAAGACTATAGTCTTCGACGCTAAAATTAATATTCGAGTTCAAAAATGATTCCTATGAAGATGTAAATACCACAATTTGCTTTGCGCCAGCTGTCACCACCTCCTTAAATCCCTGCATTATTATTTATTCTCAAATTTAATTGTTGTGTTTAATTGGAGCCTAATTAAAAAAAATTTACACTCATGTTTGAGTTCAAACGGGGAGTCGTATCTTTTGATGTGTTTAATTCCTTCGATCACTTCCTTTGCATTAGAATACTAATAAAAACAATAAACAGATTAATCAAATAAATAATGGAAGGATACAATTGTAATTTGTTTACCTGTGGGTCGATTTTGGGGAGACAAAACAGGTGGCTTCGACAACAGAAAAACCGGTACTGATTAACCGTTTAATTCATTTGATTTTTGTATTTGTAGGAAACATATATTTTTCTTTTGTAAGCCGTCTCATGGACCCAATTCGACTATCTTCGCGAAATTCAGTAAATAATTCAAAAATTGCAAGGATTGAATTCAATAATTTAAGTGCAGTAATTTGTAAATGAACTAAATCAACTTTATATGTGACATAATTGTACCTCCAATACATTTAGAACCAATGGGATTTGAGCATTAATTTCTCTTGACCACGTTAAATTTTATCATTTCATATTCATACAAAAATACCAAAAATTAAAGGTAAATTATACAAAACTGTACAAAATCTCAAACCTGATGAAATGTAAAGGACATCAAGTTGCCTCCCCGTCTTCAAGCGCAACCTGCAAATGGAGATCTCCTTTATTAGTTCCCTTTTTAAAAACAATAATAAAAATATCATATTTACCCTTCGAAAATGGAAGACAAACAATATTAGGAAAAGGTAAAGTATATTCTCAAGAATACAAATCGTCGAAATACTTGTACTTGCCGAAATTTGTTGAAGTAGTTCCTTTGATTTTCATTCCATTTCCACCTAGTAGCACTCCATCTAATTCATCTTCCTGCAAAAACAGACCATCATTCTAAGCATAAACAAAATTACTTCACAAACAAGTCCCTTCTTAATTGGGTATTTGTAAAAGAACCATTCATTAGTAAACATTTACAACCAAATCCCGTATTACTAAATATTTACCAAAATCCTCGTAGAGTCAAAAATTGAATTAATTCCATATTCACGCAAAATGTAAATTTAAAGCAGGGACAATATCAAGACCAACAAAAAGAC
This sequence comes from Luzula sylvatica, assembly GCA_946800325.1. Lineage (NCBI taxonomy): Eukaryota > Viridiplantae > Streptophyta > Magnoliopsida > Poales > Juncaceae > Luzula > Luzula sylvatica. The sequence continues at coordinate 55,852,602 of OX326961.1, read as the reverse complement.
CAAGAAATGCTAAAAGAATCTGTCAAAAGACCAACAAAAAGAAATATGTTACTAATATCAGGACAATAATTTATTACTAACAAATGCTAAAATAAATCTATGATAGCTAACCAAATAATGTGAGGAGCAATGATTTATTACTCCAACAAAATTGAATAGAAATTACTAAGCAAGTAACTCGAACAGAAATTAATAAGGAGAAGAACATATAAAGAATCGAACAGAAATTAACAAGGAAAAGAACATATAAAGAATTTATCAAAAACAAATGACGATAAAATTCAATAGATAGTACTAACCAAAAAAATCCCCAATTCGGTGAGTGAATGAAAGCCAGGAGAAGCTTATTTATAGGGAAGAAGTGGCGGCAAGTGAAACATTCTTCTAATTTTGGATGGGCGGGAATCGATGGCGCCCTATTTTCATGAAAAATCATCGTCGACACTTTCCTTTGCCGTAGATTGGGTTCGAGGCTTGGGTGAGGTAAGGGGAGGGGACTGAGGCGTGATGAGTGAGGGTGATGAGGCGTGTTGTAGAGAGACGGCGTGCGAAGTGCGATAGGGATGATGTGATGAGGCACAGGAATGGGGAGAGGGTGAGGGGGAATTTCATGGGCTGTAGTGGGCTGTAGAGTACATGTATAGGGTGGGTTGTAAATAATATAATTGCCAAACTTTTTTGAGGGGGGAGGGGGAGGGGGAGGGGGAAGGGGAGGAGGGAATGTGGGCTGTTATTTATATACTGTGGACTTCTGTCATGTTTTTTTTGCAATGTAATTTTTTTTTGTGTGATATATATAAATGAATTTTGATTACTACATTTATAAAAATGCAGTTAAAATATTTTTGCGAGCATTTTTTTGTGTCCGGATTTTATATTAATACCAGCATTCGAAACAAAATGCAGTTATATAATCGTATTCGACTGTATTCCTGACACTTCACGCTAAATGCCGTCTTCTGTAATACTATATCAGGATTAATCCGTTAATGCCGTCTTTTATACAAGTAATGGTGGCATATAGTCAAATGCCAAAAAACATGTGTCATTGTATGCCAGTATTGTTGTAGTGAAGCGAGCAAGCAAGCTAGCAAGCATGAAAGGAAGAAAGCTTGCGAGCGAGCGAGCAAGCGAGCAAGCGAGCAATCCAGCAATCCAGCAATCCAGCAATCCAGCAATCCAGCAAGCCAGCAAGCCAGCAAGAGAGCGAACGAGCAAGCAAGCAAGCAAGGAAGCGAGCAAGCGAGCAAGGAAGCAAGCGAGCGAGCAAGCAAACAAGGAAGCAAGCGAGCGAGCAAGCGAGCAAGCGAGGAAGAAAGCGTTGCCGTCGTCTGCAAGGCTTGCAACCGAGTCGTTCAGTCCGATGGACGACTAACGTGAGTGCGGGACGCTGGGCGATAGAGGCGAGAGGCATAGCAGACACTGGGCACCCGATCATGACACAGACCAGGCTCGATGCAGTTCAGTTGTTCTTCTCAGATTTTTCGGCCGTGTTCATTTTTTTGGCCTGATTTTTAGTGGTTTTCATCTTTCTTTCTTGAATTTATGTTATTTCTAATCATTATTGAATTTTTTGTTCGATTTTTGTTATTGTTATTGGTAATTTCAGATCTGTAACACATTATGTTATTAATTAGGTGTTAATTTTTTGGTTAAGTAACATATACCACCCCTCTCTTGCCTCTCGCGCCTCTATGTTCGCTCTCTGATTCTCATTTCAAAGAAATGCCAAGCCCTGGTGGCGGAAACGAAGCCTTAGCCGCAAAGTCCTAGCACCTCTATGTTCGTTTTTCCTTCGTTCCGCTTCCGCACAAAAACACATCTTTGCGACAATGATTCGAGCTCGGATGAAGGTAATTCTTTGTCGGTTCTATTTTTCAGCATCATTTTGAAGGAAATACAGTTTCAGGATCACCCGTAAAAGTGTACACAAGGATAAACGTATGTAAGCGTACATTCGTGGTCATATCTTTCAGTAAGAAAATCCAATTTGAATGGTTCAAATTGGGTTAGATAGATAATAAGATTATCTACAACCTACATGTAGAAATATATTTCATATGAACGAAGTATCAGGGTCGTTTCTATGAAATACCGAAAGGGTGCAACAGTATGACATACAGTTAGTAAAACAGTCATAACGTTTGCATACGAACTCCAATTGGGCCAGGCCAAATTTGGTCGTGTAGATAATAAGATTATCTACAACTTTCGTGCTGGTTAATGTTCTGTCAGAGAAATTTACCAATTTTGTATGGACAGAATACTGGACAGATTCATGCAACTTTCTGTGTGAAAGAGTGTATATTGGATATACATGTCTTTTGGCCAATCCTAATCCTATGTGATATAAATAGGATGTTTCTCCCTCTCTCTCTGGTCAATCCAGATGTAAATTAATTCAGAATATTCAGAATATTCCAGAAATATTGAGAGATATATTTCTATTGAGTGAAAGGGTGTAAAGAGAGAGAACCGAGAAAAACAGTTTTTCCGGAGAAGAGAATCAATCGATCAAGCAAGTTCGCCGGTGCATCATCTAGGCAGGTGCATCCGCGACCGACGAACTCCGACTCACGGTGGATACAAGTAGAGGAGCGACACTTGTGGCTCTTCGATTGTGATCAACTCGAGGGAGAGAAAGAACGGTCAAAGACAGTGGAAGTGCTTGGACGTGGAACGCACGGAGACAACCGGATGAGCGTCAAGATGGTGGGAGACGTTGAAGGAAATACAGTTTCAGAATCAACCGTAAAAGTGTACACAAGGATAAACGAATGTAGTCGTACATTCGTGGCCATAACTGTCAGTGGGAAAATCCGATTTGAATGGTTCAAATTGGGTTAGATAGATAATTAGATTATCTATAACCTTCATGTAGAAATATATTTCATATGAACGAAGTATTAGTGTCGTTTATGTGAAATACCGAAAGGGTGCAACAATATGACATACAGTTAGTAAAACAGTCATAACTTTTGCATACGAACTCCAATTGGGCTGGGCCAAATTGGGTTGTGTAGATAATTAGCTTATCTACAACTTTCATGTTGGGTGATTTTCTGTCTGAGAAATTTACCAATTTAGAAATGACAGAATACTGACCAGGTTCATGCAGTTTTCTGTGTGAGAGGGTGTATATTGGATATACATGCCTTTTGGCTAATCCTGATCCTATTAGGTATAAATATGATACTTTCTCTCTCCTCACTAAGCAATCTTATTCAGAATATTCAGGAGATTTTCCAGAATAATTGAGATACAACTTTCTATTGAGTGAAAGGGTGTAAAGAGAGATAACCGAGAAAAGGAGTTTTCTCGGTGTAGAGAATCAAACGATCGAGCAAGTTCGCCGGTGCATCGTCTAGGCAGGTGCATCCGCGACCGACGTCTTGCGACTCACGGTGGATACAAGTAGAGGAGCGACAATTGTGGCTCTTGGATTGTGATCGACCCAAGGAGTGAGAAGACGGTCAACGAACGGTGAAAGACGCGTGGTGTGGGACGCGCGGATTGTCACCAACGTGACAGGAGATAGAAGGCGGCGATCAACCCTTCGTGCGTGATCAATTTCACGCTGGTATAGATCTATCCTTCTATTCGCATCGTACCCTCGAAGTCATGGCGTGATCTCGGGAATCGGAGAATCGGACCGGGCCTTCATTCCGCTGCGCGCGCCCGGGGTAGAGGATATTCTCCTTCAGTGGTATCAGAGCGATCGCCATCGATTCGAGGGTCGAATCATAGTCGTATATTAGATATACGTACGGGTTATCAAAGTTCGTACCCGTTTGCATGATGTTACATATAGAGAGTCAAATTCCGTTAAAATCACAAGTGGAATTCACTAGAGATCGATCAAAAGTTGATTGAGAGTATCTAGGAATTATCGTGAAAAGGTTTCATGATTTATCGTTTCAGAAACGAGCGAAAACGGAAGAAACGGCAAAATCTGCAGAAAATTAGAATACGAAACAGTGAGTAAAACTAAGATAATTTTCAGTGGGAAACTCCAAATTGATTGGATCAAATTGGCGTAGTTAGATAATGAGATTTTCTATGACTTTGATACACAACGTTTTTTCATTTGAACGAATTATCAGTGTCGTTTTTATGAAATACTGAAAGGGTGCGACTGTTTGACATACAGAGACTAAAACGTCCGTATATGTCGCATAGAAACTCCAATTGAGTCCAATCCAATTGGGTTAGTTAGATAATAAGATTATCTATAACTTTCGTTCACGTTGAAAGTCGGTTGGAACAATTTAATATTTTTGTTTCAACAGAATACTGAAAAGGTGTCTGTAGTTTTCTGGTTGAAAAGGTTTCTATTGGATAAACTTACATTTTCATTTGTTCGTATTTTACTAAAACTGCTATAACTTTCAGTAGAAAATTCCGATTTGAATGGTTCAAATTGGTTTAGTTAGATAATGAGATTATCTAGAACTTTAATGTTGTAATATATTTCATTTGAGCGAAGTATTAGTGTCGTTCTAATAAAATACCGAAAGGGTGCAGAAAAACAGTTTTTCTGCCGCCCCGGGGGCAGTTTTTGGCGCCCCGGACGCGTCCCGGGCGAGGTTTTCTCGCGCCCCACGGCCCTTGCGTTACAACGGATGGGGAAGTCCGTTATAACGGACCCTTCTCTGGATGCTGTTTTTGTTTTCGCGATAACTTTGGCTACGAAGCTCGGAATTTTGAGTTCTTTATATCGATTTGATCGGCATCAAACATTCTAGCATATTAGATAATTAATTATTTAGAATAATTAATCTCCCTAAATAAATCATATGCATATAGAAAATCTTGTGATAGTGATATAATTGGATTATGTCACGGATTTAGAAACATGCAATGGCATGATCCCTCATAATATTTAAGTCATGGAAATGCCTTCCATATCCACAACTACCGAGTTCGGTGTTACGTTTCACGTGGGTTCAGGCTAAAGTCGGGCACGTGATATTGAAACAATCGAAAGGGTGGCAAGCGTTAAATCAGGACTTGTGAGGCACAGGCTAAAGTCAACTCACTAGTAGCTTATTTGAACGATACGTTGGAGATGGTTGTGACTTAACCGTCCAGGCCAATCAGATTGGAGTTCGGGGCATAGATAGGATGCACACACGGAACTGGGATTGTATTGGATACGATCCATCACCGAAATCCTATAAAGGTTCAAGAGTCGTATTGGATACGATTGGATATAATCCTACCTAAATAACGGGATCCCACCCGATAGGCTAAAGTCACTTGTGGGAGGAACGGAAATATGGGTCTTGAGTGTTATGGACTTGGAGTCCCGTATCGGTATGAGGGTTATCGATTCGATAAAATAACACTATCATATATTCATCATATAAGCATATAGATTAAGTACGCACGGTTAGGAGTTAATCTTCATCATCCGTTTAGAATTATGTTTTCAAGCAACACCAAATATATCGTAGAGATCGATATGATAGATAGCTTTTGGGCCGGAATTACCATGATTAACCTTGATAGTTAAAGAATAGTTCTTTAGACTTAAAGGAACGTGTTGGACACGGAAATGGTTGATTCGGGGCTCGAGGCATTGGCTTTAGAGAAAGCCGGGTTCGATAAACTTTAAGAAGGAATCGAACGATATTACGTGCCTTGTGGTGGCATGTATAGACGCAAATTTCTCAAAATTGTTTTGAGAATTCGGGTGTATATGAAAGTAAAACACAACGCTCATGAAATAGTTTCAAGAGCTAGAGCGCGTTGAATGGTTCGATGCGGCTCAAAGAGTAGGTTAATTTTGAGACGCCTTATGGGTCTTTGATTAACACTCGTGTGTTGATGGTACGAGATTTGATGTTCGTGACCGAATATCATATGCATTCGATAGATAAGTCGATCCCGAAATTGCATATGATGCGATTTAAATTTGAATTGGAGATGCTCAGAGTATCCGAGGAATCCAATGCATATAGATGCGTGGGTGTCCTTGTAATTCAAAAGCGGGATCGAAAGAAATGTATGTCTAAGGGTATTTTGGGAAAATGTTTTCCAAAATGGAGAGTTCGGACAAAGAGTTGTCCAAACTAATGACTCAAAGAATGGTGAAATCCGAGGAGGATTAAACCTAGAAGTTGATTGCTTCTTTTGGTATTTCCGTCTTGGCCATATAAACGAGATACGCGTATCTAGATTCCATGTGATGGAATGCTAGAATCATTCGAATTAGATTTGATTGATTAATGCAATACTTATTTATTAGGCAAAACGACAAAGGGCATCATTCTCCAAAGTATTGGAGAAAGATCCAGCGAATTATTGGAAATTATATTTACATATGATGTTCCGATAAGTTCCGAGGCAAGAGGAGGCTATCGGTATTTTGTTACGTTTATGGACGGTTAAAGTAGATATGAAAATATCTATTTAATGCGTGCCGAAACAGAGACTTTTGAAAGGTTCAAAGAGTTTCAAAAACGAAATACGAAATCAACTAAGCAAGAAAATCAAAGCTTTTCGATAGGATCGAGAAGACGAGTATTTGAGCTAGACCTTTCGATAGGATCAAAGATGCGATATTTGAGTTATGAATATTGATGATCATTTATGATTGTGGAATCATTTCACGATTGTCTTCATTTGGAACATTGAGATGTGTCCGAAAAGAGGAAATGAACGCATGTTGGACATGGTTCGATAAATGATAAGTCAATAGGATCTCCCAAAAATGTTTTGGGGATACGCCCTTGAGACAGCGGCACTAATGAATGGTTGCATATAAGATATGGACCATAAACCTTCTAATCGGTACAAAAACGCCATATGAGATATGGATCGGAATGGTTCCGAAGTTGTCATTTGTACATATTTGAGGATGTGAGTATATTTCGAAATTTGTTTCGGTTAAACTCAATCCCAAATCTGGAAATTGTTCGTTTATCCTTAAGGAAACTAAAGGGTATTAGTTCTAACGTCCCTATGAAAATGAGATTTTCGTGGCTCAAAGAGATGCCTTCTTGGAGGAGGACTAGATGAGCACAAGTTTGGAACTTGGTGTCATTTATCTCTATGCGGGCTAGTGGGAGTAGAATAAATCTCGAAAGAGTTCGAGATCTGAAAATGAACATTGTACCGATGAAAGTTGACATGGCTTCATCAAGAATTGATGAACGCAAGTCGAACACACAAAGGAATTTTTCGTAGATCAAGTAGGCTATATCATAAGCCGGTAAATATGGATTTATCGTGGCTAATGATGATAGATCGAAATCATATGATGATTCGATATCCTACAAGGATGCTATGAAAAGTTGATTCCACATGACATGGTGTCATGAAATCTGAGATTCGATCCATGTAAATTATCAAGTTCAGAACTTGATTGCATCACTTTCTGGGTTAGACCCGTGAAATGTGAGTAGGTTTTTCAAGAAGAAGAACCTACATGGATAGGAATACGCATATATATAAAGCGAGGCTTTTTGCGAAGAGTTTCATGCAATTCATAGTCGGACTATGAAGAAACGTTTTCGCATGTTGCCATGCTTTCCTATTCTCGAAATTATGCTTGCCATAATCGCGTATTATGACTATGTGATGTGGCAAGATGGATGTCAAAACCGAATTTCTTAACAGAAATTTTATTAAAGGATGTGTACTTGACACAACCTTACGGTTTTGTCGATTCATAAGAATTGGAATAGGATATGCATGCTTTAACGATCCATATGATGGATTAAAGAATGCTTCTCGGAATTGGAATATTCGTTTTGACAAAGTTATAAACAGTTATAACATTGTCGGAACGAATGAAAACTTTGTGTACACATGAAGGTTAGTGGGAGCTGCGTTATATTTCTTGTAACGACAAAGGATTTAGACGAGACCGCTTATGAATAAGCATGAAGATCTATAGGATAGATCTAAGAAGTTTCTCGTTCTATGTTATGGCACATATATCAACATATTGTTGAAAATGGTTTTCAACATATAGCTCCTTGGAGGAGTTAAATCAAAATGTCGAATGACGGAAATTTTCAAAGGCTCGATGTGAGACATCAAGCAGCGCGAAAAGTAATAATATTATGCCTTACATTTGATGTTAGGATCTATTATATCTGTCATGATATGTATGTGGCTATACGTCGTACACATAAGTCGTCTAATTTACCGTCAATAAATTCATGGGAATCACATGAGTTTGAATGTAATTCTATTACATAAGACTAACTCTTGTGAATGTATAATGGTTATACATTTATATACATAATGGTTATGTATATTTAAACCCATTGGAATCTGTATTTATAGCGGTGAATGTTATCCTTGAATACTTTGCGAAAGAATTCAGGATTTTTATCTATAATGGTGTGGAGGACGTGTTGGTTATAAAGAGTTATAACAACAACAGTTTCCAAAGATTAAGCACGTCCAAATATGTAGCACGACTTTCGATCACAAAGTGTGTACATGTTTTGCTTAAATGAAAACACGGTTATGTGGAATGGTTCCACAAGACCAATAGTTTATGATTCTATGTACGGAGGCGAGTATATTGCGGTTATTAATCGCAAAAGGAAGTGGTATGGATCAAGGAAACATGACCAAACTCTCGTAGCCACGAGTTATCGGATTTATGGTTGTTTATTGCGTGAAACGCAATAGTACAAGCCAAAAATGCCGAGGTCACAACCACTTCTAGCCAATACTCAGAAAATTTCATTTGATCCATGAAATTTTGTGAAAAGATGTGATCGTAGGTATTGGAAATGTTCCAATCCTGCTGAAGATTAACACTAGCGGGAACGTGCGGACCCGTTTACAAAACCGCTCTCTCTAGTCGCGCGTGACTGTCATGCGATGACTATGGGTATGGAGATACCTAGAGGAGGAAGAAGAGAGTAGAGTGTAGTTATCTAATACGATAGTCCTCGCAGGTTGTGGGTATGGAGATACCCATAGGTAAACGTTGTATCACCCAAATACTTAGTCCATATGAATGTATCCCTTTTAAAAAATTTGTTTACTTAAATTTTCATGCATTCACCTTATATGAAAACTGTGTGCTGGGTTGTGTAATATGATTACATGAACCTTGATTTGAACTTGTGTGGACGTCGACATGGTTGAGGACCATGTGCAGCGAAACCGTCACACTTAAAGTGTCATTTCTAAACATCCCTAGTCGCGGGTCAGTTTGCTTAAGAGAGAAGCATTACTATTACAAGGGAATAGACTGAACGCGTACACTAGTACGTTAGCCGAGGAGATGATTATGTTTTGCTAATCATGGGACAAGGTGCTTGTCGAATCGGGAACGTAGATATATGTTAGGTTACATGTATTGGATATGACCGAAGCCGCGAGATCATGACATGGTTTAGTCATTATGGATGAACTCGCGACGAGTAGGGTTTTAGGTTCTTCAAACTTGAGGGGATCATTGATTGCGTTACGTGCGTAACACAATGCTTTGATATGATCTTACGCTCACCGTAACAGGGAGTTAAAAGGGTCATCATTGGGTATTGTCCGAAACACGGAATTCAATGTGAGTCTCCAAGATAGGAATTGTTTATTCCGAAAGGAAGAGATATCTCTTAGGCGCCGCTCGATGAGTTGATTAACGAAAACCGTGGCCACGGTCAATGGTATTAATGGTTAATATCGATTGAAATTTGTTAACTCAAATCGGAATCGGGGAATAAGTGTAGTTAATCAAATTATAAGGATGACTATAACCATGCCTTTTGATTAACGGATATCGCAAACAAGAGACCTAGTAACCGCTATTCGAGATAGGCACAATGATCACAATCATTATTCGTTTAACATGGGAAGCTATGATGGAGTGACTAGATCCCGCTCATGAGCTTGTAGGCATTGGAAACAACCTACTGCCATCGTTAAGTCGAACCTACATGGTCATACAACGAGTCGTACTAAGTCGGGCTTGATCGTAAAATTGGCACATTGGATGTGCATAGCTTGGTATTTGATACGCGAGCTATATTCTCTAAAATCGTGCGTATTGGATATGCATGAGTACCTTTTAGGTAGATCTGAAATTGAGTGGGAGACTGAAGGAAATACAGTTTCAGAATCAACCGTAAAAGTGTACACAAGGATAAACGAATGTAGTCGTACATTCGTGGCCATAACTGTCAGTGGGAAAATCCGATTTGAATGGTTCAAATTGGGTTAGATAGATAATTAGATTATCTATAACCTTCATGTAGAAATATATTTCATATGAACGAAGTATTAGTGTCGTTTATGTGAAATACCGAAAGGGTGCAACAATATGACATATAGTTAGTAAAACAGTCATAACTTTTGCATACGAACTCCAATTGGGCTGGGCCAAATTGGGTTGTGTAGATAATTAGATTATCTACAACTTTCATGTTGGGTGATTTTCTGTCTGAGAAATTTACCAATATCGAAATGACAGAATACTGACCAGGTTCATGCAGTTTTCTGTGTGAGAGGGTGTATATTGGATATACATGCCTTTTGGCTAATCCTGATCCTATTAGGTATAAATATGATACTTTCTCTCTCCTCACTAAGAAATCTTATTCAGAATATTCAGGAGATTTTCCAGAATAATTGAGATACAACTTTCTATTGAGTGAAAGGGTGTAAAGAGAGATAACCGAGAAAAGGAGTTTTCTCGGTGTAGAGAATCAAATGATCGAGCAAGTTCGCCGGTGCATCGTCTAGGCAGGTGCATCCGCGACCGACGTCTTGCGACTCACGGTGGATACAAGTAGAGGAGCGACAATTGTGGCTCTTGGATTGTGATCGACCCAAGGAGTGAGAAGACGGTCAACGAACGGTGAAAGACGCGTGGTGTGGGACGCGCGGATTGTCACCAACGTGACAGGAGATAGAAGGCGGCGATCAACCCTTCGTGCGTGATCAATTTCACGCTGGTATAGATCTATCCTTCTATTCGCATCGTACCCTCGAAGTCATGGCGTGATCTCGGGAATCGGAGAATCGGACCGGGCCTTCATTCCGCTGCGCGCGCCCGGGGTCGAGGATATTCTCCAACAGACGTGTGGTATGGGACGCACGTGCTAGTCGCCAACGTGACCGGAGAAAGGAGGAAGAGCGATCAACTCTTCGTGCGTGATCAATTTCACGCTGGTAATCAGCTATCCTACTTTGCATCGTACCCTCGAAGTCATGGTGTGATCTTGGATTTAGGGAACTGGACCGGGCCTTCATATCCGCTGCGCGGGCCCGGGGTCGGGTGAATTCCCTTCACATTTTTGGTTTTTGGTTTGATTTGTGTTTGATGTTTTTTAAATTTGGGATTATTTCGATCTTTCAAGCTAATTGTATAAGCGGCGTGCTTGCAAGGAACTGATCCAGTTCAATTATTTTCCATGAAAAAAAATGCTGAAAAAGGTTAGCTCGATTTCGACGATCTACTAATTCAATTCAAATTTTTATATTTGATTTTCATATTTTACTGCCTGAATTTTCGCTCGTCAAGGAACAATTAAAGATATACATTCACGTGAGTTTTGGCGAAGAACCAATTGAGGTAGAAACAGAGAAAGAAGGTTTGAAATTAACTCGACAAGAGAAACTCGATTCGGCTTTAAGTACCACTTTCGTATTAATTTTTTTTTATTTGAGTTCATAATATTATTTTCTACAATAATTTGATTATGATTATATTTTAGTATATTTTCAGTATATAGGTACTTTTAGACAAATTGTTAACGGATTAAATTTAATTTTATTAAAAATTCCATTTTTCTATTTTTGATACTATCAATATTTTTTGAAATTTATTTTTACAGGGGAGGAAGAAAGCATGGTGGGAAGGTTATCCGTGCATTTCATGGTATTTCTTAAGCCATAGTGTGAATTGTAAAAAAAATCCAAGGTATTAATATATCGTCTTATTGATTGTTGTTCAAATTTCTCAAAATTTTGATTTAGTGATTTCTCAAAATCCATAGTGTGAATTGTGTGCCAGAGAGACAAAAATCATGATTTGCAGGATCGCCGACTCAGGCATGGAGTCGCCCGAATTGAATCGGAGTCGGTGGTGGCCGATCCGATTCTGGCCGATTCCGGTCGGATTCCACCGCTCCAGCGATTTTTTGGTCATTTTTTCAGATATGTCGACCTTTTTTTTTCTTTAGGAGATGAGAATTGATTTGGAGAAGGAAATAGACTTGTAGAGTCATGGTTGCAGGAGTCGCTAGTAATTAAATTGATTATTAAAGGTCACTTTACTTTTGTACGGGTCGCTAGTGATGTTTAATGCATATGAAGGAAATAGACCTCTAGAGTCACTTTGCTTTTTTTCTAGTGACTGTGGGTCATTAAATTAAATATGAGGGGTCATCGAATATTGGGTATGAAGTATGATATGGTATTATTATTATTATTTTATCTCGAAGACAACAGGTCGAAATCAATTTATGAAAATATTTAATGCATAGAGAAAAGAATATGGTATCCAATGCAGTGATGTTTTGTACAGTAGAAATCATTTTATACTTTATGTAGGATGTACAATTAGAGGTGGCAATCGGGCAGGTCGGGTCGGGTTCGGGTCGTTTCGGGTTGCGGGTCGTTCGGGTCATCGGATCGTTCGGGTCGCGGGTCGTTCGGGTTTCGGGTCGTTCGGTTTTCGGGTCGTTTCGGTTTTCGGGTCGTCCGGATTCGGGTCATTTCGGTTTTCGGGTCGTTCGGGTTCGGGTCGTTTCGGTTTTCGGGTCGTTCGGGTTCGGGTCGTTTCGGTTTTCGGGTCGTTCGTGTTCGGGTCGAAACTATTTTGATTTCCGAGTAATTCAGATTTCACAAAATTTGATTTCGAATCATTCGATTTCCCAAAAATTTAATTTTCGAGTAATTTTTTATTTATTTTATTGATTCTGAGATATTTTAGCAATATTATATTGATTTTAACAGTAATATTTTAATTTTCGGGTCATTCGGGTCGTGAATTTCGGGTCATTCAGGTCGTGAGTTTCGGGTCATTCGGGTTTCGCGTTAGTTCGGGTTTCGGGTCTTTCGGGTTTCGGGTCATTCGGTTTCGGGTCGATTTCGGGTTCGGGTCATTCGGTTTCGGGTCGATTTCGGGTTCGGGTCGATTTCGGGTTGGGGTCATTCGGTTTCGGGTCGATTTCGGGTTCGGGTCATTCGGTTTCGGGTCGATTTCGGGTTTGGGTCATTCGTTTTCGGTTTCGGGTTCGGGTTCGGGTCGTTGACTTTTCAATATTTTCGGGTCAGGTCGGGTTCGGGTTCGGGAGGGTCGGGTCATTTTTCCGGGTCGGGTCAGATTTTGCCAGCTCTATGTACAATGAAGTTTTGTACAGTGATGTTTTGTACAGTAAATTAAAGTATACAATAACATTCAATGCACATAAAAAAGAATATATTCGATGAATTATTGAAGATCTCTTTTGGCTATGAATAACATTGCAATATTTCACATATGCTCATCTTCCTCACCGGTTTCCATTTTCTATCACTTTCGAGTTGAACATTTCTTTTGATTTTTTCTACATCTGTTTTCCTAAGAAGTTGGTAATTTATTTTGTTTCTCATGTACTCTGTTTATTTTATTGTTTTAATTTTATGTAAAATTGAAATAAATGTAATAATAATAATTATTATTATTTTGTAGAAATTATATGGCGGGCAAAGGCTAAGACAAAGCCAGAGAAGAAGATATCGGATGGCAACATTTTCATAATCTCGATTCGGTAAAAAAACAGTAAAATGCAAACATTGCAATAAAATTTTACATGGAGGAATATTTCGCGGTAAAAAACAATTAGCGGGCATTGCGGGCGACACTAAGGCTTGTCCCAAAGTTCCAATCGAAATAAGAAAAGAAATGAGAAATTATATTAAACAAAAAGATACTGATAAAAGGTTAGAAAAACAAAAAAAATGACCTTATATCAGAAGAACTTACACGATTTGATAAAGAAGGTACAACGTCGGAGGAAGGGGGTTCCGATGAAGAATTTCAACGAGCTTTACATGAAAGTAGAGAAAATTTTCTGGTAATCAACAACACCAAAACAATTCATCACTCGACACAATGATGTATGATATTTTTGGATCCGACGATTTACGTCATTTATATCATCTTCGTTATCAAAATGAGCATGATAATGACGAGGTCATGCAACCGACGCGTTATAGTTTTTGGCACTAGTTTATTTTATGATGTATTTTTTTTAGTTAATTAAGTATTACTATATATAATATAATGTAAGTTGCATTTGTGTTATTTATTTTTAATTTTTTTTAATTAATAAGACAACATTTTCACAAAATCCGACTTTCCGATCCGACTCAGGCGATTCCGATCCGACTCAGCCGACTATTACTCTTCGACCATCGGCCGATTCCGATTCCGATTCCGACTTTCAGAACTATGACGAAAATGCCTAAAATGCATTCCGGGTTAAGTCAACTCGGATCAGGTTGGGTTCTGCTCGGGTCATATTTGGTCAAATCAATTTCGACTTAGAAAGTATAGTCGGGTCAGATTTTCAAGTTCGGGATGATCCGGACTCGGGTTAATCAGGATTTCGGATTTTATCGGATGCCGATCGCTCCGGATTCGGATTATTTTCGAATTCGGGTCATTGTTTCTTATTTGAAAGCACCGACCTCATCTTCCTTTCAAAAAATGTAATAAATATGATATTAATTAGCATGTTATTGTGAAGTGTCATAATTTGATTTCGATACTATATTAAATTTATAATTTTTTTGTCCTGATCAAATTCATTTTCAGTCGACTATCATTTTTATGAGTTTATTGATTTGCGAAAGAAAAAAACAATTTGTACTGTATATTTTATTCATTTTGAAATTGAAAGTTATATTGATATATCAATTTGTTAATGAAGATCCGTGTGAGTATTATATTTATGAGATTTACTTTTCAAACAAAAATCAATCAATAATAAATATTTTATTAATCTTGAAATATCAATGTTATATGAAAATGATATTTTTGGACCTAGAATTGATTTGAATCGGGTCAAAATGGGATCGGCTATTTGGATTCGGGCTTGTCAGTCTCGGGTTTATCGGATTTCGGACAACTCGGATTCGGGCCGAGTTGGATCGGTGTAATACATAACATACTAACATCGGGTCAATTTTGGGTCGTATTCCTCGGGTTCGGGTCCGACGGGTTCGGTCGTTTGACTTTTCTAGATTTATCGGGTCGTGAGTGAGTCGGACATCGGGCGAGTCGGGCGATTTTTTCGGGTTCGTGCTCGGTTTGCCACCTCTTCCCAATTTCATAATCCAACAGGGACAAAATTGGAAAAATTAGGGTTTTGAAGAAATGACTCAATTCAGTCGAGAAAGGATGGAATGGAAAGCCAGAGATCTCTTACGCGCCAACAGTAATTTTCATGAACCTTAACCCTAATTCGATATACATGATATAAAGAGATTTTGCAGGGTATACATGATATTAGTTGGTTCAAATGTATGCAATTTAAAACATAATACTATAATTTTTAGCATTTTGAGGTGTTTTTGGTAATTTTCGGCCTTTTTAAGATGTTTTCCTTTTTACCCCAAATCTCGGTTTTTTCTTAAATGAAATTGAAGGTTTTTTAATTTGTAGGGTCCCTAATAATATTTCTAATTTGGCAAAGGTATACATGATATTAAGAGTTTTTTCTGGGGTATACATCATAATAAGTGTTTTTATTTTTTTAATTTCTGGAATTTCAAGGATATATTTTTATTTTTAGTATTCCAGAGGTGTTTTTAGTAATTTTCAGCTTTTGTAAGAAATTTGAAGGTTCCTTTTTTCAGAATTCGTACTTTTGAGTGTTTGTAGGGACATCCATGATATTTCCAATTTGGCAGGGTTTATACATGATATTAAGTATTAAGAGGTTTTGATAATAAATTGTTGATTTTCCCCATATTTTCAATCGTAAGGGTAATTTTTTACTTTTTAGCATTTGAAAGTTCTTTTTGGAATATTCAGCATTTTTCTAGAAGTTTTAAAGTTTTTTTCTTCTAAATTTCAGTTTTTCTTTATTTCCAGAAATTGTACATTTTTTAATTGTTGGGGCATCCCTGATATTTATAATTTGCAGTGATATCTATCATATTAAGTGTTTTTTCCCAATTTCTAGAATTTGAAGGCTAGTTTTTTTAGTTTTTAACGTTAGAGTTATTTTAATTTTAATAATGCAGAGGCTTCTAGATTTGGGTCGTAAATGAAAATTCCAGATTCTGCAGAGCTAAGATAATATATGCTATGTTTCCGATTTCATAACGGTTGCTATTTACAATGTTTTACATGGGTACTAAAAATATTTCAAATTTTATATTGTCGAGCATTACTACTCCGGATATCTAATGATTTTTTGAAGCATTTTCCAATAATATAAGGGAAAATAATAACACTAAGTACATATATTTTACATAATTTAACTGACAAATAATAACACTTTTCAAGGGGTAGATGCTAATTTAAGATATAATAATGGTGTACATGAGAATTTGCGATTTTATAGGGTTTATATAGGAAATAACTAAAACAATTGAAGATTTTGCAGGGTTATATATGACATATAAATATATTTACGATAATTTCAGATTTTGTAATGATGAATCGAGTTTGGAACTCAGATATGGACTGTTGTATGAACCAAAATTCTTTACGGTAGGGGTCTCCAGATAGAATTGCTCCGAGTTTGATCAATATTGATGATAAATCGCTAATGAAATGAGGATGAATATTGTGTTCTATGTTAGATCATATATTGCTTTATGCTTTTTGTTATTGTGTTATTTGTAACGATTTATCTGTTGTTTCGAAATGTTTCAGCTCATTTATACAAATAATAGATAAATGTTGTAATTGAGATATTTGTATATGTCCATTCTTGAGAATGAGATTACATAGTAATACTTTTTTTTTCTCATTTTTGTTTACCACAGTTTCGATTTGTTGAGTTTCATGGTGGTGCGCGAGTCACTTTAATAATGTATTGTACTACATATGAATCTATGTATATGAAAAGCTCTTAAACTGGTGGGATTTTAAGTCCGAACAAGGACGCGCGGAATTTTCAGCGTTGATCTTGCTAGTGGATATTGAAGATAGGAAATGCATATGGATTGACTGTAGTACAATAACATTCTATTCATATGTATTTACATAAGTTGATTCAAGCAATCAATTAGCACCAAAAAAATTAAAAATTAAAACCAAGCAAAATGCAGTCATTAATCTATCAATTCAATGTGACCTAGCAATTTGCTAAAAATATATCGTATAAACATGTGTATATATCATCACGGTAAACATATTATATGCAATTTTAATGGTCAATCATTAAAAAAATCAATTCAAATTGAATTAGAAATCCCAAAAATATTTAAAATATTAATCATATATGATTTACACAATTCCATTGTAACATACTTATGAAGTTACTACCACCTTACAACTGAGGTAATAAACCTCTCCTGAACTTGATTCCTACAGAGAAAACATAATTTGAGAAACTCCTGAACTTGATAACCCAACAAAGCTAAAACAGAAAAAAGTTACCATTTTGAAATATAACAGTAAATTCATAAACAAGCAATCTGTTATGATCTTTGATGCACAATCTTGTGAAAAGTTGTGACGTAAAAACTTCCGATACAAATTTTCTCAAAAAAAGTTATCTTGATTGCACAACTCCTAAATACATGTCTCATGCTGCCTATTGCGAATAAACGAACTTTCACAATGTTTTTACAATCTTAAGAAAATTTGAGACGTAAAACTTTCGATTCAAGTTTTCTAAAAAAAATGTTAATTAGACTTTCCAACTCCTAAAAAGATTGCCAACACTGTCTATTGCGAAAACTAAATTATGTAATGTTTCTACAATCTAGTAAAAAGTTGTCACGTAAAACGGTCGATTCAGACATTCTCAAAAACACATTGTTTTGGACAACCCAAGTCACAAACCAATTACTACGACCACCTATTGCGAATAAACAAACTTTTATTATGTTTCAACAATTTTGTAATGTATAAGACCGCCTATTGAGACCGCCTATTGCGAATAAACAAACTCCTAAAAACTTTTATTTGACTTCCCTGACTCCTAGAAATATAAGACCGCCTATTGAGAATGAACTAAATTTCGTAATGTTTCTAAAATTTCGTGAAAATTTGTGATGCAAAAACTTTACAAACAAATTTTTTCAAAACGTGTTTTCTGGATTGCTCAACTCCAACTTGAGAAAAGTAGTGAATGTTCGTGTTCTCCTACAAAAACTCTTGAAGTGAAGACTAGAACAATATAATTTCTATTTTTTTTTCAAATATTCCGCAAAAATGCCAAAAGTTAAATCTAACGCTTTCAATCAAATAATTTATACTATTTCCTAAAAATATGTCACATTGAAGTCTAACACGAGAGAAATACTAAATTTTGTTGTTGTTATATTAAAGCATTGTAAATGAAGACTAACACATGCAAATTTTTATTTTTCTCAAAAATTAATGTGGAACTTCAGTCCAATTGGTCCAATCCGATTGGTGGAAAGGAGATATGATTAGAAAACCACACAACGGAGAAACAAAGTGGAACCTTGGTTAAAAAATAAATGTGAAAGAATTGGAAAATAGTGGACCGGACTAAAATTAAATGTTCAAATAAATTGTGATTCATGTTCAAATCGGTCCAATCCGGTCGATGTCGGCCCATATCGGCCCATATTGACCCATTTATTGGTCGACCGTTTTACTTAACCGATATGAGACATATCGCAACGGACATGCACCGATTAGCGATATGAAACCGACATAATTTTGATTGAGTTATATATATAATTTATGGGCCAAAAAGCTGAGTAGATGTTCAATATGATTTATATTATAATTTACAACCATTTAGACTTCATTTATGAACTAATATTTAAATTAAGTACAATTATAATTTAATAACATATGAAAAAAGAAATTTCTTCAATATGAAACACTTGCCAAATTTCTTCAAAAAAGAAATTTTTTTAATTTTTTTAATTATAATTATAATTAGGAATATATTATTATACTATATTTAATTTATATACCTTTTTCTTACAATAAATATGATAATTAATTTAATTATAACAACAATTATCTAATTGTGTTTTATTTACAGGTAATGAAAAATATTTCAGATAATAAATAATATAATAAATGAGGTTTTTTACAAATCATACGAGAATTTAAAATTAACATATATTTTGGTGAGAATAATATCTCATGATTCATGAAAATGTTACAGCATAGAATAATATTGTCACTTAAATCCAAACATCAGAATATAATTCTGACATATTAACATATACTACAACAATACTGGCATACATCGACACATGTTTTTTGGCATTTGACTATATGCCACCATTACTTGCATAAAAGACGACATTAACTGATTAATCCTGATATTGTATTACAGAAGACGGCATTTAGCGTGAAGTGTCAGGAATACGGTCATATAAATGCATTTGGTTTCGAATGCTACTATTAAAAAATCCTGACACAAAAAAATGCTCGCAAAAATATTTTATCTGCCACTACAACGATACTGGCATACAGCGACCCATGTTTTTTGGCATTTGACTATATGCCACCATTACTTGCATAAAAGACGGTATTAACTGATTAATCATGATATCGTATTACGTAAGACGTCATTTAGCGTGAAGTGTCAGGAATACGGTCATATAACTGCATTTTGTTTCGAATGCTACTATTAAAAAAACATTACAAAATATAACATAACAATAGCCCACATCTCTCCGACTCTATTCCCCTCGCCACCCTCACCCCCCTCACCCCATGCACACCGACCCACACTCGACCATGTACGGCTGTACCCTCACCCCCTTACCCCTCGCACAGACCCACACTCGACCTTGTTCCCTCACACTACAACATACCTGGGCTATTGGGGCGGCCAAAACTGACCCAACAAGACCTCAAAACTGCCCCTATAGCTTATTGGAACGGTCAAACGACCCTATAGTACCGACCCTAAAGGTCGCGTTCCTGACAGGGGCGGGCCGACCCTATAGTGCTTTTGGGGCGGTAGTAAGTGGGGCGGGCCGACCCTAAATACATGTCAGTCAGACAGATGATAGGAGTCAAATCAGTACGTTTATCAGGGGCGGGCCGACCCTATAACACGCATTAATGGGGCGGGCCGACCCTATTGTATTTATTAATATATTTTTAAAAATTTTGATATATATATATATATATATATATATATATATATATATATATATATATATATAGAGAGAGAGAGAGAGAGAGAGAGAGAGAGAAATGCTAACTAGAATCCACAAAAAGAATCCAAAAAAAGAATCCAAGGACCAAAAATAAATACATGTAAGGGCGGAGGGGTGTCTTCATAATTTTCCAAAGACGGAAGAGCTTTCCTCATACCTTCCAAACACGGGGGGGCTTTTTATAATTTTCCAAAGCCATCTCTACCTTAATTCCTTCTCCATGGACAGAAAGATTCAAGCTAACTCTCGATCTCCCATTGAAGACTTTCTCCGATTCGTCCGGGACGATTGAAGCAATGTGCATGACGAGGACGATGCTTTCTCTACCTCCGTGCCGTCAGCCGATGCTTTCTATGATTCTTACAAATAAACTTCCTCCGAACCTTCTCTCCTGCTCTTTTTCTGATCTCTTTGGCGATGAACCTCGAGCGACTGGCTTGCGACAGCGTTCCTTCTCCGGCTATGGCCCGATCTTTCTCCGGAGATCGTGAGTATGCGAACAAGAATAAGGAGCATTGTATCACAGAGAGACACTGTATCGCAGAGAGGCACTGGCCCAATCTTTCTCCAAACCCTCGATTTTGAAGAAGCCACTGTATCGCACATCCGCTCCTAGCACAAGTTAATATTTCTCTCTCATTTTTACCCTTCTGTCGAATGAGGTCCTGATTTCAACCCGATTTGGGGCTGATTTTCGTGAATTGGGACTGATTTTGGCCGAATTGGGACTTCTTTCGGTGATTTGGGGCTGATTTTACAGAAATCTGATTTGAGTGGAACGGATTTGATGTTCATTTTAATTTGTTAGGTCTGAATTAGTATTAGTTGGGGTTAAATTTGTTAGGTATAAAATTTACAAAATGACTAACTGGTAATTAACTGAAAATACAACACTTGATCGAAATCAAGTTTGATTAACTACTTTTTTGTTTTGATTTTGTAAATTTTGTAGAGTGAGTGTATTCACTGGGAAGTTAACAAGGGTTCCAACCCATTTGGAGCGGCAAGGCCGAGAGGGGAAGTATTGGCAGAGAAAGATCAAGACTGGAGAAATATCAATGAGACGATCGAATCTGTCAAGCCCGAAGAGAAGCCCATTTTTGGTTCAAAGAAACGTTTTGGCTCTGATGGGCATGCGTCAAAACCGCGCATCAAGTTTGCCTGGACGAAACCTCTTAATCTGTCAAGCTCGATGAATTTTGTTGGGGCCTTTTGTAATTTCTTATTTATTATGCGAAGAGCATGACATGTGATTGATGATTAAGATTGTTTTGGAATGATACAATGATTTGCTTAATATTGTAATTTCTGAATATAGAAAAATATACGATTGAATTTAGCAAAATATACGATTGAATATAGCAAAATGTACGATTGAATTTACCAAAATATAAAATTGAATTTACCAAAATATAGTTAATTATTTGATGAACATGATCATTAATTTCATATAATTCAGCAAAATATATTATTGAATTTAGCAAAATATACAATTGAATATAGCAAAAATATACGATTGAATATAGCAAAATATATGATTGAATATAGCAAAATATACGATTGAATATAGCAAAATATCCCCTTGAATTTACCAAAATATAGTTAATTATCTGATGAACATGATCTTTACTTTCATATAATTCAGCAAAATATACGATTGAATTTAGCCAAATATACGATTGAATATAGCCAAATATACGATCGAATATAGCCAAATACACGATTGAATTTAGCAAAATATACGAATGAATATAGCAAAATATACGATTGAATTTACCAAAATATAGTTAATTATCTGATGAACATGATCATTAATTTCATATAATTCAACAAAATATATTATTTCGTTTAGCAAAATATACAATTGAATTTAGCAAAATATACGACTGAATATAGAAAAATATACGATTGAATTTAATAAAATATACGATTGAATATAGCAATATATATGATTGAATTTAGCAAAATATACGATTGAATTTAACAAAATATAGTTAATTATCTGATGAACATGATCATTAATTTAATATAATTCAGCAAAATATATTATTGAATTTAGCAAAATATACGATTGAATATAGACAAATATACGATTGAATTTAGCAAAATATACGATTAAATATAGAAAAATATACGATTGAATTTACCAAAATATAGTTAATTATCTGATGAACATGATCATTAATTTAAATTAATATAATGCAACCCTTTTTGCCCTTCTCTCATTGAGCCACGTCGCCCTCTAATTTTGGGCCGTTCGATCAAGATCGGACGGTCGCAATTTGAATGGACTCGGCTCACCTGAACCATGACATGCTAACATCACACGGACCACGTGAGCCGAGTCTAACCAGTATTTTGTACCCAGCTCAAACCCTAACCCCCTTTCCTCTCTCTGTTCTCATTTTGCGGCCCAGCAGAAAAAGAAGAGCGGCGACGGAACCCTAGCGAAAGGATGATGAGACGGTGGCGAAACGGTGGAGAAACTTATCTCAAAGAAAGAAGGCACGTCCTTTCAACTAGACGGGCGATTTTCTTGCTGGTTTCTTCAGCGCGTCAACGCCAGCCTTCAACCTTCCGGTTTCGTTGGTTACAGCTCAGATCTACTGCGGGTACGACAATATTTCTCAAATTTTTCGATTTGCCCCCTGATTTTTGCTGTTTAGAGTTTAATTTAAGGTATGATTTTGTAATATTTTCTTTAATTTTGTTTATTATTTTGTTGTCTTCACTGATATTGTTTTGTTGATGATTTCTATTTCAATTTTTACTGATTTTCTTTTATTTATTAACTTGATTCATGTCTCGCACAAAATATAGATGGTGGTTTAATTGCCAGAAATTTATAAAGGCAAAAAACTCTTCACCATGTCGCTTCTCAGGTTCAATTTTTTTTTTGTTATTCAATTTAGATTTTAATTCAATTCTCTTTTTTATGTACTAACGACCCCTCACTTTTGTGAAATTTTGCCATGCTCAAATAAAAATAGTAGTTGTTGAACTATGATTTGCCATGTCCAAATACATTGTGTGCAAATTAGGCTCGAAAGCAAAATAAAAAAAAAATGTAAGAGGCAAGTTATCATTATTATTATTATTTTTCCTAAATTCATATTATTAATCAATATTATGTGTTTACATTTTCGAAATGTATAGTAAAGAAAAAACTTGATTCTGGACAAGACAAAACTGCATTTGGCAGATTCTTAACTCCCATGTTTTAGAGGTATTTCACAAATTTAAAATTTAGGGTTTACTATTTCTTTCATATAAAATTTCTTATTTATTATCTAGATAATTTCGTTACATGTACAGATAGGTGCCTAAATTGATCCTCGATCAACCTGAATTAGGCTGCACCAGTGCTCATGGTAAGCCAGTGGTAAAAGAACTCGGGGTAATTTCGTTCATTTATTTTTTATATCTTAAATATGTTTATTTTTGTCAAATTATTTTCTTTTCGTTATTACAAGTATGCATTATAATCCTTCTTTAATTTTCAGGTAAATGTAAAATCAATGATTCCGACTAAAGGGGTATGTGATGAGCATCTCAATCAGAAAAAAAAATTGTCGCTCTTCTCAATTTACAGAAATAGGTTCGGCTACTCTCTTTGCCTCTCTTGAATCTTAATAAACCTAAAGCATATTTATGGTCCTCTTTGTTAATTTGAACTGTTTTGAAAATGCAGTGGTTCTAATAATGGGGGTTGATAGGCAGATCATTGGTTAATTCCAACCCTCGGTGCAGGTACTATACTGCAATTCACATTTCAAACTTTGAATTTTGAAATTTTGTGGTTCTATTTTGTTTGTTTATTGTAAACATGATGCATTCTATCATATGGAGTTTGCGAGAGGAGACATGAACTTAGCATCCGATCAGTGAGAGCCGAAATGGGTCACCCTGACCCGTTTAGTTTGAAATACACAGCTATCACGGTTAATGTTTTCTTTACTTTTATTTTTTAAGTTAAACCATGTAAATATCTGAATATGAAAATGAAAATATTAATGGTAATCATATAATTAAATTGCAGGAAATTATTCAAAGTTTTATTATGCAATAAAAAAGGAATATCCATGTATGCAATGCAACTCATCACTAATTGAATTACAAACTATTCCGGAACATCCTTCAGATTATTCTGATTTTCAAGTAAATTATTTTCATTATTGTTTTTATCAAAACTTTGCAAGAAAGCCCCTACATTTTGCTTCAATTACCAAAAGCCCTACAATATTGAAAATTCTCCCAAAAAATGAATTATAAATAACGATTTTGACGTAAGGCTTCTTTAGTTTTCAATCATGTGTTTTCTGTAATTCAGTAACAACGTTGGGGCCTTTTTTGTAGATCTCTCAATTATTTCCTATTTTATTTACATCGATTTTTTTTTGCCATGGTTAGACCTATACAACTAATTACATGTATATGTGAAAAGGTCTATCAAACGAAGCAATGAGATTCGGTCCAAAGTTTTGTACTTTATACTTCTCAAAACTTTTGTTATTTAAATACCATGTTATTTTTATTTATAAAATATGTTTAGGAGCATATTTTCTCAATTTAAAGGGGCATGATAGACAAAACAAAAACACAAAGTACAAACAAGCACATGTCATGAATATAGGTAGCGGTAAGATAAACTTCATCACCATGATCGGATTGGTACAACGAGAATAATCAGCATAGCATAAGTTGGTATATGTTCTTAGTTCATTCGACTATCATATTACGTCACCGATCTACCGATCTCTCGACAAATCAGCATAGCATAATCGTAGTAATTTACTCCATGAGAAACAACAACAATAATACTTCACAAATTTAAAATAAAAAACGATCAAAAAACAACAAATTGGGAACAAGAAAACAACAAAATAAACAAAACTATAAATTGGGAACAAGAAACAACAATAGAATAATGAACAAGAAACAACAAAACTGAGAACAATAAAAATGAACAAAAATTGTAAAAACAAATGGTTCAAAAACAAGAACACAAATAATATGATACACTCCATCGATAGCAACTATAACAATAGTATGTAACTTTTTTAAAACAACACATATGCACAAAAAATAGTCATAGAAAATGCACTAATTTTTGCGCAATTGCACGGGATATTTCCTAGAATTTAGCGGTATTACAAAAATACAGGAAAGCTAACATACAACCACAATATAGAAAATTAATTTCAACAAAAAGACGGAAAATAATCAACGAAAAAAAAACTACAAAAATCCCGCGCAAGTGCGCGGGTAAAAAGCTAGTTTCATATAATTCAACAAAATATATTATTGAATTTAGCTAATTATATGATTGAATTTAGCAAAATATACGATTGAATATAGCAAAATATACGATTGAATTTAGTAAAATATACGATTGAATTTACCAAAATATAGTTAATTATCTGATGAACATGATTATTAATTTCATATAATTCAGCAAAATATATTATTGAATTTAGCAAATATACGATTGAATATAGAAAATATATATGATTGAATATAGCAAAATATACGATTGAATTTAGTAAAATATACTATTGAATATATCAAAATATACAATTGAATTTAGCAAAATATACAATTGAATTTAGCAAAATATAGTTAATTATCTGGTGAACATGATCATGAATTTCATATAATTCAACAAAATATATTATTTGATTTAGCAAAATATATGATTGAATTTAACTAAATATAGTTAATTATTCGATGAAAATGATCATTAATTTCATATAAATCAACAAAATATATTATTGAATTTAGCAAAATATACAATTGAATTTGGCAAAATATATGAACTAAATTGCAAAACATACTACTTAATTTAACTATAACTTGTTTTTTTTAATGATAGGGTTGTTCCTTGATATAGTTAATAATCCATATTAATGCTTTAGAATTATTTAAAAATTAAAAATATTGTATTTTTCTTGAGTACAAAATAGTCTCTGAAGATTTTGAGGGTAGAAAATGGATTGATATATAAAGGTACAGTGAACCTTCTAGTTTTAAGATTGGAACAATAAACATTTCAATGCTAGTTTTAAGATTATGTTTGATGAATGACTAGTTTTGCAATTTTTGATTTATATTTATCTAATATTAAATTTTTTCTATAAATTATCCTTCATCAAAATTTTCCATAAAAAATAATTTACAAAAAATAAAGGAAAAAAATCTCTAACATCAACCCAACATAGAACATCATATTAATTACCATAATAACAGGCCCTTAAAAATATTTGTAAATTACTCAATTTGGTCTTCCGAAAAAGCGAGAATCTCTAAAAACATAATCACCTCCTGAACCAGCCAGCGAATGACAAAACGCCACATAATTATTTCCATGGAACGGCAATAACAGACTCAAACTCGTCGCATGCCCAAGGTTGCCCCCTTTGATTATTCACTTTCACAAATAAAAACAAAATAAATAAAAAATATCAAATATACCCCTGCATATCAATCAAAACCTAAATTAATATTCATTTGATTAGTATTAATTTAATTTAATTACCCAAGGTTAAAACAGTAGTTTGGCATTTGAAATTTGAAAAGTGCAAATTTTTAGACCTTCAGCCATGTCGTTTACTCTCTTCTCCGCGCCATTGGTCCACATGGTATACTTGCTGAAAAAAGCCATGTCGTTTACTCTCTTCTCCGCGCCATTGGTCTACAGTTTATTAAAATTACAAAAAAGCCCTTATATATTATAACAATGGTTGTTAGCAAAAGTACCTGCATGACATCGAGCATGCCTTTAATGACGTATGAGCTTGCAAATTGACTGCCCACACGTACTTTCAGAATTAGTCGCTCGATTAATCCTCTATCAGATCAAAGCATTCCCGCAAGGTGGATTCCGTCACCAAAAATAAAATCAGAAAATTAGCTAGGATTAATTGTACGGAAAAAAAACTTCCAGAATTATTATACTCTCGTTTTTGTGAATCTTAATTATCGAGATTGCTTCTTAAACCTTTTTTTCTCTTAATCATCGAGATTGCTTCTCTGAGGGCTCATCAATGGACGTTGAGTTCGTTAACTTCTTGTTGTAGCCTCGTTTCTTCGGCAGTGAATGGAACCCGACCCGTTTTAAGCGCTAAAGTTGTTGCCAGACCGGCAATTCCTCCGCCTACAATCACTATTTCTTCATCATAACTAACGCAGCATTGGTCCACGTGGGATACTTGATGCCGAAATTGGAGTGTTGGAGGCGCTGAGCTTGTACTGAATTGATTTGGGGATAAATCATGATGAAATTGAATGAATTTAAGGTTCAATCGGGAGGAATTATGACCTCGATAGATTTTCATTCAATGAAATAGGTTGTATCTTCGTTTCTATCCTCCACGATGAAATCGAACTCGAATCTGGTTCATCGCCAAATCATGCAGCTACAGAGGTGACCGGATCTCGTGGTTCATCGCCGAATCTGGTTGCTCCAGTTATATTACGTCGCGGAATCAGGCATTTTCCTGTAATCGAACTCGAATCCTTGATGGCTAGGGTTTTAAAAGGGGCAAAACGAAAAAACGAAACTGAAGAATGAACTTCGCACAACCAATCGCAGGTCCTTTGCGCCCCAATTTGCAGGAAATTGCGACGGTTCTAGGGCTTCGTTGAATAAAAGAGAAAAGAGAAATAAGGTTTGGCTGAATAGAAGAGGAAAGAGAAGAGTAACGTAGGTCTGATTTTTTTTTCTATCGACGCTAATAGTCGGAGCAGAGCAAGCGCCAGAGTCTGCGAGCGTGGATTCTTTTTTTGGATTCGTTTCATGGATTCTCCTTGGCACGCATGTATGTATATATATATATATATATATATATATATATATATATATATATATATATATATATATAGAGGGACGCTAACCTACTTTATTAAGTACCAAATATTTGGTACTTAATACTTTTTAACCATTGGATTTGCATTGAGATTTGTGTATTTAATGATGTGCACAAAATTTTATGATCATGATGAAAAAACACAAATCTCAATGCAAATCGAATGGTTCAAAACTATTCACTACAACAGATCTGCACATCAGCAACGGTAAAAACCGTCGCTGATACTCCCAAAAACCGTCATTGAAAGTTTTACCGACGGCATCCCGTTTTCACATTCGAGACCTTTTCACATTCGAGACCCCTATTCTTCTCCATTCTCGTTATCACTACCATGGAGAGCATGCAAAGCCCTCTTTTCAGGAACCTTCTCAATAAATTTATGTTCTTGTAGTATCAATTCGGCAATTCTCATTTCATTGATTGAATTTTCCTCAAAAATCTTCCTACACCTCTCCTTCCAAATACTGAAAATCACAATCGCCATCAATTGTTTAAGCTTCAGATCAGCAGTGGAGCATAGGATTATCCTAATTGGATCCAGGTCAGTGCTCAAATTCAGGTTTAAAAGCTCTTTTACTTTTATCCACACTTTTCTTAATAAATTGACATTCTTTATATAAATGATGAACATATTCAGCATTACTCTTACAAAGTATACATCAATTTGCTAGAATCCATCCTCTTCTCTGATGATTATCAATTGTGAGAATCTTATTTTGAGCAGCAATCCAAATTAGCTTATGCAATTGTTGTTAACAATTGTAAATTTACCAGGTAATTTTATTTTCCAGATTTCATTCAGATCCTATCTATTCGTTCCTGATAATTCTTGGTTCAAATTTCCTATTGTTTGATTATCTCAAATACAATGTCGATACTACTAACAAAATCTAGCAAGATAAATGTGTAGGAGACAGGTACAAAATGAAATGATCAATCAAGAATAACAAGGATCAAAGACGTCGAAGAATCACAGAGAAAATCAAGACGCACATGAATGAAGATAATGAAGAGCTTCGAAGGAACAAGAAGTAAAACAAAAGAAGATTAGAAGGAAGGCCCTTGAAGCATATCAAGAATCAAGATGTCGAAGCCTTCCGTGAGTGGGATTCACCACAAATAAACCTTAGGAAAAAACCAAGTAGATATCAAGTAAAATCATGTTCAAATAACAAAGAGTTCAATCAAGCAAGAAGTGCGTTCTGAACGAACTCCAAGTCCGTTCAGAACGGACTTACCACATATCAAAATACCATCTCTTGATTGAACCAGAGTTCAATCAAGCAAGAAGTGCGTTCTGAACGAACTCCAAGTCCGTTCAGAACGGACTTACCACATATCAAAATATCGTCTCTTGATTGAACCACCCTTGTCACAGGTTTGTGTTCGTTCGAACGAACAAACTTGTACGTTCGAACGGACACTTAGAATCCGTTCACCTACAATTTAAGTGCGTTGAACGGACTATCATCACTGTGAACAACAAAAGCAATGTATAAGTGAGTTCGTTCTGAACGGACTTTGTTCGTTCAAACGAACTAACATATGTACTTGCACGTTATTTTGAAACGGCTAGTACAAACTACAAGTGCGTTCAGAACGAACATTGTGCGTTCTGAACGGACTTACGGTTTTCTAAAGGATTTCTATAGAGAGTATAAATAGAATCCTTGAAGGATCTTTCTCTCTCAACTCTTCACTTCCTCACATTCAAAACACAAAAGAGAGAAACCCTAAAAGCTGTGATTATCCATATCCATTGATAGCTTGAGAAACCCTCTTTAGATCTTCGATCTACTTTCGATAACCTCCACTAATCGTATCCCACTCATGTGACCGATCACGTTGTAGCTCGATTAGTGAAAATTGTAATAGGCTAGTGCAACTACTTGTAAAGAGCCTAAGCTATAGATCGATAGAAAGCGTGTAAATCGATCTAGGCGACACCTTGTAATCGAGTGAGTTGGAATTCAATCGAAAAGCCAAAAAGAGGCGCAAGGCATTCCCGGAGACGTAGGTACTCGCAACTTAATTGAATCGGTCAATTAAGCGAGTAAAGGGTGAGTTAAGGCTACATAGCAACCACCTACCGAACTTCGTTAAAAAACATCTTGTGTTCAAGTGTTTCCGGTATCATCTACTTTATCTAAATTATTAATTCCGCATAGTAAGTTGGGTAACTAGATAAAGTAATTGTACGGTAAATTACCTGAAATACCCCCTTCTAGGTTAGACTTAACCAACAATTGGCATCAGAGCAAAATACTAACCGTCTCTTTGAGTAAAGGTGACAATTTGTATAACGATCAAGGCCTTAATGGTAACATCGATGGATGATGTGGTAGAAAGAGCAATTCAAGCTATGATCCTCCAACGAGCTTCAATACCGAAACTATGTGCACCACACTCTCCGAGCTTCACCTCTCACGCATCCTCATCTAATTCACCATATAACCGAGGTAATGAGGTAATTCTCAACCCTATATTCCATTCAATTAGTCCAACCCCGAGTTCATGTTCCTCACCAAAATTCAACACGAAACTCGAACTTGAATCATTCGACGACCTCTTAAGAGACGTTGATGAACCATGTTCAAAGGAGAGAAAAGACAAGAGCACAATTCTAGCTCTAAATGCAAAGGTAGCTTCCCTAGAACTATCAGTAAAAGCATACCAAGCACAATTAAAGGAATTCCAAGGCTTCTCAAAGTGTGAATGTAAAACCCTCAACCTTGAGATATCACACCTAAGAGTAGAACTCCAAAACTCCAAAGTAGAAAATGAATCCTTGAAGAAGGCTTGTGCATCACGTGCACCAAGCACCCCATCATTGGATCAAATATTGAAAGGGGCGTTAGTGGGACAGAAGCCAAACGACAAGTCGGGTCTCGGGTCCAAAAAGGAGAGTAAACCCGGTCTCTCAAAATCCAATGATCAAAAAGGTAAACGGGAGAACAATCAATGAAACAATCGCGGAAATGCATTCATATACCGTGACCAAAACAAAGGTAAGAATGTTAGAATGGAACACCCTACAAATAATCGGTTCTATCATAGGGATAACCATTTTACGCAACCATCATCCCAGAGACGTACCGATTTGGGACGACCCGAGTGTTGGTTTCAACGGGGATCAAATGAGTATTTTTATGAGGTAAATTACCCCGCCAACTGTCCATATCAACCGAGGGCTCCTAGACCTTACAACCATACGCGCAAACCTTTTCAACCGAAAAACAATTTTGTCAACTCAACCAAACCGATACCTCAAAAGAAAACCCTAACAAACCAACTCTCAAATCACTTTGTCAAGAGTTCCGAAACCATCAACAAACCGACAATTGCTTTTTGCAATTATTGTTGTAAGTTAGGACACATATCCACGAATTGTGATCTTCGCCATCCAAAATCCACTCCAAAATTTATATGGATGCGTAAAGATAGACACACCATGGGTCCCTCCACCTCAAAGGGTGTTGGACCACCAAGGACCTAAATCATGTGTGAAAAACTCACTCCCTCACCACACTACCATAAGCCAAACATTGAGGGGGAGTATGAGTACAAGAATTCATATTAGATTGACTTTCAATATGAATTCCCTATTTTTTTCTAAAATGTTTTTAACTATCTACACACTTACAAAAAGGGCAAGAAAGGTATTTCGCTTCCATGTAGGCACACAAGAGCGAAGAGAGAAGTTGAAGAGCTCATCGTATACAAAACTTCACGATCTACCGTAGAGAAAAAATGAGCTCTAGAAATCGATCAAGAACTCTCCTTCGTAAGCTTGGTTCTTGGGTCCATGACCGGAGCAAAGGTATAATCACTCTATAAATGACTTAAGCATTAAAATTATTTATAGTTATACAAATATCATCGATTGTCTTGAATACTCACATGCTCATTTTTATAAAAAATTTGTACACAAATTTTTCAAAAAAAAAAAAAAAAAAAAAAAATAAATAAATAATTGCATACTTCCACATCCATAAAACCTATTTTAAATAAAATATATATTTTTTTTTGGAATTTTTGACACACAAAGCCTCTTCAAAATCAAAATTTTAAAACTTGTTCTCAGAAGATAGTCCGTTACAACGCACCAATGTGCGTTACAATGGAACTCATGAAGGCAAGCTAAAACCTGCTACATCATAAGTCTCGTTACAACTGATAAACCAATCCGTTGCAACGGATATGCCCTCTCCGTGGTAACGAAAGTTCCTGTGTTACAACGGTCTACCTCAGCTCAGAAAGCCTCTCCAAACACAGAAGTTCGTTATAACGGATAAACCAATCCGTTACAACGAACATGTGCGTTACAACAAACCTATTTCGTTGTAACGAACTACTGAAATACCAGTTGAATACCCCCAAAATCGACGATTGCGTTACAACGTAACTAAACTTCCGTTGCAACGGAGTTCACGATAACTGCATAAAACCTGTTCGACTGCTTTCTTCCTAACACTCTCTCTCTCTCTCTCTCGAAAATGTCTACAAAGAGGGCCAAACAACCATTACCAACCGACAATCGCCGATTTGAGTTCAATAATACCGAAAACCACTACCTCTTCGATTCAATTACGCGAGCACGCAAATTTCAGGACGAGTTCAAAGAGCGTCCGGTGGCGAAATGCTTTTAGGTGGAAATTCCCCCCGAGGCTATCACGCTTCGCGAAAAAGTGCAACATCGAATCGACAATTGGAGTCTCGGTGGGTTGTGTAGTCTTCAATACCCCGCATACAACCAAATCGTGCGTCATTTCTACGTTCATGTCAAGCACGACGATGATGAGAAATGCATTCGAAGCTATCTCCTCGGTAAGGAGATAACTATTTCCGAATCAAATTTAATCGAATGGCTTGGGTTGTCCGCGGACGGTGAAAGGTTCTATATTAGTCGTGGTTATTCGTATCACGGAAACGACTCGGACAAGGTAGACAAAATCACCACGAATGATAGAATATACGATTACGCCACGAAACACGAACCAAATCTCCGGGTCACTTGGCAATTCGGGAACAACGTTCTTACCCCAGTTGTAAAACTCAAAACAAATCTCGAAGCTCGAAACAAGGTTTTGATCTACAACCTTTGGTACCAAGATACACCCACCATCAACGTTCCAAACTTGATCATCAAGCATATGGAATACTCGTTGCGAGTCGGCACCTCCTCTCTTCCCTATGGACACATAATCACTCTCGCATGTTTCAAATTCGGGATTACGATACCGGAATCTGATTGGCCATTCGAGAAGGTAACAACCGAAAATCTCTTGACTCCCGAACGCCTCGAAGTTTTCGGATTAACTAGCAAAGGCAAGAAAGCACTCTCGGACCACTATAGTCGAAACAACCGAGCCGGCCCATACTACTTTCCCGAGATTCCATCCGCATGGGTTTTTTTTGACCCTCCGGCGCAAGAGACCGCCAATCCTCCGAAATCCTCCCGCGGGCACAAACGCCGTGCACTCAATGATGGTTCGAGCTCATCCACTCAACCGTCGTTCACTCTCGAGGACATCCAAGCACTTCTCGAAGCCCAAACCCTCGCCATAAAACACTCGCACCGAAGAAATACGAGATGAGATCTTCGCCGACAACACTCTCACCCGGAGCCATGCGGTTTAACTTAGTGCCGAACTATTTGAACGCATGGACACCAACTTCGAGGCATTGAACCGTCGCCTTCAAACCAACGACGATCCCGAGGAGGAAGACTCGACCGGAGACGATTAGAGTTGTGTGCGTCTACCTAGCTCATTAGAGCATAAAAATATTTTCTAAAAATTAGTAGCTATTTGCATGTTTCTTTGACATATTTGTTTTCAAAACTCTTGTTTAGTTGTGCTGAAATTTGAAATTGTGTTAAGAATAGATTTGGTTAAAATATTTGTGCAAATGAGTATTATATTTTTAGTTAACATTTTCATTACTAAAATTCAAAAACTATATCACATACTAATCTCAAAAATCATTCATAATTTAAAGAGTATTCAACTACATCAAAGCCTATACACGAGCGATATGCACGTGTTTAGGGGGAGCTTTCCTTCATGATTTTTCCATTACACTCCCTTTTGATCCACTTTCAAAAAGGGGGAGAAAGGATAATCGTATTGGAAAGATACCGATAATCGATGTATCTCTCCAAATCGACATTGTTTTGAAATGAATCAAAAGGGGGAGTTTGTTGGTTCAAATTTCCTATTGTTTGATTATCTCAAATACAATGTCGATACTACTAACAAGGATCAAAGACGTCGAAGAATCACGGAGAAAATCAAGACGCACATGAATGAAGATAATGAAGAGCTTCGAAGGAACAAGAAGCAAAACAAAAGAAGATTAGAAGGAAGGCCCTTGAAGCATATCAA
The DNA here is from genome assembly GCA_946800325.1 of Luzula sylvatica. Taxonomy (NCBI): domain Eukaryota; kingdom Viridiplantae; phylum Streptophyta; class Magnoliopsida; order Poales; family Juncaceae; genus Luzula; species Luzula sylvatica. Next base: position 55,818,047 of record OX326961.1, on the reverse strand, counting down.
GAATCAAGATGTCGAAGCCTTCCGTGAGTGGGATTCGCCACAAATAAACCTTAGGGAAAAACCAAGTAGATCTCAAGTAAAATCATGTTCAAATAACAAAGAGTTCAATCAAGCAAGAAGTGCGTTCTGAACGAACTCCAAGTCCGTTCAAAACGGACTTACCACATATCAAAATACCATCTCTTGATTGAACCAGAGTTCAATCAAGCAAGAAGTGCGTTCTGAACGAACTCCAAGTCCGTTCAGAACGGACTTACCACATATCAAAATATCGTCTCTTGATTGAACCACCCTTGTCACAGGTTTGTGTTCGTTCGAACGAACAAACTTGTACGTTCGAACGGACACTTAGAATCCGTTCACCTACAATTTAAGTGCGTTGAACGGACTATCATCACTGTGAACAACAAAAGCAATGTATAAGTGAGTTCGTTCTGAACGGACTTTGTTCGTTCAAACGAACTAACATATGTACTTGCACGTTATTTTGAAACGGCTAGTACAAACTATAAGTGCGTTCAGAACGAACATAGTGCGTTCAGAACGAACATTGTGCGTTCTGAACGGACTTACGGTTTTCTGAAGGATTTCTATAGAGAGTATAAATAGAATCCTTGAAGGATCTTTCTCTCTCAACTCTTCACTTCCTCACATTCAAAACACAAAAGAGAGAAACCCTAAAAGCTGTGATTATCCATATCCATTGATAGCTTGAGAAACCCTCTTTAGATCTTCGATCTACTTTCGATAACCTCCACTAATCGTATCCCACTCACGTGACCGATCACGTTGTAGCTCGATTAGTGAAAATTGTAATAGGCTAGTGCAACTACTTGTAAAGAGCCTAAGCTATAGATCGATAGAAAGCGTGTAAATCGATCTAGGCGACACCTTGTAATCGAGTGAGTTGGAATTCAATCGAAAAGCCAAAAAGAGGCGCAAGGCATTCCCGGAGACGTAGGTACTCGCAACTTAATCGAATCGGTCAATTAATCGAATAAAGGGTGAGTTAAGGCTACATAGCAACCACCTACCGAACTTCGTTAAAAAACAGGTTGTGTTCAAGTGTTTCCGGTATCATCTACTTTATCTAAATTATTAATTCCGCATAGTAAGTTGGGTAACTAGATAAAGTAATTGTACGGTAAATTACCTGAAATACCCCCTTCTAGGTTAGACTTAACCAACAATAATAATTCATAACATAATTTAACTTTGAATTTTTCTGCCGAGGTACCGGCCCAAACTAGCTTATCCACTTCATCTGGCACCAATTGGATTGCTGGAGAATGCTGGTATAGTAATTGGATCTGAGATTATGTTTCAATGGACACTTGTTCCCTAATCTTCAATAAGGTATGAATTTATGTATCCATTAAATTCTTCATATATTCATTTAGTGTTAATTCATAATTTTGTGTAAAAGAGTAGAGCTATGGATAGGTTTTGCCTAATGGTTCTCCATTCCAATTATCTCTCCAAAAAAATATTAACTTTCCATTTCCTTTACTAAATTTGGTAATTTCTCTAAATAATCCCAATAATTTTATTACATCCTTCCAAAAATATGAAATTCTAGTGTCCTTCTCATAAAATAAATTACCATAATACTGTAATTGCCCCACCAAATTATTCCATTTTAGTTTTCTTCTCTGAAATGATAGTATTTCCACATCAATTTAATTAATAAAGCATTATTCAAATTCTCCAGATTTTAAATCCCTAATCCTCCTTTTTATTTTGGCATACAGCAACATGCCCAATTCATTAGATTATACCCATTCTCTTTCACTCTCCTCCGTAAGAAATTTCCTTCTATATTTATGATCTATACTTTTAATTAGCCATTTCGGCAATTTAAATACAGTGAGATAATATATACGAATTGATGTCAAAATTGAATTAATCAAAATTAATCTTCCTCCAATATTAAGCATTCTCCAATTCCATCCCTCTAATTTCATTTTAACCTTAGCAATTAATTTTTTAATATCCTCCATTGACGGTTTCTTAAAATGTAAAGGTAACCCTAAATAGGTCATAGGTAGGGAACCAATAGCACAACCCATTTCCATATATAGGATTTCCATAATTTCCTTCTGCACATTTATTACAATAGTGTTTGATTTTCCCAGATTATATTTAAACCTGATTCATTTCGAAATATTTTAAGTATATGCTTAAGCCTTCTAATATTTAATAAAGTAGGTTTAAGAAAAAATATTGAATCATCAGCATAAAATAATGAAGAAATAATTCCATTCATAGGCTTCTCCAAATAACCATTTTCACATAACCCCTCAATTATTCTAGATAACACATCAATCACTAATATAAATAGATAAGTTGAAATTGGATCTCCTTGCTTTAATCCTCTCTTCAAATAAACAAACTTTCAGGGAATCCCATTTAGTAAAATCCTTGTAGAGCCCCCCAAAACTGAGTTCTCTATCCAGGTAATCCATTTCTCACCAAAACCTCTTGCTATTATAATTTTTATCAAAAAGTCCCAAGAAACTGAGTCAAAAGCCTTTTAATTATTTGCTTTAAAAACTAATCATCCAATCTTTAATTTATTTTCCTTACTCAAAACTTCTCTGGCATAAGCATAATTCACATTTATAGTTCTACCTTCCGAAAATCCTAACTGGTTTGGATCAATTAGGGATCCAATAATTCTTTTCATCCTATTAGATAAGATCTTTGAAAATATTCTTTGAATAGAACTAACCAAACTTATAGGCGTATAATCCTTAATTTACGTGGCATTATCCTTTTTTGGAATTAAAGCTATATAAGAGGAATCATATTTTGATAACCCTGATTTAGCCTCATTATTTAATAGAAAGCATAATTCTTCTTTCAAATCATTCCAATATTGTTTATTAAAATCTCCATTATAACCATCAGGTCTTGGAGCTTTATTATTTTTCAAATTTTTAATTACATCCTTTAGTTCCTCCAAATTCACATATTCTTCCAAAAAATCCATATTAATAGAATTATTCCATATATAATATTTAAATATATTTTCCCTCCAATTTCCAACTCATATTTACTTTCCTGATATTTTCCCATTAGATTTTTATAAAAATTAAATACCACATTAGCTTTATCTTTATGACTCTGTTAAATTATATCTTCCTCTTTTAGCCATAAATATTTCGATCTTTGTTTCCAATATATTTCATTCTCCAAAACCATGTTATTGTATCTCACTTTATTTACTTTTTGTATCCATTTTTGAATAAAATTAAGATTTCTTGTTTCAGATAAATCATCCAACCATTTTAGTGTTTTTAAAGAATTCCTCAAATAAATTTTATAATTACAATTCCTCAAATAAATTTTATAATTACCAGATTTTTGATGATTCCAATCTAGTAATCTTTTCCCCAAAGCTTCCATTTTTGAATGAAATTCCTCCAAATTATTTGAAAATGTTGTCCTTAAATGATTAGTAATAATTAAATCTGCCTCCTTACTCAATAACCAACTATTTTCAAATTTAAATCCCTTATATATAGAAAAATTTGAAGTTGCCAGATAAATAATAGGGACATAGTTTGAGAAATAGAATATTGACTTGAATTTGGAAATTATTTAATCGAATCTTTATTAAAGATAAATCTATCCAGTCTTGTTTTAGTCACACTATTAGACCATGTAAATCCTCCAGATAATGACAAATTATTTAATTCCATGTCATTTATAAAATCCATAAAATATCAGGTATTCCTTTGATCCCTATAAATTCCATGTCATTTATTAAGAACCATATTAAAATCCCCAAAAATATCCCAAGGAATATTAATATAATTTCCAAAATCTCTTAACTCATTCTAAAAAAATCCAATTTAACTGTTTTATCTACTGGTCCATATACACCAGTCAATAAAAACAAATTATTATTCCATTTGCATTGTATAGTAACAGTTCAATATTATAATCCAAGATTCATATTAATAAAATTAAAATAATCCTCATTCCTTGCCAATAAATTCCTTGCCAATAATTTCCAAGATCTATTACAACAAACTTCCTTAACAATTTCCATATTTATATCCTCCATTTTTTTTCTCTTGAAAACAAATTATATCTGGTTTTTCAGTAATAATATAATGGGGAGTTCTATCATACACCCTTTTGCTTATGATACACCCATTTTCAAGGGTATTTTGTGTAATTATCAATTGATGAGTATTTAAAGTAATTTTTCAAGTGTATTTATTAATAAAGGATATGCTAAATAGGAAATTTGAATTGTTCATGAAATAAAAAATATCTATAAAAAGTAAAATTTATGATACACCCTTCTAAATACCCAAAATACCCTTTTGAAAGGGTGTATGATATAACTCCCCTAATATAATTCTTTTTTTTTTTTTTTTTTTTGAGCGAGGTCGGCGATTGCCAAGCTCTTGAATAGAATTAAACCAGAGTTGATCATTAAAGATCATAAAAGAATTACAGCCTAGTTTTGGATCGAAACGAAATTACAAATAGGTCCCTAATTATTATTTTTTTCTAGAGAATTAGAAGAGGTGGTCCTTTGTGCAGCCTCCGATGCGCTTCCCTCCACGTCTTAGCTTCTGTCAACGCCCTTGCTTGCGTTATAGCCGTTGTTGTATGCTTGTTTGCAAACACAATTGCGTTTCTATTTTTCCATACATTCCACGCAATTGAAAGAAAGTTTGAATCCCAACAGTTGTGTTGCTCTTGCGTCATACTTTGCCTCGGTTCTGCCCATCTAGTCACTGGGTCTGCGTCTAGCTGACTCGGCGCCGTGTTGTGAGTTGCGTCTAGGTGCTCCCACATTGGCTTGACATAGGGGCACCATCCTAAAAGATGGATGGTCGTTTCTTCTTGCAGCCCGCAGTTGGGGCATGTGGCATTGTGCGGCCAACCTCTTCTGGCTAGGTTGTCGGCCGTTAGGAGTTTTCGTTGGAACCAGGTCCACGCGAAGAATTTGACCTTTGAGGGGCATATGGTTTTCCATAATCGTTCGTTCCATTGTACTACGATTCCCGGGTTGATTAGGATGTCGTAGGCTGACTTTGTCGAGAAGGAAGCGTTTGAGGTCCATTTCCACGCAATTTCCTCCTGCTCCATGTACGTCGAGGCTTTGAAGAAATCCCTGCCTTTCAATATTTCTTTTACGAAGAATGATGTCTTTGCAGGGACCAAATTGTGGAGCCCTTGTATGGTGTTTACTCCGTATATCGATTCCATGGTGGTGGACCAGAGATTGTTGGGGTGGGCTTGGTGGTTCCACCCCCACTTTGTTATTAAAGCCTGGTTTTGTGTCGCGATGTTCGTTAGGCCGAGCCCCCCGTTTTTGATGGGTAGGCATACCTTGTCCCATCTTACTAGGCATGCTCCTCCACTGCAATGGTCGTTTCCTTTCCATAGAAAAGATCTAGTAATCGCGTTTATTTGCTTGATCGTAGCCACCGGCAATTTGAATGCTTGCATAAAATAAGTAGGAATTGCATTGAGTACCGATTTTGCTAACGTTAGTCTCCCTCCTTTGGATAGCATCTTTCCTTTCCATGTTGATAGCCTTTTTTGTAGTTGTTGCACCAAAGGTTGGAATATCAATTTTTGCGGTTTTCGGATCGTCAACGGTAGTCCCAAATATTTAATTGGTAGTGTTTTCCTTTGAAATTGGATTAGGGTTGTTACATGTGCTTGTAGCTCGTTAGGGATGCCTATCGGAACAAACGAGCTTTTGTCGTAATTTATTTGGAGGCCCGTGATGTTGCTAAAGAGGGATAAGACTAGTCCTATGACGAGGATGTTTCGCGGTGTTGCCTCGAGGAAAATAATTGTGTCGTCGGCATATTGTAAAGCTTGCGGAGGCATCCATGCCGCGGATGACGATAGCGGCGTCACTTGTTGTATCATGCGTTGAAGCGTGTCTACCGCAACATTGAATAGCAGTGGTGATATTGGGTCCCCTTGCCTTAATCCCTTGCGGTGTCGGAATGTTGGTCCTCTCCATCCGTTCGCTATTGGGAAGGAGGATGACGAGGTTAGTAGATCCATGATCCACTTGTTCCATTTATTTGGAAATCCCCTTACGCTCATTAGCTTTTCCATGTAATCCCATGATAATGTATCGAAATCCTTCCTAAAATCCACTTTTAGCATGATAGCCGGTATTTTTTTCCTATGATATAGCGATAATATCTCCCTTGTCGAGATGAAGGTCTCGATGATTGATCTTTTTTTAATAAATGCCGTTTGCCTTTTGGATATTAATTCCGGGAGGTGTGGTTGTAATCTTTCGGCTAACACTTTCGAGATGAGCTTAATAGGGGCGTTTATACAACTTATGGGCCTATAATCATCAAATGTGTTACCTCCCTCTTTCTTCGGCACCAGAGTTATTGATGCTATATTGATATGCCTAAGATTGATGGAGTGGTCATCAAATTTTCTTGCAATGTTGTAGAAGTCCTCCTTTATAATTGGCCAAAACCTTTGTAGAAATTCGGCCGGGATCCCGTCTGGACCCGATGCCTTTCCTCTCGACAATTCCGTGACTACCCGATCCATCTCAGCCTCCGAGATGGTCGTGTCCAGTTGAGACAAGTCGCCCGTTCGTTGGCCCACAGGATAGAGGACCGCTAAGTCATACCCGAAATAGCCATACGTCTCATTTCCCATTACAGAGTTGAAGTATTATGTCGCGGCTGCAGCGATATCCCTATCGTTTGTTATTGTACGACCTTGGAATTCTAGCTCATTTATGTTGTTCGAAGCTCTTTTGAACGTTGCTAGTGCATGGAAGTATTTGGTGTTTTTATCACCAAGCCTGAGCCAATTGCAAGACGACCATTGTTGCCATTTAATTTCCGTTTGCGATGCCTTTTCCTCGATCTTTATTCTTAAAGCTATTCGTAATGCGGACTCGTCATTAGATAATCGTATCCCTTCTTCTTTGGTGTCAAGCCATTGGAGGACCTCCTTGGTGTTTTTCATTTCTTCACCTTCCTTTTGGTCTCTGATTTTTGCCCATGAATTCAAATCTGCCAGTAGGTTTTGATATTTTTCTTTATACTTAGCAGCAAAATCTCCCCCCTCTCTCGGCTCAATTTTGTGTTCCAAACAAAATCCAATTACTCGCTGTTTGAATTCCTCGGTGTAGAGCCATTTCTTCTCTATTTTATTTAGAGCTTTTGGCTTATTTGTCCTTCGGGTTATGGATAGTTTTAATGGCGCATGATCCGATGTTGTTGCCGGCATGTCCCTAAGATGGTGATTAGTGTCCGTTTGTGCGAAGTGGTGCGATAAGAAAGCCCTGTCAAGTCTTGATAAGGTTGGCACCGATCTTTTGCTCGACCATGTAAATTTACGGTCTCGGAGTGGGATTTCATCCAGCGACATACGATCAATGGAGACGTTGAAGTCATTAATCCTATTGATGGCCGGGTTTCCTGTTGTATCGGAAATTGATCGTATTAGATTAAAATCTCCGACCACAATCCACGGTAATGTATTGCGGTCGTGCGTTTGTTGCAACTCTGCTAGGAATGCTCCCTTGTGTGTGTCCTCGACCGGGCCATATACATTTGATAGCAAGAATGTGAAGCCATTCGTTGCTTGCAAAGTCGTGTTGAGAGAGTAAGAGAGAGCATAGGAAGCTATTAATTTGAAAGAATTGTTCCAAGCAGTGAGAATCCCTCCCTTTGTTCCTATCGCATCTTTGTGGGAGTAGTTTGAGAAGAATGATGGCGCTATTGATCTAAGGTCAAAGAAAGACATGGTTTGCCATTTAGTTTCTTGCAAACATATAATATTACATTTCATATCCCTAAGAGAGTTTTTAATCAAATTCCTTTTGTCAGATCTTCCTAATCCCCTAACATTCCACGTTAGTAATTCAAAAGTTGTACAAAATATCATCAAAACCAAAATATGAATCCCTATGTATTTTGTAAGCTAGACCCATTAGTCGTAGTCGACCAGCTCCATGTCCTGCGTACCATCCGAGTCCGGGTCTTGTGCCTCGTTAGCATGCCTTGCCTTGGAAGATTGCCCTGTTATTGAATAAGAAAGAGAGTTTAGTTTATTTGTTTCCTTTATCAAATTCCTTTTTAGTAATATTATTGGCATGTTAATATCGATTTGTCCAGTGAGGTTTCGATCTTCCTTGCTCGTTGTATTTCTTAATTCTCGGATTCCGCATAGATCGTGGATCCTTTCGATTGCGTCTGGGGAGAGTGCCGAGTGGCAATTTGCATCCGACTCCAAAAGATCCAGAATTGCCGCTCTTTTTATTGCCCTGTTTTCAGATTTTGTACGGGTCCTTTTGATCTGAATTTTTTTTTTATTTTTTTCTTCGTCGTTTTGATTGGGTTCAGATTGCTGACCTAATTCCTCGGCCCCCTTCTTATTTTCCTTTTCGTTTTGTTTTTTTCCCTGACTCGAATGTGTTGATCCAGTGGCTTGAGTGCTTATCGGGTCGGGTTGAGTTTCCTTTAATGGGTCCAGTCCTTTCGCTTCATGTCGGCCCGGCGGGGGTTGTGTGTGGCGCTGGCCTTCTTCCATGCCTATTTGGTGATTATTCTGGCCCAGCAGCCAGTTAGGCCTGCAGTTTCTGCCCAATAGTCCCATCCCGATAACCCTTTTATGGGTGCTGATTTTTTTCGGACCCGGTAGCAGTTTGCATTTGTTGAAAATGTTAGTAGTTGAAATATTATTTAGATTGGATAGCATACCTTGAGTGTAATTCTGGGGAGCTCTTCGCACGTGTGACGAGGAGCCTTCGTCATCCGTGTCCGCATCGGAGGTAGCAGTTAATGCTTTGCCCTTCCCCTTGCCTCTTCCATCCCGCTCATCATTGTCACTTGCAACCTTGACAATTGCATCAGAGCGACGCCTCTGTTCTCTATCATTCCCATCCTTAGCCTCGTTTATTACAATGCCCCTCTGTGCTAAACGTACAGGCCGTGAGTGTGATGCTTCTCGGTCTGAGTGGTCCCGGATGCCGATCGGTGGGACGGGCCCCATGTTTTGATCCGGCCAAGTTTCCCTCGCCCCCCTAATATAATTCTTAACTAATACCTTTTTATCCTTATCATTCATACCCCTTATATTCCATGATATAAATTAAATCTTTTTATAAAATCATTAATTACCCCTTAAAACTCCATTTCCTTCAACTATAGAATCACGCATTAATTCAGTTATAGTTTTCCTAGTTGGATCACTAATAACTATTCCTTGACTTTGTAAAATTTCATATACATCATTTTCGTCCAATTTTTTTTATTTCTTATTATCAATTCCTCCTGTTTGTCAAACTTCTTCTTGAATGGTTTAGTCTTCTTAATAGCTCCTTTATCAATATGATTATATTTAACAATCTGTGCTTTTTCAATTGGAGAGGTATAAAATCCAGTTTGCTTAGATTTCAATCTCAAACTTCTTCTTTGATCATTAGTAGATTGTTTCTCCATTTTTTAAGCTTTATATTAATATTAATATTATTATTAATATTAATATTATTCACTGCATCATCCTTATTATTGTTATTATTATTATTGGCTTTATTATTGACTTCAATCACCAGATTAAATTGACCCTTATCTTCTCCTTTTTTTAGGTTTTCCGTAATAATCTCCTCCTCTTCACCAATGAGACCTTCATTCTCTCCAATCACGTTCTTCCAAGCCCCTTTCTTTTACTACTAGGTCAACACTGGATTCAGGTACACATGTCCCATTTAATAAAATTGTATTTTCTTCCTCTACTCCAATATTTCCTGAATGTACTTCATAATCAATATCCCTTACTTCCTGCATTTGTGATTCTTCACCATATTCAATAGAATTAGGTTTAGGATTTTCAAATGAATTGTTAATAGGTTTAATAATCCACTTTTCTTTATATTGAAAATCCTTCACCCTTTCCTTACAAAAAAAACCTCCTTTAGACCCATAATTAATAATTAATTCCAATAAGCCCTCTCCTTTTTTTGAAATTACAAACAAGTCTTTCCAATTTAGTAAATCCACTACATAACTGAAATTTTCCGCTTTATGCATAACAGATTTTCTTTCCTGTGGAATGAATTAATTATCATTTTAGGTAAATGTATAGGGATATGCATATCCTTCTTTTTCTGATTATCTATTACCATAATATCCATATTATTATTCTTCTTAGGCCCAATTTCATATGTACCCTACAAAACGCCACAAATTTCACGTATACCCCTGAAAAAACGTGAAATATCATGAGTACCCCTACAAAACTACTAAAATTTCACAATTTTGCAGGGATATACGTGAAATTATGGGATTTTGTAGGGGTGCATATGAAATGCGGCATTCTTCTTAACATTACGTTTCACTCGTCATTCCTTCACTACTTTCTTTCTCCAGACCTTTATCTTTTTCTTTTTCTTATTAATCATTTTTGCCTTTTCACCCTTAGAAATAATGATATCGATAATTTGTTCATCAACTCCTTTTGTAAAAACCCCCTCTGGAATATTGTCATTTTTCCCCTTTTATCTTCAACATTAGCTAATCCACAATATTCTTCTCAATAGAATAAGACCCCATTTCTATCATAACTCCAAACTTGAAAATCAATTTACCAAGAGAAATATGATTACAGATTTCCAATGGTACTCTTTTAAGAAATATTGTGTTTATTTGTGTATTAATTCCATTATCTCCAAGTTCAGAGAAATAAATTATTTGTTTTTTAGGTTTGAGACATGGAGAATGAGGAAGATTGTTTGGATGTTTAGAGCTAGGAAGATTGGGACATGCATAGTGAGATGGATGAGAGATAGAAGCAAGTTGATTGTTTAGATGCTTGGAGCTAGAAGGATTGAGAGATAATTTGGCTGCTGGATTGAGAGTCAAATGGAGGGTTGGCTTAGGTAGTGGAGCCTGAGTTCTGATTTGAGATGTAATTTGAACTGTACTAGGACTAGGATAATACTAGCGCTACACAGCGAGGAAGTTAATTATATTTTTCATTGCGAGACATAGTATATATAAATATGATAATATTGATAATATTATTTCATTATAATTAATTGAACTAATTTGTCTATGATTATGTATTTTACAATTATTTTACATTATGATGACCAAAAATTTTCATTTTTTAATCAAATAATAATACTTATATTAATGTCATTGTATAATAAAAATATATGAGGTAAATCATGATTTTACAAAAAACATAACAACAAATATTATATCATTATTTTTCACAATATTTCATACAATATAAATTGTGAAAATAATGAATCATACAACTTACGTAATAACATATTTTTTATTAAATAGTACTAATAATTTGTTATCGGTTCAAAATGCAATGAAAATTATAAATAATATCAAACTTAATAGTGAAAATAATTTAATTACTAACTAGAAACTTAATTTACCATAAACATAAATACAAATTATTTTATGTAATATGATTTTTTTAATTTTATATTATTAAAAATAACTATATTATTTGATAAGCGTTTATAAATTTTATAAATTATTTCGATAGATAAACTTTTTTATTTCTATTATTTTTGAAAACAATTAATATATTTTTTTATTAAAAACATAAATATAACCAACTTAGTATTATATGTTATTAGTGTAGTCATAATTTTATGAAAATAAATATTAATATTTGAAATTCAATTATGTACATAAAATAATTAAAAATGGTATGTATGTACTATACTAATATGGATGACAAAATAAAGAGAAAATTGAAACAAATATATTTGATGAATTTTTAAAATTAAAATTCCAAAAATAATACTACTATATGTTGTATATTTATAATATTACATATTAAGTTTTTAGTATTTAATATATTAATTTTTCATCTTCCATTGCGTTCACATTTGATCATATAATCTTGTGTGAAATGATAAACAATTGAATAAACTTAATCTAACATGAACCTAACAAATAATAATAGTTCATATCATTAATATATGATGATGTGGCTTTCTAAAAATCCTTTAAACATAATGTAATATAAGGGACACTTAAATGGCTACAAAGAAAAATAGTTATAAAAAATAAATGATTAATCAATGGTCTAAATTTTGCCACATAACATAATCTAATGGTTAAGAAAAAAGTTGCCACATATCACAATCTTATGGTAAAAAAAAAGTGATGACGTGGCACAAGGAAATTGCACCAACTTGGGTCCAATATAAGGGTGTGGGTAAATTCATTAAGTTTGTTGCAAGTGTTTCAAGGGGATGAGAGTTATATTTGCAAAACTTGTATAAATGGCCAAGTCTCATGCATTTTAAGCATCTCGGTAGGGATTTGCATTGTGCTTTAAAATGATCCTTTGATAGACAACAATAGCATTTGTTTAAGAAGATGTTCTCATTGAATACTGGCTTAGAAACCATCCTTTTTTTCTTTTCACAACATTCCACTGTAGATATTCCTGAATTCCTTGTTTTAATGCTTGAGCATAATTCATCTTTCTTTCATTAAGCTTTCCTTCTTCAATTGCCAATTGAATTACTTCCATCATTGAATTGCTGATGATATAGGATGAAAATTCTATAGGGTGTTATAGAGATTTTGAATTACTCTGTCGAGCTTATTCAAAATTCTAGTCTCAACCTAAAAGAAAATTCCTAAACCCGCTACACCCCGAGGGGGTATGATCTAGTCCTAGAACACTGGAAAATCAAGAGCACATCAGTGATATCTCAAGTTCTTGAATCGCTCAATAATCGCTCTTGAATCGCTCAAGAATCTCTCAAGAATCGACGGAAAAAAAATCAATTGACAAATTTGAAATTACTAGAAAGTACAAACTACATTGAATTTGAAAAAAAAATTCTATGACTTCCTGACTCATCGAGAAGAATTGACGGCTCGAATTTGAAAAGAAGTTGCAAATCTAGATTATGAAATTATATTCAGTTCATTCTATTGGTTCTGTATTTTTCCGATTAGTGGTACTCATATGAAATACATGTTTATATAATTCATCAGAAAACAGACATGAACAATTTACCAGAAAAAAGTGATGAATACAAATCCATCCAAAACAGCTTGCGAAACAGAATGTTATTCCTATCGTACCAGAAATTTTGTCAGAAAACATAAAAGAGAATCCGAACAAGCATCGACATCATTGGCTGGTAAACAAAATTGAATTACTTTATACTTCAGGCACAAACCTACTCAAAAAATTTCGTTCCTGTGCGACTTTGCAGGGAAGCCACCGGTTCCAATTTGTCATGTTGGTATACCCGAATACATTTGCGAATACTGTCATGCATTGTTCAGGTACGATGAAAGGCGCAGAAGTTCATGGAGAGAAGGAGCAAACAAGTACAATTTATGCTGTTGTGAAGGATGAGTCCGTTTGCCTATATGTTGATGCCGCCTCATAATACTCTTGAAAATTTATTAAGTCCATCCAACGCAGAAAAGTTTACAATTTCAAATAAAACATACGAATGTACAATTCAATGTTTGCTTTTACTTCCATGGGTGTTAGAGTCGATGACAAAATAAATGATGGGCGAGGACAATCATTTATTAGAGTGGTTGAACAAGGCATCAACAGTGTGATTTCATATACTCGGTATTTCTAAAAAGTCTTGTTCAACCACTGTAGTAAATTTTGCTTAAATTTAAAATTTACTTGCTTGCGGGTTTGCCGGCTTGCTTGCTTGCTTACCTGCTGGCTTGCTTGCTTGCTTGCCGGCTTGCCGGCTTCTCGGCTTGCTTTGCTTGCTTGCTTTCTTGCTTGCCGGCTTGCCTGCTTGCTTTCTTGCTTGCTTGCTTGCTTTCTTGATTGCCGGTTTGCTTGCCGGCTTGCTTGCTTGTTTGCCGCCTTGCTTGCTTGCTTGCTTGCTTGCGTGCTGATGATCTCGAAAATATAGGTGTCGTTTTTAATAAATGAGATGCATTTATTTCCTAATTACGAGTATCAAAAATTGTATTTATAATTTCCTAAACTTGAATGAAATTAAGTAGTAAAAGAGCAAGTAAAGGGTTATCGTTCGCAAGGAGATGTGGCCTCGATTCAAATTGATATATTCAACATATATTTTTTCACAATTAATATTGATTCACAAGCAAGTTATATTGATGTTCAAGGAATGTATATAAAAAATAAAAATGAAAGAGTGTGGATGAGAAAAAGAGTGGCAAAACAAGATCGAAAAGAAAAAGAGAAAAGAAAAGATCGAATGAGAATCAAGAAAATAAAATCGAAAAATGGTAAACAAAACTTCGCTTCCCTTGATGTGAAAAATCGGGGAATATGATATCTCAATTAATCGAATCATTTAGAAATATCTCGAAACTAAAATCATTTGCAAGGGTGATGAATTAATTATATACCAATTAATCATCACAAAATTCACGAACGAAAAATAAGATTTATTTAAGTGTTTATAAACCAAATACTCAAATTAATCAAAATTCGATTCACGAAAACCTTACTCAAATCGATCAAATAATCATAAACCATTATTGATTAATTTGAGTATCAAAACGATGAGATAAAAAATTAGGAAAAATTATTATAAACCAATTAAATTCCCTAATTAATTTTCAATTAATAAAACACGATTGTTTTAATAGCAAGATTTATTATATCATTAAAAACTCAATTTCCAAATTGATCAACTAATTAAAATATCAATATCCCCCTAATGAAATTACTCCCTTTTCATGACCAAGAATTCAACAAGTTTTATCAAGAAAGATCGTAAAAAAAAATACCCATGTAAGTTTTATACAAACTCACTTTAGTTTGGAAATTATTTAATCAATAACTCTTTGGGTACACATTCAAATCTTCCTTATCAAAACTCTACTAAAAAATTCCCCAAAAACCAGGAATAGAAACCTGTTTCTTATAAACCAAGAAAGCAGGAACTAGTATTTGAAATCAATCAAAAACCGAGAAAGTACAGTCCAGAAATCAAATACCACAGTTACTCTAGAATTCTTTACATGCAATTATGTCAAATTAATGTAATTCTATCAAAAGCACACAGAATAATTGCAAGGAAAGAAATACAACCGAGAAAAGCTGAAGGAGGAGGAAGTACGAGTTGGAGCTTCAATTCTCTTCACCAGAGTCTCGATCCGTGCCCTTCGTCTTCTCCCTTGCTACTAGACTGCGCGATGGAGACTTCCCAGAGGCGCTAGCTTCGTCAGAATTTCAGCACTTCTTGATTTCGATCTCAGGTTGAGAAATTGATGACCGAAGTTGGAGTTTGGGGTCCAGAAGTGGTTAATGATGCGAGAGTTGAAGTGAGGAGGGAAGAAGGACGGTGTTTGAGGTCTGAACAGAACTTCAAAAGTGCTTCAATGGCGGTTTAAGTTCTGGCCAGATCAACGAGGTGGAGAATGGAGAAATTGGTGAATTGTGGAGGTGAATTGAGGAAGGAGGGAGCTCGAGAGAGCCCCCTTGAGGGTGTTAATGGCGATAGAAGAATGGATAATGGCTGATCCAGATCTCGTTCTATTTATAACCGAATTGGATCGCAATTCAGTGGAATTCATCCAATTGTAGAGGAATTGGAGGTCAAGTGGGCCCCACGATGCTGTTAGAAGAGAGAGAGATGAGACTTGAAACGAGTCCAAGTTGTTACGCGATCTGCCGAGGTGGTGTTGATGCGACGATGATGATCGTAAGGTCCAGGAGAGTGCCACGATGGCAATCCGAGGGGGAAGAGTTCAATCCTTAAGAGGGAATGATCGTGTGCTTCGATCCGGATCGAAATCCGACGCTCAATCGAGTTGTTTCCACGGATCGAGTTCGGTTTCTCAAGATTTACGCTCAACAGACCTGTTTGGCAAGTTGGAGAAGACGAGAGTCTGTTCTCCATTTTCATTCGTTACTGGAGGGTCCAGTGAGGAGTTTCACGTTGCTTCTGAAGAAACAAATTCTGAAGGGAGGCGTCCAGTGAATGGGTTAATGGAGGTATGTATCAAGTTGTTATGCTCGTTTCCCATTGGCTGACAAACACTCGATTCTGATTGGCTCTTGGATCTGTGCTCTGGCCTGGGATTGGCCAACCAGTTAATGGGTCTGAGGATTTTCTGTGGCAACCTTAGTGTAGAGTTTGTGTAATGAAGACAATTTGAGAGAGGATGAGATCTCATCAGCGTGGCTTACACGAGCTAGTATCCACACACGATCAGGGGCATCTTGAGAGTTGTAAAGTTCGAATCTTTTCGTGTAATGAATCAACTTTGACCCGTATGTGGTCTTTGGTACAGTGAGTTGAGGATCTGGGTCGTTATAAGTAGCTGCGCTGGTTCTGGTGTGGTCATTCGTGTAGGGGATCGCACTTGAATTGTTTTCTGACCCGTTTCACAAAATCTCATGTAACTTCTTTCTCCTTCCTCCAAATTGCATGATCTTCATATCGAAAGCGCTCGTCTCGATGAGACGAACGCAACCGTGAGCTTGGATTTGACAAATGTGGTCTTTTTAACCTGAAATAACACAAAAACCTTCATTAAAGTAATTTCATCACGAAATGTTTAATACAAAGATTATAGCATCATTTTGTGTTTATACATTATTTAAATTCCTTGTTTTAATACTAAAATATGTGTCAAAATACGCTCATATCACGTGCTTGCGTGCTTGCGTGCTTGCGTGCTTGCTTTCTTGCGTGCTTGCTTGCATGCTTGCTTGCTTGCTTGCTTGCTTGATTGCTTGCCGGCTTACTTGCTTGCTTGCTTGCTTGCTTGCTTGCTTGTCGGATTACCTGCTTGTGTGCTTGCTTGATTGCTTGCTTATGTGCTTGCATGCTTGCTTGTGTGCTTGCTTGCTTGCTTGCCGGCCTGCGTGCGTGCGTACGTGCGTGCATGCATGCGTGCGTACGTGCGTGCGTGCTTGCCGGCTTGCTTGCTTGCGTGTGTGCGTGCTTGCTTGCTTTGCTCGCTTGCTTGCTTGCTTGCTTTGCTTGCTTGCATCCTTGCTTGCTTTGCTTGCTTGCTTGCTAGCTTGCTTGCTTGCTTGCCGGCTTGCGTTCTTGCTTTCTTGCTTACTTGCCCGCTTGCTTGCCCGCTTGCTTGCCCGCTTGCTTGCTTGCTTGCTTGCTTGCGTGCTTGCTTGCTTGCTTGCCCACTTGCCCGCTTGCTTGCCCGCTTGCTTGCTTGCCCGCTTGCCCGCTTGCTTGCTTGCTTGCTTGCTTGCTTGCTTGCCTGCTTGCTTGCATGCTTGCTTGCCTGCTTGCTTGCCCGCTTGCTTGCCCGCTTGCTTGCTTGCCCGCTTGCCCGCTTGCTTGCTTGCTTGCTAGCTTGCCCGCTTGCTCGCTTGCCCGCTTGCTTGCTAGCCCGCTTGCTTGCTTGTCCGCTTGCTCGCTTGCCCGCTTGCTTGCTTGCCCGCTTGCTTGCTTGCTTGCTTGCTTGCCCGCTTGCTTGCCCGCTTGCTTGCCCGCTTACTTGCTTGCTTGCTTGCTTGCTTGCTTTCCCGCTTGCCCGCTTGCTTGCTTGCCTGCTTGCTTGCTTGCCCGATTGCTTGCTTGCCCGCTTGCTTGCTTTCCCGCTTGCTTGCTTGCTTGCTTGCTTGCTTGCCCGCTTGCTTGCCCGCTTGCTTGCCTGCTTGCCCGCTTGCTTGCCCGCTTGCCCGCTTGCCCGCTTGCCCGCTTGCTTGCTTGCTTGCCCGCTTGCTTGCTTGCCCGCTTGCTTGCTTGCCTGCTTGCTTGCTTGCCCGCTTGCCCGCTTGCCCGCTTGCTTGCTTGCCCGCTTGCTTGCTTGCCCGCTTGCTTGCTTGCTTGCTTGCTTGCTTGCTTGTCCGCTTGCTTGCTTGCCCGCTTGCCAGCTTGCCCGCTTGCTTGCTTGCTTGCTTGCTTGCTTGCTTGTTTGCTTGCCCGCTTGCTTGCTTGCCCGCTTGCTTGCCCGCTTGCTTGCTTGCTTGCTTGCTTGCCCGCTTGCCCGCTTGCCCGCTTGCTTGCTTGCCCGCTTGCTTGCTTGCCCGCTTGCCCGCTTGCTTGCCCGCTTGCCCGCTTGCCCGCTTGCTTGCTTGCTTGCTTGCTTCCTTGCTCGCCCGCTTGCTTGCCCGCTTGCTTGCCCGCTGGCTTGCTTCCTTGCTTGCTTGCTTGCTTGCTTGCTTGCTTGAAAACCAGGAGCTCACGAAGCGTCAGAGAATAGAAAAAAATGGAACGTAGTTACCCGATACTTATATTTCTGTCTTTATTTCTTTTTTATAGAATAAAGTAGAGGTGGCAAATCTGGCCCGAACCCGAAGAAACCGCCCGACTCGCCCGAGGTCCGACTCGCCCGTCACCCGAAAAATTTAGAAAATTCAAACGACCGAACCCGTCCGACCCGAACCCGAGAAATCCGACCCAAAATTGACCCGGCGTGACATGTTATAATTACTATTCCGACCCAACTCGACCCAAATCCGAGTTGTCTGAAACCCGATAAACCCGATTATGACAAGTCCGAACTCAAATAGTCCAAACCCAAATTGACCCGGTATTATCATTTTTTTTTTTTTTTTTTTTTTTTTTAAACAAAATATACTGCTGGAGCGATTCTTGGAGCGATTGTTCTCAATTCCGGCGACATTAGAAAGGGAAGGAGGCGTAATAGATCATAGCCCCCTCGGGGTGTAGCCGATCTAGAGAAGAAAATAGGAGGAAGAAAGAGTAGTAAGTAAGTTCGAAAGAATAACTTGCTTCTCTTCGACATCCTTTTTTCATCTCACACGTCCTCCATTCTCAACTAAGTGTCAATGGGTAGCTTGCTCTCAGAGAAACGCTCTTTCAAAGAGGCTTTAGTTACTAGCATCACTGAGCAAAGGGAGGAAGAAAGTGGAGAAGAATGGCAAGAGATAAGGAAAAAGAAAAACAAGATTGTAACTTGCTTCAAGTGCCTGGATACGGGGCACATGAAACGCTCTTAAATGCAGAAAGTGCAGGCAAATAGGACATGTAGAGAGAGATTGCAAGAAGAAAGAGTGTTCAAGATGCCTCATGGAAGGACATCTTAGAGAGAACTGCAAAAATGCAATTCGGTGCAGGAGATGCAGATAGTTTGGGCACGTCACCAAGACATGTTCAAGCAATTACAAGCCACATACCTCAAATTACACACTGAATTACAACTCAAAATTACATACGATTCAAATTGAGGAGGGGATTTTGAAAGAAGAATTTGCGAGGCCCTTGAAGCAAACTCATTCTGAGTATAAAGTGGTAATTCGAAGAATGCCTCAAACTTTCTGTGAAAAAAAGAAATTGGAGGAGTTGTTAGGGACATTTGGAACAATAACGAAAATATCAAATATAAGAGGAAATATAGAGATGAAAGAAATTCATTTGCAAATGAAATTAAGAGAGAGTTTACCTGATAGGTTAATCTTACATGATCTCAAACTATCACACATGGTTTTCATCTCTAGTCAAAGAGTCCCAACAGAGAAAATCTGGAGACCGGTATCGAGACCGGTACACTCAGATGCCACCTGCAATCAAAACACAAAGATCTCACTAATAAGATAGAATGAGGTACGGAGTGAAACAAGGATTATACCTCTTTGTCAAGAGCAAACTCCTGATCTGGCATTGAACTTAATCGAATGGAGATCTCCAGTGAATCCAACAGCCAGTGATAAATGGAGATCCCCAGTAACTCAAGCAGAGAGGACAGTTGATAACACGTAAAATAGGTCGTTAAAATGTGCAATTTCAATCTTACGAGTTAATCAAAACAATTTATAACAAATACTAATCAAAGTGATAAGTATAGGTTCGATCCAAGGAAATTTTGCGTATAATCGAATTTCAATTCAAGAATTATTTTTATTGGTCCAGAGACTATAAAATTTGTTCACAATCAAGATCTGGACTGCACAAAGTATATCTCAAAATTTCAGCTTCAGATTCACAAGATTAAGGTCTACACAAATTATAGATCACAAGGGTATTTTAGGCACAAATCAAATTCCAGAAAAATATAGATCGGAAAACAAGATCTCAAATTTGGCACAAAGATTCACAATTTAATAATAAGAGAGAGAACAGAAGAATTTCACAGGTTTGATATTTCAGTAAAAAGTAATGAGCGAATTACAAATAGGTCCCTGGAAGATTACAGAATAGTCCATGCAGTTTTGAGATTGAGTAACAGATTTCAAAAATTCAGATCAAATAGGAAATTGCATGAAATTGATTGATTCCAAATGTATGTTAAACTAGAGATTCAGATCTAAACAGTGATGACAAACAATGATTATTATCAGATTTAAAGTTTCTCAAACAGATCAAACAAATCAGCACCAGAATTTGAGTATTTCACAAAGGAAAAATAGGAAAAATTCTACAAAAATTCTACAAAAATTCCACAAACTATATTTCACAGTATATAACAAGTTCACAAAGAGATTTCAATCAGATCTAACAATTCCTAATTAAAATCCTAAACTAGAGAAAGAAAATACCGAAAAAGTGATGAAATGGAGTCCAAGATTGGATCTTGGAGAGGTCCGCTAGCCTTCACGCCTTGAGAGGAGGTGAGAGGAGGAGGAAAACAACTTTGTATCCGGTTCGGAGAAGGGAGAGAGAGGAGAAGATCCTCGGAGCGGCCTCGAAAACCGTGCGGAGACACGATCTTAACAATGGAGAGGGAAGAGGCTAAGACATTACCTTCCCCCTAGAATGGAGGGTTGACCAATGGGGACCAAGGGTAAGTGAAATAATGGGGGTTTGGTTCTTTTTTATAGGAAATTGAGATTGCTAACAGACAAGATTCGAGTTGCAACTTGCATGATCAGGTAGAGCAAGTTGCAATGAATCCAACGGTCGAAACCTCATCCAAATCGGTTAAGGGATGAGGGAGAAAACTCGAAAATACCCTTGGGGATATTCCACAAAGATTCAGAATAAATCTCATTTAAATCATTCATAATTCATTCCGAAAATTAGATCATCTCCATTGATCAGAATAATTGGAGGATGCATTGGGTTTTATCTCTTTATATTCTATTCTTTGGGCTGGTAATGGAGGTATCCTTTGACGATTTCAATGGAGAAGAGGAGAAGGCACTTGGCTCCAAGGATAGGTTAGTTCAAACTGCCTGGCCAGATTTTCTGCGGTTGATATTGTGTGACGATCGTGCAGCACAGCGGTTTGAGAGGAGCATGGTAGAAACAGCGCGGGTCACAAGATCTGGCGATCACAGGAGATCCGTCGTCAAAGATGCTTTGACTGGTCAAGGGTTGAGGATTTGGTGAAGGAATGACTCTGTGTCTATCCGTGTAGCAAGTCAAGAAGAGAGAAGTTTGGACCCACTGTAGAGGCTGTAGAGAGTTTAATGTATTGCAGAGGATCTGAGAGGTCAAATCACGCTGGGGTATTTGCTGCCTTTGCTGAAATGAGTCCGTTTTGACCCATTTGCGTCCATTCGTGTAACGGGTTACGTCTTTGATCCGTTTGGAGTAAAAACTCGATTTCTCTTTCATGCTTCCGTCAAATATCATCATATGATATATCAAATCGATCGGCACGACGAGACCGATCCATCTACAGTACTGGTTTTGCGAGATTCTGTACTTTTCATCTGAAATAACACAAAAACACATCTTAAATTATTTTTTCTCAATATATTGGAATTATGAATATTTGTTGTACTTTAAACATATTTATGTGTATAAATTCTATATTTTGTTCATGTAAAAAGTGATGAAAAATTCCCTTATCAAATCTCCCCACATTTAAACCTTGTTTGTCCTCAAACAAAATAGAATAAAATATAGAATTTGAAAATCAAAGAAAATTGCATGTTAAGGTTTTGTAAAAAATGTATTCATCGATTTAAAAGTTCAATTTCCTCAAGAAAAAGATTTTTACTCTCATTTCATCATATGTCCTTTATATTGAAAGAATTTAATTCAACCTTTTAAAATCTATTTTCAAATGAAAGGTTCACAATTTCAAAAGTTTTTAGAGAAAAATTGGTCTCATTCGAATAAGGTGATTAAACACCAAATTTTAAATCTTTTCACTCCATAAATCACAAAGATTTTCATCAAAAAAGTTTAAGAGAGAACCAATTATTCCGATTTGCAAAAATCATTTATTCAATGTAAATTGTCACTTTTTAAATCGTTCGGTACTTTAGTACTTGGTTCCTATTCGGTTTCAACTAATTCCCCCAATTGCGCTTGTTTACAATTCTTTTCTTATTTAACCGAGAGTTCCGCTGCACCGAAATACAACGAAATTACACCCCGGTGTTCTTTTTTCTTTTCTTTTTTTTATTAGATCTTTTCTTTAACAGGGAGTTTCGTTGCACCGAAATACAACGAAATTACATCCCGGTATTCTCTTTTTTCAGATCTCAAGTCGCAAGCGGGTCCAATCTATTTACTACCGAATCTCCACGAATGATCGAGCTCTTAAGTGCAAGTTGTCCATTTTTAAGATTTAAGCAAAACTTACTATAGTGGTTTAAACAAAACTTTTTTAGAAATTTCGAGTAAAATATGGGTTTAAGCTTCAAAAAATGGTGTGTCATGTAAATCGAAAATCGACCAAATTTCAATAAACTCCAATTTTGTGAATTCATTTGATTAGGGTTTGAATCCCCAAAAGAATCTCTCAAAGATCTTAATCAATTCTTTCAAATACCATTTCATAATTGAGAGTAAAAAAATCTTAAAAATCGACGATTAATTCAATTAAGTGGAGAAAAACCTTTTAACATGCAAAAAAAAAAAAAAAAAAAAAAAAATTTTTAGGGATTTTTATTTTTTTTATTTTGAAAAGCAAGAATATTTTTTAATTTTTAGGGTGTTATCTACAAGGGAAAATAAGCCGTAAAAACCCTCCCCACACTTAGAGAAATAGCTCGTCCTCGAGCGAAAAAGATTCATTCTAATAAAAATAAAGGAGAGAGATGGAGAAATACGACATTTTGAAGCGTGGGTTGCCTCCCCGCAAGCGCCCTTTATTTAACGTCGTTTGAGCTCGACGTTTTCCAAGGTTATCCCGCCTCGAAATGGAATGAATCTCCATTGTGAGTTGCGGCTTTTCGACCACCTCGGAGCGTTCGTCTTGAGAGAGAGAGAAGGAGATTGCTCGTTTCGTTTATTATGCGTGGGATTTCGTTTCGAGCGTGTGTCGAGATTGCCGTCAAAATCTTTATTTTTCCTCGATCTTTCACGAATGCATTTGCGCTTGGCACTTGTTGAATAGCCATGGTAATCGGTGTGAGCGCTTCGAATGTGATCGGCTTTTTCGATTTATCTAAAAAAATTGGACCGATTTTTTCATGAGAAGTATCAATGTTCTTAGTAATTTGATTTGATATGAAATTAAATGGAATTGATTCACCTTTGAGAATTGGAGAGACTTTTTCTTCTTCATGTCCGTCCTTTATTTGAATTTTCGTGTCAAGATCTTGATTCGCCAATTCTTCATTTTCTTCTTTGACCTTGATTGTCGTGTCGACTTCTTCCTCGAATTTCACCACGCTTAGCTCATCGATCTCGATTATCGTCTCAATTTCTTCTTGTTTTTCTACCCTTACATCTTCACATTCGATTCTCGTTTCGTATGTGATATCCTCATCGAATCTCCCCACACTTAATTCTTTGAACTCTTCCGAATTGTCGAGGGTATACTCGCGCATTTCTTCGCCATTGTTTTTTAAAGAGCTCGGAAAAGTTTCACATTCGTTTGTTGACTCGTGAGATTCGTGTGGAGGAAACTTACATTCTAATTTCTCGAGATTTGTCGATTCTTCGAATTGTTTGTTGAAATTTAACATCATTTCCATCATCAAATCTATTTTCGATGAAAGCTTGTTGATCGCATCGTATTGTGATGATTCTCCTTCGTCTTGATGTTGTGTTGGTTGAGATTGAGGAAACGCGCAATGTTGTTGGTATTCGTATGGAGATTCATCGAATTGAGAAGGTTCGTATTGCATGTGATCGTGTTCTTGACCATAAAAGGGTGAATATTCATTTTGGAATTGATACGAGTTTGGAGAAGTTTCGGAATATGCATCATAGAAAGGTCTTTGATGAAGAGGTTCGTTTTGAAGCGGAGGTTGATAACATCTTTGAGGACGAATCTCTCCATTTCGATCAAAAAATTCGTTGTATTCGAAAAAGCTTGCGTTTCGTTGAGAGTGATTTCTTTCGTTGCATAGTCTTCTTACTCGTTCTTCTTGTTCCATCATTACCCTTCGTACAGTTCGATCGCACAATTCTTGTAGAGTTTCGTCTTGCCAATCCATCGTGAATGTACCTCGCAAAATAAGAGAAAAAGAAAGTGAATTAGAAAAAATCAAGAATTTCAAGATTTCGAAAATACTTCAACAAAAAATCCCCGGCAGCGGCGCCATTTGATAACACGTAAAATAGGTCGTTAAAATGTGCAATTTCAATCTTACGAGTTAATCAAAACAATTTATAACAAATACTAATCAAAGTGATAAGTATAGGTTCGATCCAAGGAAATTTTGCGTATAATCGAATTTCAATTCAAGAATTATTTTTATTGGTCCAGAGACTATAAAATTTGTTCACAATCAAGATCTGGACTGCACAAAGTATATCTCAAAATTTCAGCTTCAGATTCACAAGATTAAGGTCTACACAAATTATAGAACACAAGGGTAATTAAGGCACTAATTAAATTCCAGAAAAAGTAGTATCCTTTTGTTTCTTTCGGATAACCAATGAAGAAGCACTTATCCGTTTTGGGTTCAAGCTTGGTTGACATCAATCGTTTGACGTAAGCCTCGCATCCCCAAATCTTGAGAAAATGTAAGTCAGGGACCTTTCCTGTCCATAACTCATAAGGAGTTTTCTCGACGGATTTAGATGGAACATTATTCAGTGTGTAAGCTGCGGTTTGCAATGCATATCCCCAAAAATAAAGAGGTAAATCTGTTTGGCACATCATTGATCGAACCATATCGAGCAATGTCCTATTTCTCCTCTCAGATACACCATTCCATTGTGGTGTTCCAGGAGGAGTCAATTGTGGTACAATACCACACTCCTTTAGGTATGCACCAAATTCATTGCTTAAGTATTCTCCTCCACGATCAGTTCGTAAAGCTTTAATTCTCTTACCAAGTTGGTTTTCAACTTCATTCTTGAATTCTTTGAACTTTTCAAATGATTCACTCTTCCTCTTCATCAGATAAACATAGCCATAACGACTACAATCATCTGTGAATGTAATGAAGTATCGATTGCCATCTCGTGCACTAGTACTCATTGGACCACATACATCATAATGTATTAATTCCAATAAGACTTTCGTCCTGACACCTTTCTTCTTGAAAGGTTTCTTGGTCATTTTACCAATCAAGCAAGGTTCGCATGTATCTATCATATCACAATCATGAAGACCAAGGAGATTGGCTTCTTGTAATATTTTTATGCGTTTCTCGCTTATATGTCCAAGACGGTAGTGCCATAAGAGAGTTTCATTTTCATGAGATATCTTGAGTCGCTTGTTATTGACATTCAGAATATGTTTATTATTTGTTTCAAGTAAATATAAACCATTTTGAACAACATCATTTGTATAAAATAATCCATCTTTCGAAATACTCATACACGAGTTTGAAATAGTAAATGCATACCCATCTTTGTCCAAACACGACACAGATATAATGTTTTTACATATAGATGGAACATAATAAACACTGTTCAAATTAATTATTAAACCACTAGCTAAATGAAGGTGAATCGACCCAATGGCCATAGCAGAAATACTAACACCATTTCCCACCTTCAAAGTAACTTCTCCTTTCTTGAGATGTCTTCTATCCACTAGTGCCTGCATATTTGCACAAATATGAGCACATGATCCAGTATCCAATACCCAATCGTGAATAGATGTGGTTAAATTAATTTCAATAACAAATATACCTTTTGAAACTTTGGGGTGTTTGCGCTCTATTTTGCCACTGTCCAAGTCATCCTTGTACTTGGGACAATTTGCCTTGAAGTGTCCCAACTCGTGGCAATAAAAGCACTCAGTTTGAGAAGTTGGCGAGTTTTTATTTTTGCCTTTGGAGATGTTCGCTTGAGCTCCTCCCTTCTCTTTATTCTTTGCTGTCATTTTCCTTTTGCCCTTTCCTTTGATGATTTTCTTACTATTTTGAGAAATCGCAAGAACGTTCTTCTCTCCCTTGTGCATGTTCATATCAGTCTCTGCTTGCTTCAAGGTCTGATGGATCTCATCCAAGGTCATTGCCTTTTCACGCAGATGAAGATGCATGACTACATCTCTGTAAGATGGGGGCAATGAACCAAAGATTATATCCTCAGCCGAGTCAGCATGCATTGGAGCATTGAGCTTCTCCAATTTCTCGAGGTAACCCAACATTTTCAACATATGCTGGTTTACGGAAGATCCTTCCGCCATGTTACACTTCGTGAATGCTAGAGTGATCTTAGAACGCTCTTTACGAGCATTCTCCAAGAACATTTTGGAGGGACGTTCGAATATCTCTTTGGGAGTATTATTTAAGAACTTTCTAGTAAGTTAAGTTGAGTTTGAGTTCTCACTCATGAAAATTGGAACCGTCACCCCCAATGGACATTTTTCAAGCATGGATCAGATAAGTACGTTGTTTGCCATTCTATGATAATATTTAAAGGATTTCATGTTTATATTTATGTAAAATTGATACTACATATATTTAATGTCCTTTATGCAGTATATTCAAGATCCTATTACAAATAAAACGAACTCATCCGATTTATTCACTCAAGGTAAGTAACATATACTAATCATAACCTTTTAGAAAATTTATTTGCAATCATTTGCAATTTCTAAACTTTATGACTCTTGTCAAATTTCCCGAGACTTCAAGCCTAGATCTTGACTTCTCGTTAAGCAAACTCATTTTATTTGGTCAATAAGTTTGGCCATATTATCTCCAGAAAATAAATGTAACAAATGCCTCACATATGATACACTTATCAATGGCCTGATCATATGTCCTAACATATTCCACAATTTCTAGAGAATATAAATTACACTCATGCATATTATAGTCCCTAGCTTAAAATGGATAAAATGAGAAGGAAATATACTTAATTTTTCAGTAGACTTTCAGAATGTATCTATAAACGTTAATTTGGTATGTCATGTATTCATATACCCAAAAATAAAGAGAGCAGAAATTTGCATAACAATGCACTACTTTGGACCTCTTAATTAATTTCCTTTTCTCAAGTATATACGGTTCTCTTAAATCATTTAAATCACTTCAAAAAAATGATTTACAAATATTTTGAAACAAGGTTTGAAAATGATAATTACAATCCTTTAAACTTTTAAAGAAAACACAAACCATTTGAGATCACTTTTAATCGTCCACAAATAAATTCTGTGCACTGTTACGATTTTGTATCCTTTACAAAAATTACAACACTTTTGTATAGAAAATTTACTTTAAATCAAAACTAGACATGATGATTTAAATTTAGAAACTGGTTTCATTCAAATCCAATAAATCGTTTGAAAGATTTCGCGATTTGAATATCAGCAAAAACATCCCGTGAATGCTGGAAATTCCAGCAACTCACTGTTTTTGTTTTACTTTGTTTTAGCTATATAGATCTGTCCTAAGACCTCTGATCTATATGTTTTCTCCATTCCAAACATCCATGAAGATGTAAGAATTTTAGAAAACACAAAAACATGTAACCATTAAATCTAGAACGACGATTAAAACTCAGAATCAAAAATTCAGAACCGCAACACAAAAGATCAATCAATTAAGCATTATGCAATAAACAATTTCATAATAAAATAGTCTAATTAACTAAACAATAAGAACCTTGCTCTGATACCAATTGAAGGATTTCATGACGTTCGTCAGAGTAAATATCAAAAATTTATTCCCACAAAGTCGGGAATCGTCTTAGTTAAGCTAACTTTCTACTCTAATTTATTTTATTTATCCTACAAGAAGGATTAGAATACAATACCGAAGATCTTTAACGTAGGTCTGGTCCTCTTTGGTTCACCCTTGAATCCGAAATAAGAACGGCGTCGAGTCCGTGCTAGCGTCCTCTTGTCCGCACCTAGCTCCGTCGCCCGTTTCTGATCGATTGCTTAATCAATCAACGTTTCAACAAACATTTCAAGAGAAAGAGAGACTGGCTATAGAGAGAAAATTCTTGTTACAAAATGCTTAGCCAGGTCTCATATTTATAGTCCCTAAACATTAGGTCAAAACCCTTTGAAAATTCGTAATCAAGGCTTGAACAAAATTCGAAGCAGCACATTAACTCCTGACCATTGGTCACTGTTTCTGTCATAACTTCTTCTAGAAAATTCCAAATGACTTGCAATTTTGACCATTAGAAACTACATTCAAATGGCTACAATTTATATATGTCATTTGTACAGAATGGTAAATTTTTGCTATTTCAAATATTTGTTCAAACATGTCTCAAAATCTGTCTCGAATTTATGGTCATGATTCATGTTTATTTGGACTTGTCAAGTTCTCTTCTCAATATGTTTTGGGCTTGGGCTTGAAACAAATTATGATATGTGCTACATATATTATTCTCATAATATGCAAATTTCATTTAATTTATTTCCATGCTTGGTAGTCATCTCATATGACATAATATTTTACATATTTCTATTTGTATCTCTATTTCATACAACATGAAATCTTTATACATAGAAAAAATATATAATATATTTCTTGTTTCCCGTTCAGTTGGTGTGACCTATATCGAGGATCTATGTTATGTTGGCAATGAAATAAAACATTTTATTCCATAAACCGTAAGCGGTATTCTAGCTATACATTACGGTTACCCAAATAACTTAGATGTTTAGTAACCCTTTTACGAAACGTAATCCTTGTGATATTGATTGTGTCCATTCCTTGCCTTTATGATATTGTGATCAATATACAAAGTAGTGATGTGTCATCTTTGTATTATAATCATTTCTTGATCTCTATTAAGTAAATTATAAATATATAACTGCACTTCAGTTATATTGGATCCATTCATAATTCTACTTTATCAAGGGGCCCATAATATCATTTCTCATAATGAATGAGTGGCAACGATACTATTGACATGTACTCTCTTTCCAGCATAAGTTACGTACAAAGAACTATTACTTTTATCACCACTTATTAATAAGCAGCTTTTAATAATAATTACGTTATGCATTCCTCATGTGAAAGAGATACATCTCTCAATCTTAGAACCAGAGACACGATGAAAACATTCATGACACTAACACAATTCATATAATGTTTCATCTGTTAGGTCTGTTCAATATATGAAGCTTTTCATATATTCGTGTTATTAAATGATAATCTTTTATCAACGTTTGCAGAACTGCAACGTGCTTTTGATCAACACGACATTTTTATTATGTATATTAGTGTTCCTGCTAATATCCAAGACATGTGAACATTTTAGAGTTCAATATTTTATTATCACTTAAAGTTCTGCGATTCAAAACCAAGTGCATCTTCTTGAATACTTCTAAATGAAAATATAAAAACTCATGGAACAAAATGTAAATAACATCCAATTCATAAAAATAACATATAAAAATTATCCAAATATTAATAAGTTTTAGAACACAAATCTAACATTACCTTCCCCCAAAAATGGAGTGAGTGACCCAAGAGGTCCAAGGGGTGAGTTGAGATAATGGGGTTTGATCCTCTTTTATAGGAAATGGAGATTGTTAACGGATAAGATTCGAGTTGCAACTTGCATGATCAGGTGGAGCAAGTTGCAACGAATCCAACGGTCCAAATTTCATCAGATTTGGCCAAAGGATGAAGGAGAAAACTCGAAATTACCCTTGAGAATATTCTCCACAGATCCAAATTAATTCATCTTAAATTCATCAGAAATTCATCCTCACCTCTTTTTAGAACAGTTAATGGAGAGAACCAGTGGGTTTTTTCCTTCTTTATTTCTTTGTGTGGCTGGTAATGGAGAGGAAGAGTAGCAAAGTTAATGGAGAGAAGAATAATCGGATAAAACAAAACTGTTGAACAATAATTAATCCTCTTTGATTTTCTGTTGAATAACTGGTGTGTCTGACTGTGCCAGGGTCGCGGGAGCAGAGAGAGGAGGGGTTTGCAGAACGGGCTGCACGAGTTGTATGCCACAGAAGATCTGGACCACATCATCATGAGACAATGATTGGATGTCAGTAATCATTACCTGATCATTAATGTACTTTACCGTTATCCAACGACGCAGGATTTGCTGCTTGATCTCTCGTGTAGTCTTCTGTGTAATGGGTCCGTTTATGGGAAGTGAGATGACTCGCTGTACTCGGATCACAGGGAAGCAGTTCGTGTGAGATCCGACGCAAGTCAGAAGCTTTTGACTGTGCTGTCAGGGAATCTGCTGTGGTTGGTATTGTGTATCTTTTCGTATGACGGGTCACTGGAGAAGGGAATTCGATTCGTTACATGGATCGTTACACGTGACAGTCAAAAGCTTTGACTGTTCTTGCTTTGCATCTTCTGTTTAGATTCTCGTGCGTGCTTTCGAGTAGCGGGTCAGTGTAGACACTCAGTTCTGACTCGTTTCAGTGTAGACAGTCAAAAGCTCGATTTCTCTCTCATGTTTCCATCAAATATCAACATATGATATATCAAATCGATCGGGAAGACGAGACGAATCCATCTACAGTCTTGGTTTTGCGAGGTTTTGCACTTTTCACCTGACATTAATATAAAAACACAATTTAAAGTATTTAATCTCAATAAATTGGAATTATCAATATTTGGTATACTTTAATCATATTTAAGTATTTAAATTCTATATTTTGTGTATGTAAAAAGTGATGAAAAATCCCCTTATCAACAGTATACTCTAAAGAGATGAACCCAGAATAAGAGATGATACTGAGAAATGGAGTTCTCCAGTATCTTATGAGAAGAAAAGTAGGGAAAGTGAGGAGATAGAGTGCAACTTGGCATTAGATGTCATCAATGAGAAATGGAGTTCTCCAGTAGCCCAAACAAAGAGTCTTAACAATAACAGTGAGATAGAACAGAATGAGATAATTGAGATGAGAAGAAGCCAAAGGATCAAGGAAAAACAAAAAGGTTTGTATGTTCCAATCTCAGAAAAAAATCAAATAAAGCAATACAATGAAGTCTCATATGGATTTGGCAAAAAGAAGGGTACCAAATTGTTAATCATGGACTCTATTAGGGAAGAGAAGGAAATCAATAAGGAGATTAAATACATATCAGAGGAAGATATATATAGAGCCCTTGAATCAATGGGGATAAGAGTAGATGATTCTATAAAGGAGTCCATAGGCTCCTTGACTCAGACTATTAATTAGCATCATTGCCAAAAGGAAAAAAACCATAAACAGAAGAAGAGGAAAAACATATTAAAAATGAAACACAAAAAAATTCAAATTCTGAGTTGGAATATAAGAGGAGGAAATGCCAAAGAGAAGAGGCAAATCATAAAAGATTCATTAAGGGACCAAAATCTAGATATCATCTGTTTACAAGAAACAAAAATTCAATCATATAATTCACAGATTCAGAAAGAAATGGTACATCATGATCATAGAGACTTCATTACTCTGAATTCAATAGGAGCTTCTGGGGGAATAATGATGTCATGGAGAAGTGATCTCTTCCAGCTTATTAACTCTCAAATCAGGGACCATTCTATCACTACTTCATTAAAGTGCAAATGGGATAACTCTTTGATTTTCATTACTGGAGTTTATGGACCTCAAGGTGAGGCAGAAAAAGAGGAATTCTTAAGTGAATTAGAAGAGATTGGAGCTATAGTGATAGATCCTTGGCTCATAATGGGAGACTTCAACATGGTGTGCTCTAAAGAAGAAAGGTCAAACACATCCATGAAACAGTGGCAAGAATCCATGAAATTCAATGCCTTCATTGATTCACAAGAGCTAATAAACCTCCCACTACATGGTAAAGAATTCACATGGACAAGCTCAGTAGCAAAAGCCAAGCTTGACTGGTTTCTATATAACCTGAAATGGGCTGATAAATTCCCAAATGGTTCCCAATCTGCATTAATAAACACATGCTCAGATCATTCTCCCATATTATTCTCAGCCAACAGTTCTTTTCCCTCTCATCCATCTTTTAGATTTGAAAATGCTTGGATTGGGAATCCAGAAGCTAATCAATTGATCATTCAACACTTAAGAGACAATCCCTCTTCAAATATCTCCCACTTCAATCAGAAAATGAAAGAATTAGGGTGTAAATTGAATAAATGGAAGAAGATTAGAGGGATTAATCTAAAGCAGCATAGTATCAATTGTAAAAAAGTAATCGAAACTATAGATAAGGCAGAGGAGAGTAGAAGATTAAGAGAAGAAGAGAAGTGGCTGAGAGCTACTGCCAAGAGGAGATTAGGAGACATAGTAAGAGAGAAGGAAGATCATTGGAAGCAAAGAGCCAAGCTTCAATGGGCAATGGAAGGGGATCAAAACACCAGATTCTTACACAGACAGGCAACTCAGCAAAAATGCAAATTGATGATTCCTGCTTTAACCAATCCACACGATGGGACAGAGGTAACAAATCATAAAGACAAAGCTAACTTGCTTTTTTCTTTTTACAGGGACTTAATGGGAAAAGAGTCACAAATCAACACTGAAATTCCCCAACTGGACATGTCCAGTATCTTTCAGAATGAGGCAAGTATCCTAAAGCAACTAGATGAACCAATATCCCCTGAGGAAGTTGATGCTGTGATTAAAACCTGGAAACCAAACAAGTCTCCAGGCCCAGATGGATGGAATGGGGAATTCTTTAAGGCTTATTTAAATGAGGTCATCTTAATCCTACAAAACCATAACCCAAATGAGGGTTTAGGTGATGCAGCCTTATCTTTCATAACCTTAATTCCAAAAAAGGAGAATCCCCTTTTGCCTAAAGATTACATACCAATAAGCCTAATCACTAGTATGCAAAAGATTTTTTCAAAAATTCTTTCCAACAGACTCAAATCTGTTATAAACCAAATTATTCTTCCAAACCAATTAGGTTTTATTGAAAAAAGAGAAATCAGTGAGTGTTTAGTTTATGCCAGAGAGGTAACCCATATTTCCCACACATACAATAAACCTTTGCTTCTCTTTAAAGCTGATATTCATAAAGCTTTCGATACAATTTCATGGCCTTTCATGATCCAAGTACTCAAAGCCAGGGGCTTTGGTTCCACTTGGATCAATTGGGTTACTAACATATCCTTTCAAGGCAAAGCAAAAATACTACTCAATGGGATCCCTGGCAAGACAATACATCTGAAAAGAAGGGTAAGGCAAGGTGACCCACTTTCCCCACATCTTTTTATAATTGCCATGGATACTTTGGGGAGAATATTGGAACAAATGAGTAAGAGAGGAATCATTGAGAAACCAATTAAAGAAGCTGAGAATGCTCTGTTCTATGCAGATGATTCTTTGTTTATGATCAAACCAGAAATACCACAAGTGAGAAGACTCAAATTGGTTCTTAATGCATTTGGTAACTCATCAGGTCTCACTATCAATTATGATAAATCAGAATTCACAGTAGTAGGAGATAGAAGAAGAGAAGAAGAAAGAATTGAAAACATTAAAAACATAGAGAATGAAATAGGATGCCCTAAAAAAGACCTTCCATTTAAATACTTAGGGTATCCTCTTCATTTTAAGAAACCAAATAAAGAGTTTTTTAGAGAAATAATAGAAAAATTCAAGAGGAAAATAGAAGGATGGCAAGGCTCAATATTAAACATATCAGGTAGAATTGTATTAATCAATTCTGCACTGACATCTTTAGCCGCATATTATCTTCAAGTGTTTAAATTTCCCAAATGGGTAATCAAGGAGATTGATAAGATAAGGAGGGAATTTCTTTGGAAAGGTACCTCTAATACAGGCTATCCTTTAGTAGTCTGGCAGAGTGTCTGCAGGCCAAAAAAGGGAGGGGGATTAGGCCTCCTCGATTTAGAGGTCTTTAACAGAGCTATGTTGCTTAAATGGCACTGGAAATATAACCATCCAAGTGGCTTAAACTGGCAAAGCTTAATTCCATCTTTAAATCCAACCATTGATCTCAATCTAAAAAATCCAAAACTCTCTTACTTCTGTAAAATTTTACAGAAAGACAAACCATTTTTTCAAGCCAACATCTTTTGTCATCTCAGAGGAGGAGAAGACATTTCTTTCTGGGAAGGGGAATGGGGGTTGGGAGAGAAGATGAAATTAAGATATCCTTTTACTCTATAGCCACCGATCGAGCTACGATAGCACAGTTAAGCAAATGAAAAGCAAAACAATTGAAACAAACTTCCGAAATAGAATTTCAGAAGAAGCAAAAGAAGAAATGAAGAAGCTAAAAGAGCAATTAAATCAAATAAATCTGAGCAAGGAAAAAGATGTAATACTCTGGAAAGGCAATGCAAAAAACAATTTCACTGTTAATAATGCATACTCACAACTGGCTCTGGGAGTTCTTTCCCATACAGATCTGGCCAACGTTTGGTTCATACAAATTCCTGAGAGATTCAAAACATTCATTTGGCTTGCGATGCAAAATAGGATACTCACGATCGATAACTTACAAAAAAGAGGTTGGAAAATGGCAAATTGATGCCCTTTATGCCTCAAATCCAGCGAAAGTGTACTCCATCTCGCTTGTGAGTGTGTGTTTAGCCAAAAAACGTGGAGACTACTCAAGAGTGATAACAAATTCGGCAAAAATCTAAGCAAAAAAACTGAATCGCTCTTTCAATCAGATCTGCTAGATCGCGACACATCTCAAATCCAAAAGCAAATGTTTGCGATATATCTGTTTGTTATATGGAGAGAGAGGTGTTCGAGATCCTTCACAGATCAAAAAAAAACTGAAGAAGATCTAGTGAAAGAAATAATAGAAGAAAAACAGAAGTATGAAAAAGCCAAAGGAGAGAAAACACAACGAAGAGAGAAACAAAGAGTAAGAAAAGCAGTAGGATAAAGCAGGAGAGCTTACCGAAAAAAATAGAAGAAAGAGGAAGAAGAAGAAGGAAGACGAAGATGAGAAGAAGAGAAGAAGAATGAAGAGAGAGAAAGAGAAGGATAGATCTGGAAGAAGGGTGTAGAAGCGGCGCGATGAATACGAGGTGAGAGTTTTGTGCTAGGGTACGAAACTGGGCTGGGCTGCGATTTTATGAATTGCATAAATTATATACTAGGAGTTGGGCTGAGGATTTTAGTAATAGCCCAGTTTATTTTTGCAAATATACCCCTTTTTTTAATACAAATTTGATGTATAGGATAGATGTTAATAGGGGTATATGTATAAAAATGTAATATGTGATGTTTTTTTTAATGAAAAAATTTGGAAGAGGGGTGTACAAACCCTCTCCAATTTCCTCAAAAAAAAAATTATCATTTTTTTTAATTCAATATATTAACTAATTTCTGTAATATTATATTTATTATATTTTTCAAGAGTGAGATGACACCGGTGCTTTCAAATAAAAAACAGAGACCTGGATTTGGATAATATTTTAATTTTATATCTAATATTCTGACAAAATTTATTTATATAATCATTAAAAAAAATCCGACACAACCCAAATTTGACTAACCCGAATTCCAAAAGAATCCGAATCCGGAACAAACCGCGTCCGCGAATCACCCCGAACTTGAAAACCCGACCCGACTATAATTTTCAACTCGAAATTGATCCGACCAAATATGATCCGATACGAACCCGGCTTGATCCGAATTGACTTAACCCGATGAGATCCGAACCTAAAAATTAGCCCGAAACCGCCCAAACTGCCTATTTGCCACCTCTAGAATAAAGCTTGCTACGTAGAATAAAGTGACGCTTGCATATACGTTACCATCAAAATAGTACTTCTAAATACAGGAAAGGGCAACCTCTGCTCTGCTATCACGAAGGATTTCCTCAAGCAGCATTTTCCCCTTTCTCTCATTTCTCTTCTCCGCTCAGTCCTCCCTTCGTCTTCGTGCTTATTGTGACTGACTGGGCAAGCTGTCCTATGACTTGCAGATCTACTAAAAGTTCTGGCATCCTCCTTGGGTCTAGTCCTATTTCTTGGAAAGCCAAGAAAGAATCGAATCTTTCTCGCTCCTCGACGGAGGCTGACGTGCCATAGCCACCACCACTTGCCAGCTGACTTGGTTATCTTCTTTCTTCCGTTACCTTGGTATTTATCTATGGACTCCCGTACCATTATATTGTTCACAAACCCGGCTTCCCTTCACATTGTGGTTTCATGAGCGCACCTTTCATATCGAAAATGACTTTCACTTTATTCGTTCGTTCGCCAGCACTTGGTCCGTGAAAATGGATTAAGCCGCCTGCGGCGCTTTTACTTCCGCAGATCACATGGCTGATATATTGATTTACGTTGCCCTATTTTATATACAACGTTGGCAAAGTCAAACCCCGGAAGTCACTCTCAATCCATTCCCGGGAAGATCTGCTTCTTATCCACTCTCGGCCATGCTATCAACAAAGCTTTGAGAATCTTTCCTTGCTTTGCCAACCCGAGGAAGCAAATTAAATTCAAAAAAAATAAATTTAAATAGTAGAAAACTTCACGCGATCAAGGGTTGGCTTCCTTTATAAAAAAAATTAAACAAATTAAATTTAAATAGTAAAAATGCAGGGACCTTTTAGTAAAATTATTGGTGACTGTTTCGATGATGTCAAGATGCGCTTTGATAGTCGAAAACGCCATGCGATCAAGGGCTGGCTTCCTATATAAAAAAATTAAACAAATTAAATTTAAATAGTAAAAATGCAGGGACCTTTTAGTAAAATTATTGGTGACTGTTTCGATGATGTCAAGATGCGCTTTGATATACGAAAACACCATGAGATCAAGGGCTGGCTTCCTATACAAAAAAAAATTAAACAAATTAAATGTAAATAGTAAAAATGCAGGGACCTTTTAGTAAAAATGCAGGGACAGTTCGATGATGTCAAGATGTGCTTTGATAGACGAAAACACCATGAGATCAAGGGCTGGCTTCCTATATAAAAAAAAAATTAAACAAATTAAATTTAAATAGTTAAAATGCAGGGACCTTTTAGTAAAAATGCAGGGACCTTTTAGTAAATATTGGTGACTGTTTCAATGATGTCAAGATGTGCTTTGATAGACGAAAACACCATGAGATCAAGGGCTGGCTTCCTATATAAAAAAAATTAAACAAATTAAATGTAAATAGTAAAAATGCAGGGACCTTTAAGTAAAAATGCAGGTTAGTAAAATTATTGGTGATTGTTTCAATGATGTCAAGATTCGCTTTGATAGACGAAAACACCATGAGATCAAGGGCTGGCTTCCTATAAAAAAAATTAAACAAATTAAATGTAAATAGTAAACTTCCAGGGACCTTTTAGTAAAAATATAGGGACCTATTAGTAAAAATGCAGGGATTGTTTCGATGATGTCAAGATGCGCTTTGATAGATGAAAACACCATGAGATCAAGGGCTGGGTTCCTATATAAAAAAAAAATTAAACAAATTAAATTTAAAAAGTAAAAATGCAGGGACCTTTTAGTAAAATTATTGGTGACTGTTTCGATGATGTCAAGATGCGCTTTGATAGACGAAAACACCATGAGATCAAGGGTTGGCTTCCTATATAAAAAAAAATTAAACAAATTAAATTTAAATAGTAAAAATGTTGGGACCTTTTAGCATGGTTCGAGGAATCGCCGATTTGGTCTCAGAATCGGCCGGCACCGATACGATTTCACCCTTTTTAGTCGGAATCGGCCGATTTGGTCTGAAAAACGAAAAAAATCGATTTAAACCCGAGAAAAAACGACAAAAAAGAGTTAAATCCGAGAAAGGCTCGCCGATTTTACCTGTAGCTTCGTCGTGGAGGGTTCCAGCCTCCTGCTTCGGTCGTGGAGGGCTCCAGTTTCGGTCTGAAAAACTCGAGCGAGGAAAAGCCATGGCTGGCTACTGAAGAGAAGAGAGAGAGGTCGCGTGCGTAGGGCTGCTGAAGAGAGGAGAGAGAGAGGACGCGTGCGTAGAGGTCGCTCGCGTGCGTAGAGGTCGCGTAGGGGTCGCGTAGAGGTCGCTGTTGGTGGAAAGTAAAGGGAGAGAGAGAGAGAGAGAGAGAGAGAGAGAGAGAGAGAGAGAGAGAGTGTGTGTGTGAGTGAGTGTGTGTTGTATAGGGGTAATTTTTTTTTTATGATGATAACGAGATCACCGAACCAGCACGACATAGTTTTTGGCAGTAGATTTTTTCATGTAATTTTTTTTATTACAAATAAATATTTACATTAGCTTTATTTATGTCTAAATATTATTTTTACATTTTTTTTTAATACTATGCCTTAAAACAAAAAACCGATTCCATTTCCGATTCCGATTCCGATTTTGCCGATTTCGATTCCGATTACTCCTCCAGGGCATTCCCTGATTCCGTTTCCGATTCCGATTTTCAGAACCTTGCCTTTTAGTAAAAATGTAGGGACCTTTTAGTAAAATTATTGGTGACTGTTTCGATGATGTCAAGATGTGCTTTGATAGACGAAAACACCATGAGATCAAGGGCTGGCTTCCTATATAAAAAAAAATTAAACAAATTAAATTTAAATAGTAAAAATGCAGGGACCTTTTAGTAAAAATACAGGGACCTTTTAGTAAAATTATTGGTGACTGTTTCGATGATGTCAAGATGCTCTTTGATAGACGAAAATACCATGAGATCAAGGGCTGGCTTCCTATATAAAAAAAAATTATACAAATTAAATTTGAATAGTAAAAATGCGGGGATCTTTTAGTAAAAATGCAGGGACCTTTTAGTAAAATTATTGGTGACTGTTTCGATGATGTCAAGATGCGCTTTGATAGACGAAAACACCATGAGATCAAGGGCTGGCTTCCTATATAAAAAAAATTAAACAAATTAAATTTAAATAGTAAAAATGCAGGGACCTTTTAGTAAAATTATTGGTGATTGTTTCGATGATGTCAAGATGCGCTTTGATAATCGAAAACGCCATGCAACTCTTAAAATCATCTCTTCTTTCTTCTATTCACCTAAGCAAAAAACAATCCATTCATAGAATTCAGAAAGTAATGAATGGGAGGAGAAATAGCAAAAAAGTCCTTCAATAAATGTGAAATTGAACGAATCTCATTCTTCTGATCTAGCAGGTGCATTCAAGATAGCAGTGAAAAGAGAGAGAGAGAGAGAGAGAGAGAGAGAGGAGAGAATATGGCAAAAGAAGAAATGAGAATGGAGAGAGAGTCGGGGGGAGAATATAAGGAGAAGGAAGAGAGTCCCAACGTTCGGATTTAATTGAAATGACCTTTGGGATCTGGTGTGAATTTTATCGTATGGTTATTTGTGTTATTTGTTTGAATTGAAGTGGTAAACTTACTTCTCATAGAACCACAAATAAACAGTTTCAAAAGATCTACTAGAATGTTTAAGTTAGAGAAGAGAAAGTTGTTAATTAATCATGTTATACTTACCCCTCGTATCAAAATTATACTCACCCCTCTCGAACTTGGGGTTTATTCATGTAAAATGAGCTTATATATATATCAGTCTATGCACATTATCAGTCCGCATTATACAAACTACCGTTAACAAAAGAGACCATTTACAATATGACTAGTCAATAAAAGATGTTAATTAATGGAGATTTGTCACGGCTTGGTTTAATTATATCTTAACTTTATTGTTAATTAATCATGTTAGTTCCCATCAAATAAAATATTTTATGGTGAAACTGGGGGCATGATAAATAGCTTATTTATTTATATATACACCTACACTACACTGTTAATATGATTCATAACAAAAATCAAAATTTAAAAGATACACAAGAATACGAGTAATGATACTAACAATGAATTTTTCCATGAATTTTTCCATGAATGGTGACGTGGCACCTCGTGATTGGTTGCATTAAAGTTGGGTAAAAATTGCAACCAATCACAAGGTGCCACGTCACCATTCATGGAAAAATTCATGGTTAGTATCATTACCCAAGAATACACATTTTACTATTGGTATCATAAATTATACTTGTGATATCTTCTTTGAATCCTTTCAGGGGAGCACAAATAACTCGCGAATCTATTCTTCTAAAGCTCTCCAAAATATTTTGTTAAATCGAATTTCTTATAGAATTTTGCGCAGCAGCACGACTTTCAAAAAATAATTTTATTACACAAAATATTTGATATTACAAACACTCACTCACTTTCTCTCTCTAAATGTTTTTCACTCACTAACTATCCCTAGCTCTCTCTTTCAATTTAACTCACGCACTCTCTCTCTTTCTATTTTTTTTATTTTTTTTACTCTATCTCTCTTGATTGATATGGATATAAAATGTGCTAAGACCTATTTATAGCCATATAAGAAGGTTGGGTACATTGTGTGGAGATCTCTAAAAAAATATAGAAATATCTTTGACCAACTATACAAGTCGGTTTTGATAAATTCTTGAACATTCTCCATTCATCTCAATTTAATTAACTAGAAGTCTCTCCATTCTCCCCTCTTAAGTAATTTCACCATGAGATAAATATTATTTTAATAGAGAAAATGAATTAATTATCACTCCCCCTTAATTCATTTTCTTGGATACACCAATCAGATCGCGATTACGCATAAATTTGTCCTTCGATAACGTCTTCGTAAATATGTCAGCCAGCTGTTCCTCTGTCCTGCAAAATTTCAGTTGCACTTCGCCTCGTTCCACTGCTTCTCTTATGTAGTGGTATTTGATCGCAATATGTTTCGTCCGATCATGATTAACCGGATTATTGCTCATAGCGATCGCCGATTTACTATCACAATAAATCGTGATAGGATCTTCTCGTAATTCTCCAATATCCGTCATTATTCGTTTCATCCATTCTGCTTGTGCAACTGCTCTGGCTGCTGCCACATACTCGACTTCTGCTGACGATAACGCCACGATACTCTGCTTCTTAGATGACCATGCACATAATCCAGATCCAAGAGAAAAAGTATAACCTGACGTACTCTTCACGTCGTCCTGACATCCTGCCCAATCGCTGTCGGTATACCCAATCAGACTCGAATGTTTCACCGGTTTGTACCAAATGTCGTAATCTGCAGTTCCTTTTATGTACCGTAACACTCGTTTAGCTGCTATATAATGCAGCTGGCTCGGACTTTGCATATATCTCGACAATAAACTAGAGGCATACATAATATCCGGTCTTGTCGCAGTCAGATATAATAGGCTGCCTATCAAACTTCTGTAGACCGACTGATCTGCCTTCTTTTCCTTATCATCGGCTATCAGCTTCTCGTTTGACATCAATGGAGTCGTCACCGACTTGCAGTCACTCATTTTGTATTTCTTCGAAATACTCTTGGCATACTTCTCTTGAGAAATGAAGATGCCGTCCTCACCTTGACATACCTCAATACCGAGAAAATAATGTAGCGAACCCAAATCACTCATCTCATACGTCTTCATCATATCCTTCTTGAACTCTTCTACCATTTTCTTGTCACTTCCCGTATAGATGAGATCATCCACGTATAATGAGACTATCAAAATGTCGGTACCTTTCTTCTCTACGTACAAGGTCGGCTCACTTTTGCTCTTCTCGAACCCTTTTTCGACGAAGTACTTGTTGATTTGACTGTACCATCACTACAACATATACACTGTTTTGGTACGGGCAAAAACCGTCCCAATAAGGTCCAAAACCGTCCCAATAAGCATTTTGGTACGGTAGGCCGTCCCAAACGTCCCGTACCAACAGTGGGCGTACCTGTCAGCTACGGGCCGTCCCAACAATCCTTTTGGGACGGGGATATTTGGGACGGGCCGTCCCTAAACTGATGCCTGACGTGACTGTGCGCAGAAGTACTATGACAGCTGTTTTGGGACGGGCCGTCCCAAAAAGCTTATTGGGACGGCTAGAGTTTTGGGACGGCCCGTCCCAATAAGAAATATATTAATATTTTAATTTTCTGATTATTATATATATTATTATTTCTTATTATTAATATTATTACTTATTATTATATATTATTATTTCTTATAATTATTTATATATATATATATATATATGATTACTTAATAACATATATAATTGTATAATTATATATATAATTAAATAATTACACTACAAAAATCACACATACATACACATATTACTTAATACAAAAAAATTAGAAAGTTCGAATAACATCTAAGTAAAACAACGACAAAATACAAAATACAAAAAAATTACACATACATACACATTACTCAATACAAAAAAATTAACGTCTTGTTGAAGCAAGCAATTCCATCCACTGTGAATTAGCTAAAAAGTACAAAATTGCCTCCTGCCTCCTGCCCCTTCCACTCCGAGAACTTCCCGCCTCCCGTTTCCGCCACAAGACCCTCGAAATCTCGCATATCCGTACCCAAATTCGAATCCTTATCATCGTCATCATTCTCCTCCATCTCACGACCAGTTTTGCCCGTTAAATTCTATCTAAGGCATTTCGTCAAACACCTTCGATGCAGCGAATTGACGGTTTCTTCCCCTGCTACAAGACCCTCCTGCCTCCTGCATCCTGCCTCCTGCCCCTGCACCTGCCCCTGCCCCTTCGCCTCCTGCCTCCTGCCCCTTCGCATAAAATAAACCCTAATTAATCGCATAAAATAAACCCTAAATAAACCCTAATTCCGCAGAAATTGCGCATAAAATAAACCCTAATTAAGCCCTAAAATAAACCTTAAATAAACCCTAATTAAACCCTAATTAAGCCCTAAAGTAAACCCTAATTAAGCCCTAAATAAACACTAATTGCGCATAAAATAAACCCTAAATAAACCCTAAGTAAGCCCTAATCGCATAAAATAAACCCTAATTGCGCAGAAATTAAACCCTAATTGCAGAAATCGCAGAAATTAAGCAGTAATCGCAGAAATCGCAGTAATCGCAGTAATCACAGAAATTAAGCCCTAATTAAGCAGTAATCGCAGAAATTAAGCCCTAATTAAGCAGTAATCGCATAAATTAAGCAGTAATCAAATAAAAATAAACCCTAATCGCAGAAATTAGCCCTTAAATCGTAGAAATTAGCAGAAAATAAACCCTAATCGCATAAAATAAAAAATAAACCGCAGAAAATAAACCCTAAATCGCATAAAAAGTACCTGGCTGTGAGAGGAGAAGTCGCGAGAGAGGGGAGACGTAGCCGTCGCCAGTCATGAGAGGAGAAGTCGCCGCCGCCGTCGCCGTCGTCCAGCCATCGCCGTCGTCCAGCCATCGCCGGTTGCAGTCCGCGTTTCTACTTCGGCTTCGGCTGTGAGAGGGTCTCGGTGGTGGGGAAAGGATTTAGGGTTTAGAGGGCGTGAGAGGGGCTGAGAGAGAGAGAAAGAGAGAGCGAGAGGACAAAGGGGGGAAATGAGAGAGAGAGACGAGAGAG
Organism: Luzula sylvatica; assembly: GCA_946800325.1. Taxonomy (NCBI): domain Eukaryota; kingdom Viridiplantae; phylum Streptophyta; class Magnoliopsida; order Poales; family Juncaceae; genus Luzula; species Luzula sylvatica. Next base: position 55,774,598 of record OX326961.1, on the reverse strand, counting down.
GGGGAAATGAATGAGAGAGAGAGAGACGAGAGAGGGCGTCGGTTAGGGAAGTGTGTATTTTATTTTGGGACGGTATTTTATTTTGGGACGGTCCGTACGAAAATTGTTGGTACGGTAGATTGTTTTGGGACGGGCCGTCATAACCTTGTTGGGACGGTATATCCAATTTTGTATGGCCCGTAGCTAAATTTTGGGACGGTTTTTCTCAGTTGCTACGGCCCGTCCCTAAATTTTGGGACGGTTTTTCTCATTTGGTACGGCCCGTAACTAATTAGGGACGGTTTTTGTGACGGCCCGTACCAATAAAGCTAATATTTAGCTACGGCCCGTCCCAAATAAACTGATATGTTGTAGTGCATGCTCTCGGTGCTTGTTTCAGCCTGTATAACGCCTTCTTCATCTTGTACACTTTGTTTTCTCCCCCTTCAACTATGAATCCTTCTGGTTGTTCGACATAAATATCCTCTTCGAGATAACCATTCAGAAATGCCGATTTCACATCTAGCTGATATAACCTCCCCTTCTTCTGGGCCGCTAAAGCGATCAATGTTCGGATCATCTCTAGCCTCGCGACTGGAGCAAATGTCTCGTAATAATCAATTCCATGCTTTTGTTTGAACCCCTTGGCAACAAGTCGTGCTTTGTATTTTTGCAGCCCCCCATCAGGATTTAACTTGGTCTTGTAGACCCACTTAGCTCCGATAACTTCTCTATCATTTGGTCGTTCTTTCAACTCCCATGTGTTATTCTTCTCAATCATCTGGATTTCATCGTCCATCGCCTTAATCCAATTTTCATGTTTCTCTGCTTCCGCGAAACTTTGCGACTCTACAACCGAGAAATTGCAAGATTCATAAATATCTCGCAAACTCCTCACACGCCTGGGTGTTGTCTCTGGCGTCGTCTCTTCTTCTCTCCTTTCTTTGTTCGGACTTGGACTCGAATCCGGAGTTGAACTCGGGCTCGATTCATTTTGTCCAGAAGAACTTCCTTCTCCATGTGGCTCGATAATCGGCATTCTCGGCTCACCAAACGAGATAATAGTTGGTGCTCCTCTAACTTCTTGCACCTTATTTTCTTCCCAATTCCAAGAAGAATTTTCGTCGAAGATAACATCTCGACCGATTATCACCTTTTTCTTCCCCAAATTATAGAGCCGATATCCCTTCGTCGTATCGCTATATCCGACGAATATACACTTCTGGCTCTTATCATCAAGCTTTCTTCTTGTCTCGGACAGTACATGCGCGTAACATATACAACCGAACACCTTCATGTGTCGAACCGACGGTTTCACGCCACACCATGCTTCAATAGGAGTTTCATTCATAACCGGTCGTGTTGGACTTCGGTTTAGAATATAAACTGCCGTAGCAACAGCTTCCGCCCAAAATGAATTTGGCAAACCTTTTTCCTTCAACATCGCACGTGCCATCTCGACTATCGTTCTATTCTTTCTCTCGGCAACGCCATTTTGTTGTGGGGTGTATGCGGCCGTCAATTGTCTGCGAATACCGTTATATTCGCAATATCGATCAAACTCTTTCGAGGTAAACTCACCACCTCGATCACTCCTAAGCGTCTTTATTTTTCGGCCACTCTCATTTTCAACAAGAGCTTTAAATTTCTTGAAAGTCTCAAATGCCTCAGGCTTCTTTTTCACGAAATAAACCCACATCATCCTCATATAATCATCGACAAAGAGAAGAAAATACCAATTTTGTCCTTGCGACGATGTTTGCATCTTTCCGCATATATCGGTATGAACTAATTCTAGCGGTGCCTTGGCTCTCCATGCTCCACTCGGAAATGATGCTCGGTGTTGATTCCCTAGAATACACCCTTCGCATGTATCCTTCTTTATCTCGATATACGGAAGTCCTCGCACCATTCTTGTTGCTCTTAACAGCTTCAACGCCATATAATTCAGGTGTCCGAATCTCTTGTGCCACAAACCGGAATCATTCGTCACCTCGCTTCGCCATGCTAGTTGCGGAGCATAACTAATCTCCAGGGGAAAATTTCTCGACCGCTCCATATCGACTTTAGCCAACACCTGATTTTTATTGTGCCGATCATAGATCTTACAGTAGTTATGTTCGAAATGAACGACATAACCGTTATGAATCAGTTGTCCGACGCTCAATAAATTATGCTGCAGATCCGGGACCAACAATACATCTCGCATAAACTTCGATCCGTTCTTCGTCTGAAAAGCGATACTGCCCTTTCCTTTGGCTTCAACTAAAGCTCCGTTACCCAAAACGAACATTAGTCTTGTATGAGGTGTCGATATCTCGGAATATCTCCTCTTTACCGGTCATATGATTCGTGCACCCGCTATCTAAGTATCATACATCGTCTTTTTCTTTTTTCACCATGTGACAGGTATAGAACATGTTTCCTCGATCTTCTTTTTCTTCTGTAAAATTAGCTCGGTTACCCGTCTGAGATCGGCAATCCCTCGCAATATGTCCAAATTTCTGGCACTTGAAACACTGTGTTTTCTTCTTTGACCAACAATTTTCCGATGTATGATTATTATTTTTGCAAATACTGCACCACCGTTTCGAATTATCAGTATTCTGCCACCGTCTTGGTTTTTCTTCTTGGAGATTCTGAAAATTTCTCTTTGGCCCGTCATTCTTCTGCGAACCGCCTTCTTCTTGATTCTTCGGATAATACCGAGGTTTGAAGCTCAGTTTCGATTGAAAAGCACTTTCGACCGAACTAATACCGAGGTTTGAAGCTCCTCGTGCGATTCTAACGAACTCATCAGTTGTTGTACCGTCAGGGTGGAGAGATCCTTTGATTCCTCAATCGCCGTCACGATATACTCGTATTTCTCCGGCAGACTGATCAAGATTTTCTCAACTACCATCTGATCAGTAACATTTTCTCCGTACATTCGCATCTGATTCACAATCTCGATAACTCTAGAAAAATATTCTTTTATCGTTTCCGTCTCTTTCATATTAAGATTGTGAAGTTGCCTCCGCAGCATCTGCAATTTAACCGCGATCACCTTCGCGGATCCCTGAAACTCTTCTTGTAGTACACTCCATGCCTCTTTTGCCATGCTAGCGCCCATTATTCGCGAGAACAAGCTTTCGGAAACTCCTTGCTGGATCAAGAACAAAGCTCTGGCATTCTTGACCCGATTCTCCGGCAACGCTTCTTTTTCGGCATCGGTCGGAGTTTGTCCAGGTATAGGTTCGACATAGCCTGTTTCAAAAATCTCCCACATACCTTGCGATAACAACAACGTTCGCATATTTATCCTCCATACATCATAATGATCTCCCGTAAATACGGGTACCATCGACTGCGCCATACTCGCTCCAACACTTGAAGCCATCGACTATTTTGAAAATGCCCGTAATCGAACCTCGATCGCTCTGATACCACTTGTAGAATTTTGTGCAGCACAACGACTTTCAAAAGATAATTTTATTACACAAAATATTTGATATTACAAACACTCACTTTCTCTCTCTAAATGTTTTTCTCTCACTAACTATCCCTAGCTCTCTCTTTCTATTTAACTCACGCACTCTCTCTTTCTATTTTTTTTTTAATCTTTGTTACTCTATCTCTCTTGATTGAGCTAAGACCTATTTATAGCCATATAAGAAGGTTGGGTACATTGTGTGGAGATCCCTAGAAAAATATAAAAATATCTTTTGACCAACTATACAAGTCGGTTTTGATAAATTCTTGAACATTCTCCATTCATCTCAATTTAATTAACTAGAAGTCTCTCCGTTCTTCCCTCTTAAGTTATTTCACCATGAGTGCAAACTTAAAATATAAAAATTTCCAAGTCGAAGCCTTTTCCATCTATTTTTCAACAAAAAAGAGTGCAAACTTAAAATATGCTCTGGCATGAAATGGTGCCTCGTTATGATTCCAACTACTGGATTCCAACTACTAAACCTAACATTAGTGTTGTAGATGTTATTTGGTTTTTATGAAGAATCTTTTGAGGAATCTTTTGAATCTAAAATGAAATGTTGTTTGTGATGGTTTTTGTAATGCTCTCTTGGTCAAACTTGTAGTTATTTTCAACTTGCATTAGAATTACGTTTCGAGCAATGTTAAACTTAATTGAATCATTACATGGCATTATAATTCATTTTCGATTGAGTTATTTTTGATGAACGGGTTTTTGGCGTGTAAAATTATCGTTGTATTCGAAAACCCGATTCAATCAACAAGTTGGAAAATATAGTTGTATAGTGGAAATATATGAAAGTTCGTTCCACGAGGAGTATATGCGTGAAATAATGAATCAAAACTAGACAAGAAATAACAAAGAAAATTCACAGAAGATAGTCCGTTATAACGCAAATTAGGTCCGTTACAACGAACTTGAGTGAAAATTCTGGCGCTAAGTGTGAGATGAACGTCCGTTACAACGGATGAAACTCCGTTATAACGCACTATACTTGTCCGTTATAACGAACAGTGGTTGCGTTGCAACGGATTGGTTAATCCGTTACAACGGACCGCGATGTCCGTTACAACGTACTTGTATTGATCCTTTTGAGTAGAAATTCTGACTAGTCCGTTACGACGGAACTATAGGTACGTTAAAACGGAGTTCTAACCAACTGAAAATGAGGTACAAACCGTCTAGTCCGTTGTAACGCAACTGGGTTCCGTTATAACGGAATATTTACTGGATTTCAGGTTTATTGTTTTATTTGATGATTTGAATTAAGATTTGATCAGAGATTGTTTAATGTCTTAATTAAGGACCAAAGTGCAATTAAAAAGAGAGCTCGCACAACTCGTTCCTTTGATCAGAGATTGTTTAATGTTTTATTTGATGATTTGAATTAAGATTTGAGATGCTTAGTGAGCTAGACACCTCGCACAACTCGTTCCTTTCGTACCAATCCACTCGCCAATAGAAGTGAGCTCCGTACCGGTTGAGTGAACTCGAGATTTGCAAGGGATCAATTGGAAGGAAGCTTCCAATCAAATTAGAGTAATCTCGACTCCTTGCTTGCGCGGATTCGGATGAAGAAAGCTCCAACCAAAATCCCACAACTCGATCTTCGTCGAAGTGTAGACCAATTCACCGAACGAAGTGAGCTTCAATTCGGTGATCGATCTTAGAGAATTATCGTTCGATTTTGCAATTCTTGAGTGTTTTTGAAAGATTCTTGGACTTGCTGAGAGAGAGAGAGAGAGAGAGAGAGAGAGAGAGAGAGAGAGAGAGAGTGGGCGTGAAAGTGCTCCGAAGAGCGGGAGAGGGGAGGCTGCCCATAGGTCTTGGGGTCTTATTTATAGTGTCATTGGGGGTTTCCCATTGGCCGAGAGATGAGTGAGAGGATTGAGGATAGTTGGGAGTGGTAGGTGAGGTAGGTGGGGCTGTAGAGTGGCAATTGTGTGAGTGGTTTTCGAGTAGAGTTTGGTGCAATCTCTTATGTTGATGATTATTTGCCTTGTCCTTCACACGTGTACCGAATTGGTCGGTATGATATATCGATTTTAATGGCGCGAGGAGACGAAGGCAACTACACTCTTGGTTTGCAGAGAATTCCCCCCTAAAACCTGTAATTAAGCAATAAAACACACTTAGTGAAGAAATATTCTTGTTATCTCAAATATGAACAATTGTATATATAAAGTTGTGATTCAAAAGGGCTAAAATCCCCAAATTAGATATCAAAAAGTTGCTTTATTTTCCTCTTATCAAATACCCCCATACTTAAACCCTTGATCGTCCTCGATCATGATGAGCATAAAATCAAGCACAAAGAAAAATGCATGTATAGGTTTTATTGAAATTGTATTCATCGATTTCAAAACTCAATTCTCACAAGATAATTATTCACTCTTATCATAATCACTAATATTGAAAGAGATAAGTTTGAGTTATATTAGAATCTATGTTCAATGAATTGCACAAATTCGAAGAGTTTACTAGAGCAAATGATCTCAACCGAAAAAGATGATTAAACACCATCATTCAATTCTTTTCACTCCACAATTCACAAGGATTATCATGAAAAAACATTAATGAAAACCAATTTTTCCGTTTTGCAAAAATCATTTCTTAAATGTAATTTGTCACTTTTAAACCGTTCGGTCCGTTAGTACTTGGTTCATCTTTGATTTCTACTAAATTTTCCCAACTTGCGCTCGATTTTTGAACTCATTTTCTTTCCTTTTTATTCTTTTTATTTTTCTTCTTTTCTTTTATTCTTTTTTTTTCTTTTCTTTTGTTCGTTGTTGCTTTCGATGGTCCCCATGTGTGTCCTTTGGGATAACAAGTGGTCATGACTCACACCACTCATTAATTAGTAAAACCCCATGGATCCGCGCAATCTTTAGCCAACAAGTGGTCATGACTCACACCACTCATTACTTAATCAATCGCACGGACTCGACAATCGAAAGCGCTTTAATCCGTGATTGTAGAAAACTTTTTCGCATCGACTCTTGATCATGACTCACACCAAGAACCGGCTACTTTGGTTTACTACGACTCATGCACCCCTTTAGCCAACAAGTGGTCATGACTCACACCACTCATTACTTAATCAAGGTGCATGAGCTCATCGAATCAAGCTTTGAGCGCAAATTGGTTCCCGTTAGTGTAATTTCAAATCCCCATGAACGGTCGAGCTCTTTAAGTGCAAATGGTCAAATTTTAGATTCAAGAAAAACTTACTAAATTGGTTCAAACAAAACTTTTTAGAAATTCCAAGTTCAAAATGGGTTTATTTATTGAAAATGGTGTGTCATGTAAATCGAGGATTGATCAATTTGTCAAAAACTTATGAATTTAGTGAATTCATTGATTAGCGTTTGAATCCCTAAAAGAATCTCTTCAAGATCTCAATCAATCTCCTTCAAATATTTGTGAAAATTTCAAATTTGAGAGTAAAATTATGCTAGTTTGGTGAAAATTTGTTTAAAAATCGATGATTTATTCAATGAGGTGGAGAAAAACCTTTAACTTGCATAAAATCATTTGCTTGTATATCCTTGATGCTCAAAGAAATTTTAGAATGTCAAAAAATTCAATTAAAAGCTCGTTTTTTTCATTTTTTTAGGCAAAAAACAAATTGTGCCAGAAACAGTTCCGTTGTAACTGACCTTAGGTCCGTTACAACCGAGTTGCAAAAAAAAAAAAAATTTATTTTTTTTATTTTTTTTATTTTTAATTTTTATTTTTTTATATCAAAGATTGTGTGTATATCCCCCCATACTTATTCTTTCGCTTGTCCTCAAGCGATAATATAGAGAAAAATTAAAACAAGTTAAGGAGAGACACAACCTTTGATGCGTGGTGATTGATCGTCATTGACTTGTTGCTCCTCCATCCATCTTGTTTCGAATTTTGTGTTGAATTGCTCGATGCGTTTCCATTCACCTTGAACGATTCATTCGTTTCGTCGCTCCGAATCTCCACAACTCCAAATGGTGTGACATTGGTCACCACAAATGGGTCGATCCAACGCGACATTTACTTCCTTTTTGGAGTTGAACTCTCGATCACTGATTTCGAATTCGCATCCTTTGCCGGTGTTGCCTCCAACCATCTTGTCATGTTTCTCGTGTCTTGGTCACACCTTTGCAATTATTTGCTCGGGAATTCGTGGAGGTTGATCGAGGAGATTCAGAGGAAACGCATCATTTGCCGATCTTGGAGAGGTAAATATCTTGATCACATTGATTTTCGCCATATCGACTTTCTTTCCTTTCTTGAGATTAGATGGCCTAATATGATTTCATTGCTCACTAAAGAGTGGCATTTTCAAAAATTCGAAACAAGGTTAGCTTGTAATGAGAGAGAATGGAAAGCATAAACCTTTGGATGTGATGAACAATTGGAATTCTTGGTTCATATTGGAATGTACCAATTGAGCTTGAGCATGTAGTCCTTGCGCCGTTGGTACGAGGGTTTGCCTCCCTCGCTAGCGCTCTCGTTTATGGTCTCGAGCTCGACCATGCCGATGTTATCCTCCTTCAAAATTAAACGAAGCGCTCACATGGATTGCTACTTTTCGACCACCTCGAAATACTCTCTTTGAGATGTTGGAGATGAGAGAAATCGGCGCTTGTATCACACGTTTTGCATATGTCGAAAGTGGCATAAAGATAATCGTCACTTCGCTTTGGATTTTTCGAATTGCTTCATCGCTTGGAGTTTGATGAAGAGGAGTTGTGAGAGGCGTGAGTGTTTCGAATGTATTTGACTTCCTTGATAAATCTACACAAGGTGAATTTCTATCATGAGAAGCATCATAGTTCTTAAATGAATTAAAATTGATGATATATGGAAAGAATTCACCTTGGAGAATTGTAGATTTCTCTTCTTGCTCGTTTGATAATTGCGCGTTTTCATCGATTGGAGTGAGTTGAACCGTCTTTTGGAGAGTCGAACCCAATGACACCTTTTCTTCTTCAATTGTCGTTCTCGTTCCAACCACTACAACACAAAGGGACTATTGGGGCTGCCAAAACTGACCCAATAAGACCTCAAAACCGTCCCTATAGGTTATTGGGTCGGTGAGGCGACCCTACAAGGGTGACCCTAAAAGCTGCGTTCCTGTCAGGGGCGGGCCGACCCTATAGTCCTTTTGGGGCGGTTTTTAATGGGGCGGGCCGACCCTAAAGGCGTGTCAGATCTATCACAGCGCAGGGTCACATCGGTACAGGGTTCAGGGGCGGGCTGACCCAATACGGTGCATTAATGGGACGGGCCGCCGCTATAGGGCGCAGTAAATATATAATTATATATAATAGTAATTATTAATTATATAAATATATATATATATATATATATATATATATATATATATATATATATATATATATATATATATATATATATATATATATATATATATATATATTATTTATTATATACATTATTATTTTTATTATTATACGTATCTTATATATATATTATATAATATCACAAATTAAAAAATAATACAAATAATATCACATAATTCAAAAACATAACATAATTCAAAAACAGAACCCCCACATAATATCACAAATAATACAAAATAATACAAATATTCAAATAAACAATACATAATTCAAAAGTAAATCTCCCACAGTCCTACCCTGCCCTCCCAACGAAATATTTCAAAATAATACAAAATTGTCAAAAAATAAATAATTGTTAAAAAATACTTTCCTCTCCGATACTTTATGCACAACGAAGGACTTTCTCTTCTACTCCAATGCCTTCTCGTACTCCTCGAGACTCTCCTACACAAAACCAAATCAAATTTCAAATTAAGTTCAGAAAAATAATTAGAAATAAATAATGAAATCACAAAATTAATATAAAATTATCGTACTCCAACTGCGAGACCCGCCTCCAGCTCCTGCAAGACCCGCCTCCAACTGCGAGACCCGCCTCCAGATCCAGCGAGACCCGCTTCCTGCTCCTGTGAGACCCGCCTCCAGCTCCTGCGAGACCCGCCTCCAGCTCCTGCGAGACCCGCCTCCTGCTCCTGCGAGACCCGCCTCCAGCTCCTGCAAGACCCACCTCCAGCTGCGAGACCCGCCTCGTGCTCCTGCGAGACCGGACTCCAACTCCTGCGAGACCCGGCTCCAACTGCGAGACCCGCCTCCAACCCTCCGAGACCTATCTCCAGCCCTGCGAGACCAACCTTCAAAAAAACAGTAAAAAATAAAAAAGAGAAATATTTAAAAACAAAATATGAAGAAAAATTAAAATTAAAACAGTAAAAAATTAAAAAACACAAAAATTACAACACAAAAAGAGTAAAAAAAAAAAGAAAAAATAAGAAAAGAGTACTTGGAATATTTAACTAACACAAGTAAAGAAGAGTATTTAAATAAGTCTATAAGTTACTAAAAAAATCAGTGAAAAACACAAATATTTAACTAACACAATAAAATCAGTGAAGAAAAAAAAATCTTTTACACAAAAAAAAGAGAAAAAGAGAAAGAAAAATATAAAATCAAGAAAATGTAGAATTTGAAAAAGAAAAGAAAAAATTCTACGGCAAAAAAAACCAACAAAAAAAAATAGTTAATTGGCAGTAAAATATACTATATAATTCAATAAAAAATAGTATATAATTCAATTAAACCCTAAGAAAATTAATAAAAAAGAATAAAAAAATAGTAAAAAAAGAGATTAAATAAAATAAAAAATACACAAAGTAATTTATTTAATGAATAGAAAGGAAAGAATGACGACCTGGAATTGGTTTATTGTCGAAGGTGAGAATGACCACTGATTTCAGCGATTCTCTATGTAAATCAAATAAAAAATACACAAATTAGAATATATTCCAAATCAAATTGAATATCATATGAATTAAACATCTGCAAAGTAATTTATTTAATAAAAACCCTAAAAAATATTTAATAAGACATTTGAAAAATCAGTAAAAAAATATTTCAAAAATATTTCAAAAATATTTGAAAATCAGTAACAAAAATAGAAAATTATTTTAATTTATGAAACGTCGTCAGAAATTTGGAAATTTAATGGAATATATACCTCGCAGTTTCGCCTTTGTAACGCACTCCATAGGCTTTTCCCCAACACTGCTCTCCCACTCGAGCTCCTTTTCAGTTTCCTAATAACAGTGAAAAAAAGGAAAAAAGTTCATGAAAAAAATTAAAATTACGTGATATTTTCGATTGAACAACAAATAACAGCAAATATTTTCGACAAATCAGAGAAAACAAACTCTAATTAAACAATTGAAGTCCTATTTGTACAATTGAAACCCAAATTAAACAATTGAAACCCTAATTCAACAATTAAAATCCTAATTCAACAATTAAAATCCCAATACAGCAATTAAAACCGAAATCCAGCAATAATCACAAAACCGTAACCCTAATTCTACATTTTCCCCCAATTGAAACCCAAGTTCAACAATTTACTGCGAAAAAAACTGAAAAAACCAAAAGAAAAAACACAAAAATACCTGCTGGAAGAGAGATCCGGAGCTGAAATCGATTGTGAAACCCCCGTCGTCCCTTCTCCATACCTCCTGATGTAGCCGCGAGTCGAGAGAGAGTGATACTGACCTAAACTGGGACTTTATTCTTCTTCTTCGGCCAATCGAGGAGCCAGAACACGAGAGAGACTAGAGCCAGGGAGGAGTTGAGAGAGAGCACGATAGAGGGAGCCAGAGAGAGTAGATTTCTCGGCTTAACCCTAGCGGAGAAGGAGAATTCGGAGATAGCGGAGAGAGAGAGAGAGAGAGAGAGAGAGAGAGAGAGAGAGAGAGAGAGAGAGAGAGAGAGAGAGAGAGAGAGAGAGAGAGAGAGAGAGAGAGAGCTGTCGAATGAAAATGAATGAAAGAGAAAAGAGAGAAGTGGGGGACAGATAGTACTCGTCGGGTCAGTTTTTGGGTCGGTGAGAATTTGGGGCGGGCCGTTAGAATAGCTTTAGGGTAGGGCAATTGTTGGGGCGGGCGGTTACCAAACACTGTAGGGTCGGTACGGATTGTAGGGACGGGCCGCTACAAACCTTTGGGGCGGGCGGACCCAAAAAAATACCGCCCCAATAGTCATTTAGGGTCAGTAGAAAGTTTAGGGGCGGGCCGTTACAAACCATTGGGGCGGGCGGACCCAAAAAAATACCGCACCAATAGTTATTTAGGGTCGGTATAACGGTTTAGGGGCGGGCCGTTACAAATTTTTGAACTTATTGGGGCGGGCCGATCCTGATTTTCCCGACCCTGATGTGTTATTGGGGCGGGCAGACCCAATAACAACACAAATTTAGGGGCGGCCCGACCCTAAAAAACGATTATGTTGTAGTGAACGCTTTCATCGAATCCCCCCATACTTGAACTCTTGTCATTTTCAATCTCCACGTTCTCCTCATTTGAATATTCTAACTCGAGACAAGTCACTCTTTGATCTAGATCGTTTACGATGGATTGAATATTTCCGAGTCGTCGAGAGGTGGTTTTAATCTCTTGTTTGATTTCATGTTTGATTTCGTTTAATTTTTGATTTAATCCTCCAAAATCTTGTTTCACCTCTTTAATCATCGCCATCATTCCCTCCATCATTCGTTTTAATTCTTGGTTTGGATCTTTGTTTTGGGATTGAAAGGGTGGATCTTGGTATTCAAATTCATGTTGAGATTCGAGTTCGTATATGGGTGTTGAGTGTTGATAGTAGTTATTGGCGGTTTCGGTATAGGATTGTGTCTCATAACCCCATGGGAATTCGTTTTCGTATTGGCGAGCTTCGTTGATGAAATTTTGATAAAGGGTCTCGGTGTGTGATTCATCGTATTGATTTGAGGTGGAAAATGAGAGCAAACCGAGCCTTCGTTCTTCTTTTCTTTCTTCCCATTCGTCGATATCTTGATTGATCATTTCTTTAAGCGTCATGGTGTTTGGATATCTTCTTGGAGTTCTTTCTTGAGTTAGCAATTCTCCAAACGTTCTTGGTCTTTCTTGATTCATCTTGCTCTACTCCGTGTACCTTGCAAGAATAGAACAATTTCGAAATTAGTGAAATATCAAGTTCAAACTTATCAATTCTATTAAAAATATCACTCGAGATTGCAAGTTTGATTCAAAATTTGACTTAAACATTACTCCCCGGCAGCGGCGCCATTTGATGAACGGGTTTTTGGCGTGTAAAATTATCGTTGTATTCGAAAACCCGATTCAATCAACAAGTTGGAAAATATAGTTGTATAGTGGAAATATATGAAAGTTCGTTCCACGAGGAGTATATGCGTCAAATAATGAATCAAAACTAGACAAGAAATAGCAAAGCAAATTCACAGAAGATAGTCCGTTATAACGCAAATTAGGTCCGTTACAACGGACTTGAGTGAAACTTCTGGCGCTAAGTGGGAGATGAACGTCCGTTACAACGGATGAAACTCCGTTATAACGCACTATACTTGTCCGTTATAACGAACAGTGGTTGCATTGCAACGGATTGGTTAATCCGTTACAACGGACCGCGATGTCCGTTACAACGTACTTGTATTGATCCTTTTGAGTAGAAATTCTGACTAGTCCGTTACAACGGAACTATAGGTACGTTACAACGGAGTTCTAACCAACTGAAAATGAGGTACAAACCGTCTAGTCCGTTGTAACGCAACTGGGTTCCGCTATAACGGAATATTTACTGGATTTCAGGTTTATTGTTTTATTTGATGATTTGAATTAAGATTTGATCAGAGATTGTTTAATGTCTTAATTAAGGACCAAAGTGCAATTAAAAAGAGAGCAACAAAAGAACAAAAAGAGAGCAAAAGATCGAGTCAAGAAACAAAGATTTAGAGCAAAGAAAGAGATTCATTAAACCACGAATTCTTTACACAAATCCAATTCAATTAAAACTACAAGAATTACAAGAAAGGAAAGAAAACACCTAGAGAGATGAAGTGAGCTTCGAGTCTCGTCTTGGATGTCTTCCTCGTTGCTTTGAGATGCTTAGTGAGCTAGACACCTCACACAACTCGTTCATTTCGTACCAATCCACTCGCCAATCGAAGTGAGCTCCGTACCGATTGAGTGAACTCGAGATTTGCAAGGGATCAATTGGAAGGAAGCTTCCAATCAAATTAGAGTAAGCTCGACTCCTTGCTTGCGCGGATTCGGATGAAGAAAGCTCCAACCAAAACCCCACAACTCGATCTTCGTCGAAGTGTAGACCAATTCACCGAACAAAGTGAGCTTCAATTCGGTGATCGATCTTAGAGAATTATCGTTCGATTTTGCAATTCTTGCGTGTTCTTGAAAGATTATTGGACTTGCTAAGAGAGAGAGAGTGCGAGAGAGAGAGAGAGAGAGAGAGAGAGAGAGAGAGAGAGAGAGAGAGAGAGAGAGTGTGTGTGTGTGTGTGGGCGTGAAAGTGCTCCGAAGAGCGGGAGAGGGGGGGCTGCCCATAGGCCTTGGGGTCTTATTTATAGTGTCATTGGGACTTTCCCATTGGCCGAGAGATGGGCGAGAAGATTGAGGGTAGTTGGGAGTGGTAGGTGAGGTAGGTGGGGCCGTAGAGTGGCAATTGTGTGAGTGGTTTTCGAGTAGAGTTTGGTGCAATCTCTTATGTTGATGATTATTTGCCTTCTCCTTCACACGTGTACCGAATTGGTCGGTATGATATATCGATTTTAATGGCGCGAGGAGACGAAGGCAACTACACTCTTGGTTTGCCGAGAATTTCCCCCTAAAACCTGTAATTAAGCAATAAAACACACTTAGTGAAGAAATATTCTTGTTATCTCAAATATGAACAATTGTATATATAAAGTTGTGATTCAAAAGGGCTAAAATCCCCAAATTAGATATCAAAAAGGTGCTTTATTTTCCTCTTATCAATTTTCGAGATATTTTCGAAAGATATTTCATATGTTTAACACTAATTATCTATCCTAATTGAATTTCATATGTTCAACACTAATTATCTATCCCGCATAAACAAGTGTATAAAATAGTAACAAAAACTCTGACCTTGACCAGCAGGGTCCTAAATGAAAAAATCCCAGGAGCATCGACTCCGTTTAAATACGTCTTCTTCACCTCAGGCAGGCCCGGCCCATGTGTAAGGCATGTGAAGCATGGGCTCGGGTCTATATTTATTGGGGGTCCAAATTTTTTTTTTAGTGTGTATGTATATACCTAAGATAAATGGGCTAGTTTATAGACCCGATCCGAACCCTCACTTAACCCAATCCAAACCCGCAATCAGACCCGCATCCAAGACCCAAACCCTCACTGGTAGAGTCGAGAGCGCAAGAAATGGGAAAGCACGGGCATTTTTCTCGCTGAAGACATGGCTATTGTCATGAAGCACAAATCGTGCAATAGTACAAGCATTTTTCTCTCGTGAATAAATTTTTCTGGCAGAAAGTACCAGTCATGCTATAGTACTATTTTGGCAAAATCCTCGCTGAAGAAGCCATCAAAATCCTCGCTGAAGGGGATCGAGTTGATAGTGCCTTCAAAGACCTGGCTATTAACATGAAGCAACAAAACCTCGCTGAAGAAGCCATCGAAGCCATCAAGTCTCTGAGAAATCGGTGTTCTTCTTAAGCCCAAGAATCTCTCGACAATATCCTTCTCGATCTATACAAGGTACTTTTCAATTTATTCATCTTCTTAATTATTCATATTATTTTCTTTATTTTTCAATCTAATCGTTTCTTTATTTTTCTGAAATTCTTGTAGAGATGCTTCAAATTGGACTATCAAATCGATTTATTGAGACATAAATTAAGGAAAATCGAAAGGGGGCTTGCATTTAATGGCAAGAGAACCAAAGCTGCGATGTCTCAAGACAAGAAATTCCAAATCACTCTTGAACAAGAAGCAACGTGTCTTTTGGTACTTTTTCTCAATTCATAACCCCCCAAATTTCCAAAAAAGTTCTAAAAAATCGTCTTGTTTTTTAGGGTAATTTAGGATGGGCCTTAATGAAAAAAGAGAATTACACCAAATCCGAAACAGCAGATAGAAGAGCTTTAATTATCGGTTGCGACAACAACAAAATGTGCAATTTGGGGATTTGTTTACTGCAACGGGGTCGAATTTCCAATAGTCCGTTAAAATAACAAAATAACAAAAAGAGAATTACACCAATCGAGTCGGTCAATTGAGCAAGTACCCGGTGAGTTAAATCTACAAAGCAACCACCTATCGAACTCCGTCATCAAACATCTTAAGTTCAATTGTTCGGTATTAGCATAATTTACTTTACATCATTTTAACTGCCGCATTTAATTAAAATTTGTATATCCTAGCTCGAAAATTGTAGTCTAGATTAACCTATTCACCCTCTCTAGGTTTGAATTAACCAACACCTTATACTTAGGTTTCACAAAAAACATATACAATCCACATACAAGAAAAGGAATTCCTAGATATATGACTAATTCAGAATTAATAATCTTAGAGTTAACCGAGAAAGGAAATTCTAAATATGAATTTGGAAAAAGAAATCCTGGATTTGTATGTCCGAAACCTTCCCATGGTTGTAAAAATCAGCCTAGACGGTCGCCTAGACGCTAGACGACAACCAAACGTCTAGATCTAGCCTATTCGTTTTTGTCTAGACGGAATTTCACCTAAACCCGTCTAAATACCGAATAATTCCGTTTAACCCGCCTAAATCTGTCTAGGTCAGATCCTAAAATTTCTATACGGGCCACAAGAATATATGTTTGCCCAGATCCTTGAGTGAATTATTATTAGTACCGCACCCCTTTATTTATAACAAAAATCATGATTCTTTTAATTTGATTGACTGTTGTGGGACAAACGATTTTCTAATATTGTTCCGGAGATATATGAGTATATCATGAATGGGCTCCAACGGACTGTTTTTCATTTTTCCCTTATTATTAGAATTATTCAAATAAGATCCCAAATATATTTTAATTTACAAAAAAAATCCTACACTTTTTATAACTTGATTATATGAAATACATATTTGTATATATTATATTTTCAAAATCAAAACAATTATTAGAATAAAATTATATATACATATTGAATCCCTTTTATTAATTAAATTTAGTACATTAAAATAATATAAAAATTAAAAAATATGACAAAAATTATGTAAAATTATAAATCCGTATAAAATCGATTAATTTTCGATTAATCTCTCTATGCGTTAGACGATGTCCGTTCGTCCGACTAACGTCTAGCGATTTCTACACCGTTGAACCTTCCTCTTCAAGTCATCTCTCCTCGTGATACTTCCACCATTTATTGAAAGGAAAAAGTTGAACCTCCCCACTTACCCTCCCTCACACCTCTTGATGTGTTGGCATAAGACTTAACACCTTCAAATTTAACATCTTAATTATGATTTAACACATTAATTTGTAGTTTAACATCTTCATTATGATGTTAAACTATAAATTAAGATGTTAAATCATAATTTAGATGTTAAACCATAGTGTTGTTAAGCGTTACGATGACACATCAAGAGATGTAGGGGTGAGTTGGGGGAAGTGCATCACTACCCTTGTTGAAAACTCTCTCTCTTCTCGAAAAACTGACCCTCTTTGTCTCGTCCCACCACGGGTAAATAAGATCTGATTTAATTGACGGTGTTTCCTAAAATTAATGTTTTACTTTCATCGTTATTATCTCCTCTTATCTTTATCACCTCGAAGCCATGGAAGCAGAAAACCTCTCTGGGGAGCAGAAAACCTCTCGAAGCCATGCAAACACCATGTTTTACTTTCATCGTTACTACATCCCCCTCTTTTTATCGCCATGGAAGCAGAAAACCTCTCGCCTGCAATCTTATCCTGCTCCTCTCTGCATATAAGGCTCCATTCTCCTCGAAAAGCCCTAATCTGGGGAGATTTCTCTCTGCGCCATGACCTGACGACTGGTCATCTATCTGTTTCTGCCTGACGAAAACCCACTCTTTTACTCGTGGTTTCTCTCTGCTCCCTTTCAATTGCATGTACTCAATTGAACAAGTCTAATTCGACTATGTTCTTGTTTTTCTTTTGAAGGTTTAAACGACTGAATTATCGATTAAGAGGTCTTAAGAATCCACTAGCAAGTTTCTATTTTGTAATTAGATTCTTAATCGCAGAGAGGAGATATTTTGCGAGATATTCACTGATTGGTCTAATAGAGATGACAAAGCAAGGCAAGGTACTTGTTTTATCTGTTTGATTTGGGACTATAAAATTTCATGGTTTTTATAGAATTTGTAATACTTCATTGCATAACCATAATTTGTATTTTATTTTTTTAATTGTTCAGTAGTCAAAATACAAAGACTACTAATGAATTGGTTTTTATAGAATTTGTTCTACTTAATTGCATGATCATAATTTCTATTTTATTTTTTTAATTGTTCAATAATAAAAATACAAAGACTATTAATGAATTGATATTAGCTTCATATTGATTTCGTTATGAGTCAAAATACAAATCCTGTAATTGTATATATTAAGATTAAGTTCTGATTAGGGGTGTGTCATATTCATGGTCTCTAGTTTGTTTCGGGGTGGTACATGAATTCATTTTAGCTTCGCAAAGAATACAATTTTCCTAGGATATATATTCAAAAGGTATTTTTCTTTTTGTCCGATGCACTAATTTCTCGTTTTTGACATTTGCTCTATTGCAGTTGAAGATCGAATGAAGGTCGCATGACTAAGAGATTTTAGATGAAGTTTGTTATTTGGATCTTGAACTTCGAATCGGGGTTTTGGCACGTTAGAAACTACGGTTTTTGCAATGGCTTACATGATATGGTTTTTAAGAGGATTAAATGGCATATGCAATTTGGGTTTTTGAAAATTAATCCTACTATAATCTTTTACAAGTCATTATTTCTATTCACGGTTTGCCACGTCATCATTGCACGGATTTAGAATGCAATTGTATTTCAGAAAAAATGTCACGACTCTTCGTTATCATTAGTTCATTGAATCATTATCCAAACCCACTCATGCCATGTCTCTTCACCGAAACAGTTCATTGTCGGCCATGCCTCCTCACCAAAACAGACCTGTTCGCACATCACTCTCTACACTCTAATGAATGCGATGTTTGCCTTCCTCTCCGCTTTTCTTTGGCTCTTCTTCCGGCGCTTCCAGAAGAAAAAACGTAGCCTCCTGGTGTTTCCGGCAATTCTCTTATTCCGCCTTTATCTGGACTTTGTACGAGAAAAAATCTGTGAGAAAGAACGGAAGAACAAGCAAACAGAAGAAAAAGAACTTAGCCATCAGTGAATTATTTATCCATTCTTTAATTGAATTTGAATGTAAGTTCTTCTTCTCCTCAGTGAATTATTTCTCTGATTTTGCTTTTGATTGGGAAGAGAGGATCTGAATTTGTTTCGAATTCAGGTTCCATAGAGATTGGTCGAAACAATTTTGTTTTCTTTTTTTCAATGGGCCCATAGCCTAGTTGGTTGAGTGTGAGGCACAAAAACTCATGTGTTGTGAGAGGTTGTGGGTTCGATCCCCATTGACATCAATGGATGGAGGACATATGAGCCTTCTCCATTTATTATCAAAAAAAAAAAAAATTGTTTTCTTTTTGTTCTTGGGTAATGTTGAAACATGTTTGATTGTATTTTTACAAAAAATATTTACTTCCAAAATTAATTGAAGTGGGGGTTGTTAAATACTAATCTTTCTTTCAAATCGTTTTAGATCTCAGTCAGTCCTACTCGGATTATTGATTCAAATGAAAAGTGCTCCAGTTTCAAATCTAGATACAACTAATTATGAAATTTTAAAATTTTCTTGTGAATTGTCTATACTGATCTAATCTGCTTGTAGGATTTTACTTTTTGTTTTTATGTATCTTGAATATCTCTGAATTCTCCGTTCAAATCATTTGAGATTAAATTAAAATTGAAGTTCTAATCTGCTCACTCATTCAGATCGAGAGCATTTAATCCAATTTCTTTTTTGTTTTTTTTTGGAATTGGAATTAGTCCTGATTATTGATTGGCTTCTTTTAATGATAGTTTGAAAGAAAAGTGAAATGGGTGTGTATTTGATTATCCCAAAAACCGAGAAGTCTTCAGAAGATGGTGAAAACTCGAAAGACAAGTTTGGTTATTCATCCATGCAAGGCTGGCGTTCCACTATGGAAGATGCGGTACAATATTTTAAACTTTTTTATGATAATTTTCTTTTTTTAATGCTATAAAATATTTATAATTAAATATTAATATTTGACGAATCTTTCTTCTTCAAATTTTTTTTGTAGCATACCGCAGAGTTGGATGTCGACAATCAATCATCTTTCTTTGGCGTTTATGACGGTCCCGGAGGTTTGTATCCACATTCATTTTTCTTAATAATTTATTTTTCTATGTTTTTTTCATTAATTTAGGAAAAGCGGTAGCTAAATTTTGCGCCAAGTATTTGCATGCCGAGACCATGAAGAATTTTGCCGCAACTGGCGATTTCTCCGAATCCCTCAAGAAATCCTTTTTCAGGTAAAATTCAGTCTCATATTGACATTTATTTTACATTTTTAAGTAGAAATATTATTAATTGAATTTTTGAATCTGAAGGATGGATAAAATGATGCAAGGACAAAGAGGGTGGAGAGAAATCGCTCAATTGGGTGACAAAGTGCAAAAGTTAAGCGGCATGATCGAAACTTGGATTTATTCTTCTAAAGGTGTGCCAATCACCATATTGATGAATGGGCCGTCAAGGAGGTAAACAACAATATTATTAATTACTCTGGCGGTTCCACCTCTCCTCGTCAAATCTTTTGTCAACAATATTGTTGACGAGGCTTAAAGGTATTGTATTTGTCAATCTTGATTCCTTGATATGGAGCAAAGTATGAATTTGTGAACGAATTTTGGCATGTCATTGTCTTTCAGCCAAATCGTTTGCCTAATTTAGAAAACAAATTGATACTCAATTTGGTAATTATTGTCTTTAATGAAATCTCGAGATATGGACATGTTGATTATTTTGACAATTCTGAAGTATAATTTTTATTTGCTATGTCAACTCTTTACAAATTTGGATTTTATCAGCAGGAGATGGGAGTCTTAATTGCCAGTTCCTCACTCAACTGGGACTGAAATATTGGCTGATATCCAGGGGGATGTTGAACAAGACGACGTTAATGGACAACAGATATTCCACCTGGTTGGCATGTCGAACAACGTGACGTTAATGGATAGGCATCAAACCTGACCTGCTGGTTTGCAAAATTTTACATATACCACTTAAAATTATAAAAATATCACCCATTTTCCTCCAAAATAATAATTTTTTTCAATACTTATATGTCGTTAACGGTGCAGGAAATGTGCGTAAAGAAGTCCAGTGGGTCCCAACATTTTTATAGGGGTGCAAAAGAAAAACGTTCTTTCTATAATATCGCATTATGTGGGATAAAGCGAATGAATAGTGTTATTTCTATTATATATTTCATTTTATGTTCATAGTATTAATGTTCTTTTCCGACATAGATATGATGTAACAAGATTATAAGATGTATTTTTTTTCAGTTTTTAATGGGTACATGTAAAAGCTAAAAAAAAAAAAAAATCAAATAGCAACTTTAAAAGTATATATATTCGTCTTGAATTCTAGATTGGGTATACGTGATACTCGGAAATTCCAAAATCATTCCATACTTTTTAGTTTCTAATAGGAGATTGATAAAAAGAAAAGGTTGAAAGGGAAACATTTGAAAGAAACACCATTTTTTAACTGTTAATTGTTCAACCGAGGTCTCTTATTGTGCTCAACTATATGGTATGTTAATGGGAGCATGTTGGACCATATATTTAGTCTCCAATTTTCCTAATTTTTATTTATTTTCTCACATGGTTTGAAGTTTATCAATCATTAAGAATATGATAATAAGACAGTTTGGAATTATGAAGTCAATCATTCGAACAAAAATATGACGGGAAAAGAAATTTTTTTTTTTTTTTTGAAATAGGACGACTATTGCGGACCTTTGAAAATATCTTCTTTTGTTGCATGCAAGTATATACCCTATAAAATTAGATAATGGGTTTTAGTCAAATGATAACGAGGCAAGAAAATAAAAGAAAGAATTATTGCCTCGCAAGTTAAGGTGCATCCATATTGGCGACACGTTTTGTTTTGTAAAACAACTTGAAATAAATCTATCAGAAAAATAAAGACAAGTTTATTATTATTTATTATAAACTTCCTTCCATTTATCTTATATTTAGATATAAATTCCCTTTTTCTTTTATTCTCTTGAAAATAATTGTTCACAATTTTTGTTTAATCTTGATTACATGTTTTTGTTAATAAATGAATCTAATTTTATTTGCTTTTAATTATATGGAAAGCAAGCACTTAAAAAATAAAGAATCGTTATTTTATTTTAAAATTGGTTGAAATAACTATGTCAATTTAATTGTTGTTACATGTATTAAAACTATTAAAAAATCCGCAGCGGAGTCGCGGGTATTTTACTAGTATAATTAAATAAATTGTGTATATAATTTGGGCTTCTAAAGTCAGGATTATATGATGTATATAATTTGTATATATAAAGTATATATTTGAGTTCTTCAATTTTTTGTATTATGGAACAATATTTCTCAATTTTAGTGTATTTTCGAAATGACTATATAAAATATAATTTGAGCTTTTCAATTTTTATGAAAGCTTGTTTTGCTGTTCTTACAATAGATATTTTGCTACAATTATTTAGGATTTTGTTCGTAAGCAAATGAATCTAAGTTTTCATGATCATGTTGTGTATTTTGTAAGTTATGTACTATTGGAATGAATTAGTGTACTCATCGGGTAAAAATGGACTGTATTTGATCGGTACGAGTTTTATCTATTATATATAAAAAATAAAAAATAAAATCTCTCATTTGAATAAACAATGAAACACCTATAAGTAATATTTGTATGCAAAATGACCAAATAAAACATCAAATTAAAAAATATATATATTCATTTCAATTATTACATCAAACAGTTTATTTCAGAATATAGGTAACATCAACAAATTAATATTACAAAAAGCCCCTCGATCATATTCAATTTCGCTTTCCATTACATATCAGGGGATAACTTCAATGGTCAATTTCGCTTCCTGAAACTAGTTTCGTCACATCCATCTCTCCACTGTTACAAAAACATGAAATAGCATTTTAGCCCTGGAATATAGATAAGGATCCAAATGTAAATAGAAACAGTTTGAAGGATTACTTCAATAATTCAGTCAATGGAGCATGAAACAAGAAATTGACCATGATTGTCCTGCTATAAGTATATTTGAGAAATTGAACATACAAGGAAAATATTGTTTGTAGCAAAAGCTAAAATTTAGTAGACAAAATCTAATTAAAGATCTAATCAAATGCATAGTTTGAATGAAAATTGCAAACCCTGCTCTAATAGAAAAAACCAATCAAAATCAAAATTTGTAAAGGCTGGAATGCAAATACACTATAAATTGCAAATAATGCGCAGTTTGTCAGCTGCCAAAAAATGGAAATTAGAATGCAATCAATCAAAATTGCAAAGAATGCAAATATCGAATCGGGTGAAATTGCAAACAGCCCCTTAATTGGTTTCCTGCGAAGAATGCAAATATTGAATCGGGTGAAATTGCAAACAGCCCCTTATTTGGTTTCGGAACTGCCGCTCATAATTGCAATCATATTATCAAAATAAATGGAGATTTATACAATCAAATTATCAAAATAAATGAAAAGAGACAACATGCTGATACACTACGTTTCACTTACCTAACAATGTGAAGCATGGAGAGAGAGAGAGAATGATGAGCCCAAGCCCGAAATAATAAATCAAGTTTAATTAGCCCATATAAATTTAGAAAAAAATATTTTAAGGTAAGAAATTTAGGAAATAATTATATGACAGTTTTATTATACGGAAATTAGTTTAGGAAATAAGTTTAAGGCAAGCTTTAATTCCTTGTATTCCAAGTTTATGGAGTCTATAAATAGGCATTAGATGTTTAGGAATTAATCACATTAAAAAGTATATCAAAATATCAATTAGAAAAAAAAAAGACTTGTAAAAACCTATTATAATTATAAGAGAGAGTTTTGTTTGTTAGAAATCCCTATTTAAATCTATATTCGAATACCGTATTACCAACAAATTGACATCAGAGCGATGACGAGTTTTTGGAGTGTTTTTGGCCATATACCGATGTCGTGATTGACGAAGACGAATTACGAAGTATGGAATATCCAGATGCGGGCGTTACTCGGTGCGCAAAATGTTTGGGAGATAGTCGAAGTTGGCTACGTGTAAACGGTTGCCGAAACGGAGAAGACGGTAAATCAGTTGAAAGCAATGAAAAAATAACGAGTGAAGGACAAGACCGTCATGTACCTGATGTACCAAGTTGTAGACGAGTCGGGTTTTCAGAAGATTTCCGGCAAAAACTTCGAAGGAAGCATGGGACACTTTGTAGAGAGTGTTCAAGGGTGCCGATCGAGTGAAGCAAGTAAGGCTTCAGACTTTGCAGGACAAATTGGAGTCCATGAAGATGGAGGAATCGGAGGGAGTTTCCGATTACATCTCGTGTGTACAAGCAGTGGTGAATCAATTAAAGGGCAACAGAGAAGCTCTAACCGACGCAAGAGTTGTTGAGAAGATTCTACAGTCTTTAACCGAGAAGTTCGAAAACGTGGTCTGTGCTATTGAAGAGTCGAAAGATTTAGATCAAATGACCGTTGATGAACTGACATGTTCACTCGAGGCACACGAGCAGCGAAAGAAAAAAAAAAGGAGAGCGAGTCACACCAGGAGGCTCTGCAAGTAAAAGTGACCATAGATGAAGACAAGACGATGTACGCCGAGAACAATCGAGGAAGAGGACGCGGCCGGGGAGGTCGATTTGGTGGTCGAGGCAGAGACGAAAATTACAATTCCGAAGAAAAGAAGCAACAAAATTGGCGCAACAAACTCCTTTTCTCGATTCTCTCTCTTCACACCCTCTCTCTCTCTAGACCAGATCATTCAGTCCAATCATTCGGATTATTCAGAATATTCCAGAATAATAGAGAGACATCTTTCTAGAGAGAGAAAGGGTGTGAAGAGAGAGAATCGAGAAAAGGAGTTTTCTCGGTATAGAGAATCAACCAATCAAGCAAGTTCGCCGGTGCATCGTCTAGGCAGTTGCATCCGCGACCGACGAACTCCGACTCACGGTGGATACAAGTAGAGGAGCGACACTTGTGGCTCTCCGATTGTGATCGAACCGGAGGAACGAGGAACGTCAACGAGCAGTGAAAGGCTGTGGAAGCGTGTGGACGTGAGACGCACGAAGACAACCAGAGGCGTGTCAAGACGGTGGGAGATGTGTGGTATGTTGGGGAATATCCCCGGCCCCGGGCCCGCGCAGCGGATATGTAGGCCCGGTCCGGTTCCCCGATTCCCGAGATCACGCCACGACTTCGAGGGTACGATGCAAATAGAAGGTTAGATCTTTACCGGTGCAAAATTGATTGCACACGAAGGGTTGATCGCTGCCTTCTTTCTCCTGTCACGTTGGTGACAATACGCGCGTCCCACACCACGCGTCTTTCACCGCTCGTTGACTTCGCCGATTCGCTTGATTTCGTCTCCGACTCAATCTACTCGTCCGAATCGATCACAATCGTGAGAGCCTCAGTTGTTGCTCCTCTACGTGTATCCACCTTGAATCGCAAGACGTCGGTCACGGATGCACCTGCCTAGACGATGCACCGGTGAACTTGCTTAATCGAATTGATTCTCTAAACCGTAAAACACCTTTTCACGGTTTCTCTCTTTTACACCTTTTCACTCTCTAGAAATTTGTCTCACAATTTTCTGGATAATTCTGAATGAATTGCTTGGTTAAGATTAGAGAGAAAATCCTATTTATATACAATAGGATCAGGATTAGCCAAAAGGCATGTATATCCAATATACACCCTCTCACACAGAAAACTGCATGAACCTGGTCAGTATTCTGTCCAGACGAAATTGATAAATTTCTCTGACAGAAAATCAACCAACACGAAAGTTGTAGATAATCTCATTATCTACTCGACCCAATTTGGCCCAGCCCAATTGGAGTTCGTATGCAAACGTTATGACTGTTTTACTAACTGTATGTCATACTGTTGCACCCTTTCGGTATTTCACAGAAACGACACTTATACTTCGTTCATATGAAATATATTTCTACATGAAGGTTATAGATAATCTAATTATCTATCTTACCCAATTTGAACCATTCAAATCGGATTTTCCTACTGAAAGATATGGCTACGAATGTACGACTACATTCGTTTATCCTTGTGTACACTTTTACGGTTGATCCTGAAACTGTATTTCCTTCAGTCTCCCACTCAATTTCAGATGTACCTAAAAGGTACTCATGCATATCCAATACGCACGATTTTAGAGAATATAGCTCGCGTATCAAATACCAAGCTATGCACATCCTATGTGCCAATTTTATGATCAAGCCCGACTTAGTACGACTCGTTGTGTGACCATGTAGGTTCGACTTAACGATGGCAGTAGGTTGTTTCCAATACCTACAAGCTCATGAGCGGGATCTAGTCACTCCATCATAGCTACCCATGTTAAACGAATAATGATTGTGATCATTGTGCCTATCTCGAATAGCGGTTACTAGTTCTCTTGTTTGCGATATCTGTTAATCAAAAGGCATGGTAATAGTCATCCTTATAATTTGATTAACTACACTTATTCCCCGATTCCGAGTTGAGTTAACAAATTTCAATCGATATTAACCATTAATATCATTGACTGCGGCCGCAGGTTTCGTTAATCGACTCATCGAGCGGCGCCTAAGAGATATCTCTTCCTTTCGGAATAAACAATTCCTATCTTGGAGACTCACATTGAATTCCGTGTTTCGGACAATACCCAATGATGACCCTTTTAACTCCCTGTTACGGTGAGCGTAAGATCATATCAAAGCATTGTGTTACGCACGAAACGCAATCAATGATCCCCTCAAGTTTGAAGAATATAAAACCCCATCCGTCGCAAGTCCATCTATAATGACTAAACCATGTCATGGTCTCGCGGCCTCGGTCATATCCAATACATGTAACCTAACATATATCTACGTTCCCGATTCGACAAACTCCTTTGTCCCATGATTAGCAAAACATAATCATCTCCTCGGCAAACGTACTAGTGTACGCGTTCAGTCTATTCCCTTGTAATAGTAATGCTTCTCTCTTAAGCAAACTGACCCGCGACTAGGGATGTTTAGAAATGGTACTTTAAGTGTGACGGTTTCGCTGCACATGGTCCTCAACCATGTCGACGTCCACACAAGTTCAAATCAAGGTTCATGTAACAATCATATTACACAACCCAGCACACAGTTTTCATATAAGGTGAATGCATATTAATTTAAGTAAACAAAATTTTAAAAGGGATGCATTCATATGGACTAAGTATTTGGGTGATACAACGTTTACCTATGGGTATCTCCATACCCATAACCTGCGAGGACTATCGTATTAGATAACTACACTCTACTCTCTTCTTCCTCCTCTAGGTATCTCCATACCCATAGTCATCGCATGACAGTCACGCGCGACTAGAGAGAGCGGTTTTGTAAACGAGTCCGCACGTTCCCGCTAGTGTTAATCATCATCAGGATTGGAACATTTCCAATACCTACGATCACATCTTTTCACAAAATTTCATGGATCAAATGAAATTTTCTGAGTATTGGCTAGAAGTGGTTGTGACCTCGGCATTTTTGGCTTGTACTATTGCGTCTCACGCAATAAACAACCATAAATCCGATAACTCGTGACTACTAGAGTTTGGTCATGTATCCTTGATCCATACCACTTCCTTTTGCGATTAATAACCGCAATATACTCGCCACCGTAAATAGAATCATAAACTATTGGTCTTGTGGAACCTTTCCACATAACCGTGTTTTCATTTAAGCAAAACATGTACACACTTTGTGATCGAAAGTCGTGCTACATATTTGGACGTGCTTCATCTTTGGAAACTGTTGTTTGTTATAACTCTTTATAACCAACACGTCCTCCACACCATTATAGATAATAAATCCTGAATTCTTTCGCAAAGTATTCAAGGATAAACTTCACCTCTATCAATACAAATCCCGATGGGTTTTAAATATACATAACCATTATGTATATATTTGTATAACCATTATACAATCACAAGAGTTAGTCTCATGTAATCGAATTACATTCAAACTCATGTGATTCCCATGAATTTTATTGACGGTGAACTAGACGCTTTATTTGTATGACAGATAGCCACATACATATCATGACAGATATAATAGATCCTAACATCAAATGTAAGGCATCATATTATTACTTTTCGCGCTGCTTGATGTCTCACATCGAGCCGTTGAAAATTTCTGCCATTCGACATTTCGATTTATCTCCTCCAAGGAGTTTACATGTTGAAAACCATTTTCAACAATATGTCGATATATGTGCTATAACATAGAACGAGGAACTTTTTAGATCTATCCTATAGATCTTCACGCTTAATTCATAAGCGGTCTCGTCTAAATCCTTTGTCGTTACAAGAAATATAACGCAGCTCCCACTAACCTTCATGTGTACACAAAGTTTCCATTCGTTTCGACAATTTTATAACAGTTTATAATTTTGTCAAAACGAATATTCCAATTCCGAGAAGCTTTCTCTAATCCATCATATGGATCGTTAAAGCGTGCATATCTTATCCCCGATTCTTATGAATCGACAAAACCATAAGGTTGTGTCAAGTACACATCCTTTCATAAAATTTCTGTCAAGAAATTCGGTTTTGACATCCATTTGGCCACATCACATAGTCATAATACGCGACCATGGCAAGCAGAATTTCGAGAATGGGAAAGCATGGCAACAAGCGAAAACGTTTCTTCATAGTCCGACTATGAATTGCATGAAACTTTTCGCAAAAAGCCTCGCTTTACATATATGCGTATTCCTATCCATGTCGGTTCTTCATCTTGAAAAACCCACTCACATTTCACGGGTCTAACCTAGAAAGTAATGAAATCAAGTTCTAAACTTGATAATTCACATGGATCGAATCTCAGATTTCATGACACCATGTCATGTGGAATCAACTTTTCATAGCATCCTTGTAGGATATCGAATCATCACATGATTTCAATCTATCATCATTAGCCATGATAAATCCGTATTTACCGGCTTATGATATAGCCTACTTGATCTACGAAAAATTCCTTTGTGTGTTCGACTTGCGTTCATCAACTCTTGATGAAGCCATGTCAACTTTCATCGGTACAATGTTCATTTTCAAATCACGAACTCTTTCGAGATTTATTCTACTCCCACTAACCCGCATAGAGAGAAATGGCACCAAGTTCCAAACTTGTGCGCATCTAGTCCTCCTCCAAGAAGGCATCTCTTCGAGCCACGAAAATCTCATTTTCGTCGGGACGTTTTAACTAATACCCTTTAGTTTCCTTAAGGATAAACGAACAATTTCCAGATTTGGGATTGAGTTTAACCGAAACAAATTTCGAAATACACTCACATCCTCAAATCTGTACAAGTGACAACTTCGGAACCATTCCGATCCATATCTCATATGGCGTCTTTTGTACCGATTAGAAGGTTTATGGTTCATATCTTATATGCAACCATTCATTAGTGCCGCTGTCTCAAGGGCGTATCCCCAAAACATTTTTGGGAGATCTTATTGACTCATCATTTATCGAACAATGTCCAACATGCGTTCATTTCCTCTTTTCGGACACATCTCAATGTTCCGAATAAAGGCAATCGTGAAACGATTCCACAATCACTCACATCCTCAAATCTGTACAAGTGACAACTTCGGAACCATTCCGATCCATATCTCATATGGCGTCTTTTGTACCGATTAGAAGGTTTATGGTTCATATCTTATATGCAACCATTCATTAGTGCCGCTGTCTCAAGGGCGTATCCCCAAAACATTTTTGGGAGATCTTATTGACTCATCATTTATCGAACAATGTCCAACATGCGTTCATTTCCTCTTTTCGGACACATCTCAATGTTCCGAATAAAGGCAATCGTGAAACGATTCCACAATCATAAATGATCATTAATATTCATAACTCAAATATCGCCTCTTCGATCCTATCCAAAGGTTTAGCTCAAATACTCGCCTTCTCGATCCTATCGAAAAGCTTTGATTTTCTTGCTTAGTTGATTTCGTATTTCGTTTTTGAAACTCTTTGAATCTTTCAAAAGTCTCTGTTTCGGCACGCATTAAATAGATATTTTCATATCTACTTTAACCGTCCATAAACTTAACAAAATACCGATAGCCTCCTCTTGCCTCGGAACTTATCGGAACATCATATGTAAATATAATTTCCAATAATTCGCTGGATCTTTCTCCAATACTTTGGAGAATGATGCCATTTGTCGTTTTGCCTAATAAATAAGTATTGCATTAATCAATCAAATCTAATTCGAATGATTCTAGCATTCCATCACATGGAATCTAGATACGCGTATCTCGTTTATATGGCCAAGACGGCAATGCCAAAAGAAGCAATCAACTTCTAGGTTTAATCCTCCTCGGATTTCACCATTCTTTGAGTCACTAGTTTGGACAACTCCTTGTCCGAACTTTCCATTTTGGAAAACATTTTCCCAAAATACCCTTAGACATACATTTCTTTCGATCCCGCTTTTGAATTACAAGGACATCCACGCATCTATATGCATTGGATTCCTCGGAAACTCTGAGCATCTCCAATTCAAATTTAAATCGCATCATATGCAATTTCGGGATCGACTTATCTATCGAATGCATATGATATTCGGTCACGAACATCAAATCTCGTACCATCAACACACGAGTGTTAATCAAAGACCCATAAGGCGTCTCAAAATTAACCTACTCTTTGAGCCGCATTGAGTCATTCAACGCGCTCTAGCTCTTGAAACTATTTCATGAGCGTTGTGTTTTACTTTCATATACACCCGAATTCTCAAAACAATTTTGAGAAATTTGCGTCTATACATGCCACCACAAGGCACGTAATATTGTTCGATTCCTTCTTAAGTTTATCGAACCCGGCTTTCTCTAAAGCCAAAGCCTCGAGCCCCGAATCTACCATTTCCGTGTCCAACACGTTCCTTTAAGTCTAAGAACTATTCTTTGACTATCAAGGTTAATAACGGTAATTCCGACCCAAAAGCCATCTATCATATCGATCTAATCGATATATTTGGTGTTGCTTGAAAACATAATTCTAAACGGATGATGAAGATTAATTCCTAACCGTGCGTACTTAATCTATATGCTTATATGATAATTATATGATAGTGTTATTTTATCGAATCGATAACCCTCATACCGATACGGGACTCCAAGTCCATAACACTCAAGATCCATATATCACGATCCTCCCATAAGTTGCTTTGGCAGACGAATGGGATCTCGCTATTTAGGTAGGATTATATCCAATCGCATCCAATGCGACTCTTGAACCTTTATAGGATTTCGGTGATGAATCGTATCCAATACAATCCCAGTTCCGTGTGTGCATCCTATCTATGCCCCGAACTTCCAATCAAGTCGGCTTTGGCCTCAACCCTTACTGGCTAGAACGGTTAAGTCACAACCATACTCATCGTATCGTTCAAATAAACTACTAATAAGTCGGCTTTGGCCTTAACCCTTATCAGTCCCTATTTAACGCTTGCCACCCCGTCGATGACTACAATAACCCATGTCGGCTTTGGCCTTAACCCATGTGAGACGTAGTACCGATCATAGTGGTTGTGAATATGGAAGGCATTTCCATGACTTAAATATTATGAGGGATCATGCCATTGCACGTTTCTAAATCCGTGACATAATCCAATTATATCACTATCACAAGATTTTCATAAATGCATATGTATTTATTTGGGAGTCTAATTATTCTAAATAATTATCTAATTATATGCTAGTATGATTGATGCCGATCAAATCGATATAAAGAACTCAATATTCCAAGTTGTGTAGCCAAAGTTATCACGAAAACAAAATCAGCAACCAGAAACCAGTCCGTTGTAACGCAACATAGTCCGTTACAACGGACCTCCAGTATACTTGGCACTCCGTTACAACGGAAGTCCAGTCCGTTACAACGCTATTTATTTCGGAGTTTGGCCAAATTTTGCCAGAAACATGTCCGTTACAACGCAACCTAGGTCCGTTACAACGCTATTTTCTGCAAACTTTCGTCCAAATTTTCAGAGACCAGTCCGTTACAACGCAATATACAGTCCGTTACAACGGACAAACTGTGTAGAGCTCCGTTACAACGGACCCAGTCCGTTACAACGGACTCCAATAGACACCCTAGGCATCCCCGCAACCTCGTATCAGATACAAGGTCCGTTACAACGGACTCCAAGTCCGTTACAACGGAATATGCAGTTTTCACGGTCCTCCTCACACCCCCGCATCCTATACAGGGTCCGTTATAACGGACTCCAAGTCCGTTATAACGGAATATGTGTTTTTCGCAGAAATTCCCAATTTCCTGTATCTGCTACAGTGTCCGTTGCGACAGTTTGACATACAGTTAGTAAAACGTCCGTAACTTTCGCATCCAAACTCCAATTGGGCCAGGCCAAATTGGGTTGGAAATATAATAAGATTATCTACAACATTCGTGAAGGTTTAGAGTCGGTTGGAACGATTTAATATTTTCGTTTCAACAGAATACTGAAAGGGTGTGCGCAGTTTTCTGTTTGAAGAGGTGTATAGTAAAAATACATACCTTTTGGCCTATCCTTATCCTATGTTGTATAAATATGATGTTTCTCTCTCTCTCTCTCTCTCTCTCTCTCTCTCTCTCTCTCTCTATATATATATATATATATATATATATATATATATATATATATATATATATATATATATATATATATATATATATATATATATATATATATATATATTCAGTCTAATCCATATAATTAATCCAATTAATCCAGAAATAGAGAGTCATCTTTCAAAGAGTGAAAGGATATGAAGAGAGAGAAACGAGAAAAACAGTTTTTCTCGGTTTAGAGAATCAATTCAATCAAGCAAGTTCGCCAGTGCTTCGTCTAGGAAGTTGCATCTGTTGGTTCAAATTTCCTAGGGTTTGATTATCTCAAAATAATGTCGATACCACTAATCTATTTACGAGAGTGACATTTATAGAGATAGAAGACGTAACCCACAAAAGGATCAAAAGAAGAATCAAGACGTCGGAAGTCAAGACGGTGAAGAAACGATGGCACGAAAACGAATGATCAAGTGAAGACATCAAGACATCGAAGATTCCGCAAGTTGGGGTATCACATAAATCACCAAAACAACTTATAGAGATAGAAGACGTAACCCACAAAAGGATCAAAAGAAGAATCAAGACGTCGGAAGTCAAGACGGTGAAGAAACGATGGCACGAAAACGAATGATCAAGTGAAGACATCAAGACATCGAAGATTCCGCAAGTTGGGGTATCACATAAATCACCAAAACAACTTATAGGTATCCCTAAACTTGTTTATGAATTATTAAGCTCAAGATTAGTCAAAGAAACATATTCGAAACTCATCAAATTGGTGAAATAATGAAACAGACTAAAAGTAGGATGTCCGTTACAACGGAACTCATTGTCCGTTATAACGGACATGCTCGTCCTATTCAAGATTGGAAAACCCAGTATAGTCCGTTACAACGGATCAACCAGTCCGTTGTAACGGACACCACCAGAGCGTTGTAACGGAAGAATGTCCGTTATAACGCTAATTAAATCCAAACTTGAACAATGTCACAGAATGATGTCCGTTGTAACGGACATTGAACTCACTTCAGGGTAGGAATTTCC
Source organism: Luzula sylvatica (assembly GCA_946800325.1). Classification (NCBI taxonomy): domain Eukaryota; kingdom Viridiplantae; phylum Streptophyta; class Magnoliopsida; order Poales; family Juncaceae; genus Luzula; species Luzula sylvatica. The sequence goes on along the minus strand of OX326961.1, from coordinate 55,741,236 downwards.
CTTCATGTCCGTTGTAACGGATTAACCAATCCGTTATAACGGACTGCCACTTACCGTTATAACGGAATAATCTCCGTTGTAACGGACAATAAGAACCAAACTGGAGTGAAGTTTTCAGAAGAATGTCCGTTGTAACGGACCCTTTAGTTCGTTACAACGAACTACTTAACACAGACTTCCGTTATAACGGACATATGTTCCGTTGTAACGGACTGTGTGAAAATTCGAATATGACAGCCATAACGGCTAGTTTGACTTATGGTCCGTTACAACGGACTTGCAGTCCGTTGTAACGGACTATGCAGAAAATGCAATTCTGGGAAGGGTCTATGTGTTCTATAAATAGAACCCCTCCCTCATTCTCTCTTATTATCTCAACCAATATAATTTTCCAACCAAAAGAGAGAATCCTAGCTTTAAATCTTGAGCTTAATCATCTAAACATTCTTAGAGATTATTAGATCCAAATTCAAATCCACTACTAAACGATTCCCAACTTGCGTGACCGATCACGACTAGTTCGTTAGTAGTACAATTGTAATAGGCTAATTACTATTTGTAAAGCCCGCCATTGATCGATCATTTCGTGTAAATCGATCAAGGCAAAACCTTGTAATTGCTTGAGTTGGATATTCAATCGAAAGCCGAAAAGGCGCAAGGGCATCCCGGAGACCTAGGTACTCGCAATCAATCGAGTCGGTCGATTGAGCAAGTAGCCGGTGAGTTAAAGCTACAAAGCAACCACCCACCGAACTCCGTAAACAAATATCGCGTGTTAGTTGTTTCGGTATTGTATTTCTTTATCTAATTTATTTACGCTTCCGCACCAAATTGTATTTGTATCCATTACCGCGAAAATTGGACCTTAGGATTACCTATTCACCCCCTCTAGGTCTCAATTAAACAACAGCATCCGCGACCGACGTCTTCCGACTCAAGGTGGATACACGTAGAGGAGCGACATGTGTGGCTCTCCGATTGTGATCGAACCGGAGGAACAAGAAACGTCAACGAGAGTGAAAGACTGTGGAAGCGTGTGGACGTGGAACGCACGAAGACAACCGGAGACGTGTCAAGAGGGTGGGAGACGTGTGGTATGGGATGCACGGGCTAGTCACCAACGTGACACCGGAGAAGGAAAGGATGCGAGCGATCAACCCGTCGTGCGTGATCAATTTCACGCTGGTAGTCGTCTATCCTATTTTGCATCGTACCCTCGAAGTCATGGCATGATCTTGGATTTTGGGAATCGGACCGGGCCTTCATATCCGCTGCGCGGGCCCGGGGTCGGGTGAATTCCCAACAGTATATTCGATATATGCATGGGTTATCAAAGTTCGTACCCGTTTGCATGATGCTAGATATTTAGAACGTCAATTTCGTTAAAATCACAAGTGTAATTCACTAGAGATCAATCAAAAGTTGATTGAGAGTATCTAGGAATGATCGTGAAATTTTTTTCATGATTTATCGTTTTGGAAACGATCGAAAACGAAAGAAACGACAAGGGGTCCCCAAGGGGTGCGGTGGTGCGGGGGTGTGTGTGGGGCTTGAGGGTCACGCCCCAAGGTCATTTTTCCACGCCCCTGGACCAGTCTGCATGGCCCATGGATGTTGTTTTTTGTTTTCGCAATAACTTTGGCTACAAAGCTCGAAATTTTGAGTTATTTATATCGGTAGAATCGGCATCACACATACTAGCATATAAATAAGTAATTATTTAGAATAATTAATCTCCCTAGTTAGTGCATATGCATTTAAAAATCTTGTGATTGTGATATAATATGATTATATCACGAAATCAAAACATGAATATCAAGATCCCTCAAAATACTTAAGTCATGGAAATGCCTTCCATATTCACAACCACAATGTTCGGTACTACGTCTCACATGTGTTAAGGCCAAAGACGACATGGGTTATTGTAGCTATCGACAGGGTGACAAGCGTTAAATAAGGACTAATAAGGGTTAAGGCCAAAGCCGACTTATTAGTAGTTTATTTGAACGGTACGTTCAGTATGGTTGTGACTTAACCGTTCAAGCCAACAAGGGTTAAGGCCAAAGCCGACTTGATTGGAGTTCGGGGCATAGATAGGATGCACACACGGAACTGGGATTGTATATGATACGATCCATCACTGAAATCCTATAAAGGTTCGTGAGTCGCATTAGATGTGATTGGTTATAATCCTACCTAAATAGCGAGATCCCACCCGTCTGCCAAAGCAACTTGTGGGAGGATCGTGATATATGGGTCTTGGGTGTTATGGACTCGGAGTCCCGTATCGGTATTGTTGGGTATCGGCGTCACTACCGAGCCCCGCGCAGCGGATTGAGAGGCCCGGTCCGACCCGATCCCGAGGACCACGTCAACGACTCAATCGCACAAATCATGAAATGCATCTAACCTATGAAATTAACTCTTAATTCATAGAGAATCATACCACGTGAAATTGATCACGGAGACGGGTTGACTCTTTTAGCTGCTGTCCTTTGCTTCGATCGCGGCAACACGCGTGTCCCACGCCCACGCGATTCGATACCTTGTCCGAAGCTCCGATTTGTCGAATCCAACCGGATCTTGTCCGATTCGTCTTCGACCTTGCTCGTCCTTGCTCTCGATTGATCACAGTCGAAGATCTAAGATTAGATCTCTCTACTCGTATCCATCTCGAGCTTTTCGTCTTTCGGTTGCGGTGAATTCCCCTAAAATTCACCACAATCTTGCTCAAATTTCCTCAACTTGTCACACAAGTTTATCTCTTTTCTCAAAACTCTAGATCTAGTTCTTAGCACAGAATAATGGCCAGAAGAGAGAGAGAGAGAGAGAGGTTACGAGAATATAAATATATTCTGTGATTAATGAGTATTAATGAGTATCAAAAACTGCTAATCCAGAATTCGGATCACTGTGCGTCATGACGCACGATATGGTGCATCATGACGCACAAGTCACAATTACTTAGATATAGCCGTTGCAATTGAGCTCCGTCATGACGGACGATCTGTCTGTCATGACGCACCACCATCATGACGCACAACTTGGTGCGTCGTGACGGTATACTCACAGATTGGCTTTCTCAGAATTACTCTACTGTGCGTCATGACGCACAATATGGTGCGTCATGACGAACCATGTAATTTCTGCCAGATTTGCATAATCTTATTATGCATCCAATCGTTCCGACGAACACGTATGTTTGTCTACACTCATTTGTACATTCAACTAGTTGATCTGTAACTGTATTTCCTTCAGTCTCCCACTCAGTTCAAGATCCAACTAAAGAAAGTACTAGTGTACATCTCATGTACACATAACCTTAGAGATTTAAATTTAAGCCCGAAATAAGACAGCTCTATGTGTGACCGCGTAGGTTCGTATCAAGCAATGGCAGTAAACTTATGCCTAAGTTTACGGGCTCATGAGAGGGATCTAGGAAGAAATCCATCATAGCTTTCCCACGTTGAAAACGAAAAATGATTGTGATCATTTATACCCATCTTGAACGGTGGTGTTTAGTTCTCTTGTTCACGATATCCGTCAATCAAAAGGCACGGTAATAGTCATCCTTATAATTTGATTGACTAAACTTATTTTCTCGATACCGAATTGAATCAACAAACACAATCGATATTAACAATTAATATCATTGACTCTGGCCAGAGATTTCGTTGATCAATTCATCGATAGGCCTAAGGGATATCTCTTTCTCTCGAAAGGAACAATTTCTATCTTGATGACTCACATCAAATTCCGTGTTTCAGATAATACCTGATCATAATCCCATGACCATCCTGTTACAGATAGTGGAAGATTATATCTAAGCATTATGTTACGCACGAAAAATGATCCATGATCATCTCAAGTGTGAAGAACTAAGACCCCATTCGTTACGATTCCATCTACAATGACTAAACCATGTCATGGTATCACACTTTTGGTCAAGTCACAATATGCATAACCTAATGCATATCCATATTCCCGATTTGACAAACTATTTGTCCTATGATTAGTAAAACATAATCATCACCTCGGCAAATATGCTAGTGTACATGTTAGTCTATTATCTTATAATATATATACTTATCACATAAGTATCCTAATCATGACTAGGGACGTTTTTGAAATATAACTTTTGAAATGTGACGGTTTTACTTAACATGATCACGTATCACGTAGACGCTCACATAAGCCATAAATCAAGGTTCGTGTAATCATATTACACAACCACGCACAAGTTTTCATATAAGATAAATGCAAATGAAATATAAAAATTTTGAAATTGCATTAATATAGCATAAAGTCTTGGGTGATACATCGTTTACAATAAATAACTCATCATAACAACTATTGTTTTAGATAACTACAAACCAACTTCCTCCTCTAGGTATCTCAAACCTATAGTTCTAGCATGACAATCATGCTTCGCAATTGGAAGAGGTTTCGTAAACGGATCCGCCACATTCTCGTCAGTATCAATCTTCAAAATCACAACATCCTGCCTTTGTAAAATCTCACGAATCAAGTGGAATTTACGCAGGATGTGTTTAGAGCGATGATGCGATCTCGGTTCCTTGGCCTGTGCTATTGCTCCAGTATTGTCACAATACACAGCCACGGGTTCCGAGATGCTCGGTACAACACCAAGTTCGGTCACGAACTTCTTGACCCAAACCGCCTCCTTTGCGGCTTCTGAAGCCGCGATGTATTCTGCTTCCGTCGTAGAGTCAGCAACTGTCGGTTGTTTGGAACTCTTCCATATAACCGCGCCACCGTTCAAGCAAAACACGTACCCACTTTGTGATCGAAAATTATCAGTACATGTTTGGAAACTGGCATCGGTGTAACCCGTTACAACCAATCCATTATCCTCGCCACCATATACTAAAAACTGGTCCTTAGTTCTTCGTAAGTACTTAAGGATAGTTTTCACGGCTTGCCAATGCGGATCTCCTGGATTCGATTGGTAACGTGATAGGACGCTTAATGCATACGATACGTCAGGTCTCGTACAGATCATGGCATACATGATAGATCCAACCGCCGAAGCGTATGGAACCTTATCCATGTTACTTTTCTCTTCGCTCGATGTCGGACATTGAGCTTTCGAAAAGTTCATACCACTCGACATGGGAAGAAACCCTTTCTTAGAGTTTTGCATGAAAAATCTTTTCAGCACCTTGTCGATGTACGTACTCTGACTTAGGCCGAGGAGTCTCTTGGATCTATCTCTATAGATCCTCACGCCTAAAATATAGGCGGCCTCTCCTAAATCTTTCATAGCGAAACGAGTATTTAAATACTTCTTAACATCCGATAACATCGGAATGTCATTTCCTATGATCAATATATCGTCCACATAAAGAACAAGAAATGCTACGCGGCTCCCACTAACCTTCTTATATACACAAGGTTCTTCTTCGTTCTTGATAAAATCATACTCGCGTATGACTTCATCAAAACGAATGTTCCAACTCCGAGAAGCTTGTTTCAGCCCATAAATGGACCTTTGAATCTTGCATACTTTCTTAGGATTCTTTGGATCGATAAAACCTTCGGGTTGTGTCATGTACACATCCTCCGATAAGTTTCCGTTAAGGAAAGCGGTTTTAACATCCATTTGCCATATCTCATAGTCATAATATGCGGCTATGGCAAGGATAATCCTTATAGATTTAAGCATGGCTACCGGCGAAAACGTTTCATCATAGTCTACACCATGAATTTGCTTGAAACCTTTCGCAACTAACCGTGCTTTGTAAGTATGCACTTTCCCATCCATGTCGATTTTCTTCTTGAAAACCCATTTACACCCGACGGGTTTAACCAAGGGTGGTGGATCAATCAAGTTCCAAACTTGATTATCGTACATGGATTGGATCTCGGACTTCATGGCATCATGCCATTTGTCGGAATCTTCGCTCGACATAGCATCTTTGTAGGTTGTCGGCTCATCATCTATGAGTTCGACGTTGCCTTCATCAGTCACGATAAATCCATATCGTACTGGTTCCAGCCGGGTCCTACTAGACCTACGAGGAGCACCTTGTGCTATTGGCTCGACATCCTCAACTATTGATGGATTCGGGTCAACATCCATCGGTTCAATGTGTATTTCTGAATCTCGAACCTCTTCGAGATCAATCTTACTCCCACTAGCTCGTTGAGATATAAAGTCCTCCTCCAAGAAGATACCTCTTCGAGCTATGAAAACCTTGTTTTCCTCGGGATTGTAGAAATAATATCCTTTAGTTTCCTTAGGATATCCTACAAATAAACATTTTTCAGATTTGGGTTCGAGTTTATCCGAAAACATTTTTCGAACATAAACATCGCATCCCCAAATTCTGATAAAAGATAACACCGGAGGTTGTCCGGTCCATATCTCATATGGTGTCTTTTGAACCGATTTAGAAGGTAAGCGGTTTATTAGAAAAGCCGCTGTCTCAAGGGCATATCCCCAAAACGATTTTGGGAGACTAGTTTGACTCATCATCGATCGAACCATATTTAATAAGGTCCGATTCCTCCTCTCGGACACGCCATTCCATTGAGGCGTTCCAGGTGGAGTCAATTGTGAAACAATTCCACAATCTTTGAGATGATCCTCAAACTCATAGCTCAAATACTCGCCTCCTCGATCTGATCGAAGTGCTTTGATTGTCTTGCCAAGTTGATTTTGAACTTCATTCTGAAATTCTTTGAACTTTTCAAAAGATTCAGATTTGTTACGCATTAAGTAAATATACCCATATCTACTAAAATCATCCGTAAAAGTTATGAAGTATCGATAACCTCCTCTTGCCTCGGTACTCATTGGACCACATACATCAGAATGTATAAGTTCCAATAGTTCCTTGGACCTTTCTCCAACTTTTGAGAATGGTGCCTTTGTCATCTTGCCAAGTAAATAAGATTCGCATTGTCCATATGAATCAAATTCAAATGAATCCAAAAGTCCATCCTTATGTAGTTTTGAGATGCGCTTCTCGTTTATATGGCCAAGTCGACAATGCCAAAAGTAAGTTTTACTATCAACTTTAGGTTTAATCCGATTCTTGTTTATATTATAGATTGATTTATCATTTGTGTAATTCATATCTAAAATGTAAAGACCATTTTCTAATAGAACATTTCCATAGAATAAATTATCCTTACAAATAGAAAATTCATTATTCTTAATAATAAATTCATAACCATCATTAGCTAGTCTAGACACACTAATAATGTTCTTACACAAACTTGGAACAAAATAACAATTATTTAGTTCTAAAATAAATCCACTCGGTAAAGTAATATAAATATCTCCGACGGCTAATGCAGCAACACTTGCTCCATTCCCTACTCGAAAATCCACTTCACCGCGTGTTAACTTCCTTCTATTTTGAAGAACCTGCATATTTCGACAAATATGAGTTCCACAACCGGTATCTAATACCCAATTGTCCAAAATTGAAATGTTAACATCTATAATAGTCATACCTGCGGTTCCGGTTTCCAAAGCCTTCCCCTTGCTTTTCTTCACCTCCTCGAGGTAAATCTTGCAATTTCTCTTCCAATGCCCAGTCTTTTTGCAATGGAAGCAGGTGACATCCTCGGATTTCTCCTTTCCTTTAGTCTTTGGTTTGGACAACGACTTGCCCGCACCGTCCTTGGACTTTTGTTTCTTACGAATCCCACCTTGAATCATGAGGACATCCCTAGCAACTCTTGCTTTGGGTTCCCCCGATGCCTTAAGCATCTCCGACTCAAAGTTCTTGAGCATCCCATGGAGCTCGGGAATCGTCTTGTTCATCGAATGCATATGATAGTTCGTTACGAAAGTTGAGAAAATCGGTGGCAATGCACACAAGATCAAATCTTGTTGCATTATTGGTGACACCTTTTCTCCCAATTTCTCGAGACGATCAATCAATGCTTGTACCTTTAACACATGAGTGCTGACCGAAGATCCGTTTGGCATCTTACAGTTAACCAACTCCTTCAACGTATTGAACCTTTCAATACGTTCTTGCTCTTGGAACATTTCCTTGAGCGTCGCGTTAATCTCGTACGCATCCGAATCTTCGAATTGCTTCTGCAAATTCGCGTCCATACATGCCAACATGAGGCATGTCACGTCATTTGACTCCTTCTTAAGTTTGTCAAATGCCGCCTTTTCTTCGGGAGGAGCCTCTTCATCGGGTTCCAACATCTTCGTGTCTAACACGTGACTATTGCACTCTTGCCTAAGAACAATTCTTAGGTTGCGGTGCCAGTCAAGATAGTTCTTTCCGACTAGCTTCTCCCTTTCCAAGACCAATCTAATCGACATGAAGTTGGTGTTGCTTGATGTCATGATTGCTACAACGAAAAATACTTTAAAATGAGATTTATACCAACATGTGCAAACTTATGCTATATGCTTATATGATGATATGAAATATGTTATTTTTATCAAACCAATAACCCTAATATTGATTCGGGATTCTAAATCCAATAACACTTCAAAACCCATATTTCATGATCCTCCCACAAGTGACTTTGGCCGACAAATGGGATCTCACTATTTAGGTAGGATAAATCCAATCGCATCCAATGCGACTCTTGACCTTTTATAGGATTTCGGTATCAAATCATATCATATATGATTCGAATTCCGTTTGTGCATCCTAACTATGCCCCGAACCCCAATCGGATTGGCTTGGACGGTTAAGTCACAACCATATTCACGTATCGTTCAATTGAGCGACAAATGCGCCCGACTTTGGCCTGAACCCGCATTTGTTCCGAATCAACGCATGCCTCTCACGTTGATACATACAACAATGCACGCCCGACTTTGGCCTGAACCCGTGCAAGGTGTGATGACCAACCTCGGAGGTTGTGAACATGGAAGGCATTTTATGACTTAAATATTATGCACGGATTTATGTGATATAATCTAATTACATCATTGAGCAAGTTTATCATGATGAATGAACATAATTAATAAGTATTAGAACCAAAATAAATAAATCAGAAAAATTTACATGGTGAGTCATGACGCAACATAACGTCCGTCATGACGCACCGTACTCGTAATTGGACTTCCTTGAACTTTCGTCATGACGCACAACTTGGTGCGTCACGACGGACTTCACTCGTCCGTCATGACGCCAGAGGGTGCGTCATGACGGACAATACAAAACAATTTTGTTGTCCAAATCAGAGAGTTTTTCAGGTCCGTCCGTCATGACGGTTGGTTATACCGTCACGACGGACTGTAACTGACCGTCATGACGCCAGAGGGTGCGTCATGACGCACTGAACAAAACAATTTCGTTCAGTTTGCCAGAGAGTTTTTGGGCTTCGTCCGTCATGACGGTGGATTACACCGTCCCGACGGTCTGTTCTGGTCCGTCATGACGCCAGACGGTGCGTCATGACGCACTGTACAAAACACTTTTGTTCAGTTTGCCAGAGGGTTTTTGGGCTTCTACCGTCACGACGCACCAAATGGTCCGTCCTGACGGTAAGAATTTACACAGTGCGTCATGACGCACAACTTTTATGCGTCACGACGGACTGAGTAACGCTTCAGATCCAACTATTGGATTTCCCGTGTGCGTCACGACGCACCATATCGTGCGTCATGACGCACCAGACCTGATTTTCAATTTTACTTCTGATTTTTCGATCATTTCTGAAACGATCAATCATGAACACTTCATGATTACTTCTAGATTCTTTTGATCATCTCATGATCAAATACTAGCAAGATTTCATGGCCCTAATTTTATAACTACATGATTATGTCCTAAAATTCTACATGAAATTCCGAATAACACTTATTCGAAATCGATTCGACGATCGAATCGTGACGTTTGCTCTGATACCACTGTTGGGTATCGGCGTCACTACCGAGCCCCGCGCAGCGGATTGAGAGGCCCGGTCCGACCCGATCCCGAGGACCACGTCAACGACTCAATCGCACAAATCATGAAATGCATCTAACCTATGAAATTAACTCTTAATTCATAGAGAATCATACCACGTGAAATTGATCACGGAGACGGGTTGACTCTTTTAGCTGCTGTCCTTTGCTTCGATCGCGGCAACACGCGTGTCCCACGCCCACGCGATTCGATACCTTGTCCGAAGCTCCGATTTGTCGAATCCAACCGGATCTTGTCCGATTCGTCTTCGACCTTGCTCGTCCTTGCTCTTGATTGATCACAGTCGAAGATCTAAGATTAGATCTCTCTACTCGTATCCACCTCGAGCTTTTCGTCTTTCGGTTGCGGTGAATTCCCCTAAAATTCACCACAATCTTGCTCAAATTTCCTCAACTTGTCACACAAGTTTATCTCTTTTCTCAAAACTCTAGATCTAGTTCTTAGCACAGAATAATGGCCAGAAGAGAGAGAGAGAGGTTACGAGAATATAAATATATTCTGTGATTAATGAGTATTAATGAGTATCAAAAACTGCTAATCCAGAATTCGGATCACTGTGCGTCATGACGCACGATATGGTGCGTCATGACGCACAAGTCACAGTTACTTAGATATAGCCGTTGCAATTGTGCTCCGTCATGACGGACGATCTGTCCGTCATGACGCACCACCGTCATGACGCACAACTTGGTGCGTCGTGACGGTATACTCACAGATTGGCTTTCTCAGAATTACTCTACTGTGCGTCATGACGCACCATGTAATTTCTGCCAGATTTGCATAATCTTATTATGCATCCAATCGTTCCGACGAACACGTATGTTTGTGTACACTCATTTGTACATTCAACTAGTTGATCTGTAACTGTATTTCCTTCAGTTATGAGGGTTACCGGTTCGATAAAAATAACACATTTATTTATTCATCATGTAAGCATATAGATTAAGTACGTACGGTTAGGAGCTTAATCTTCATCATCCAATTAGAATCATATTTTCTAGCAACACCAAAAATATCGATAAGATCGATATGATAGATGGCTTTCGGGTCGGAATTACCGTAATAAACCTTGATAGTTAAAGAATAGTTCTTAAACTTAAAGGGACGTGTTGGACACGTAGATGGTAAATTCGGGACTCGAGGCTTTGGCTTTAGAGAAAGCCGGGTTGATACACTTTAAGAAGGAATCGAACAATATTACGTGCCTTGTGGTGGCATGTATAGACGTAAATTTCTCAAAATTGTTTTGAGAATTTGGGTGCATACGAAAGTAAAACACAATGCTCATGAAATAGTTTCAAGAGCTAGAGCGCGTTGAATGGTTCAATGCGGCTCAAAGAGTAGGTTAATTTTGAGACGTCTTATGGGTCTTTGATTAACACTCGTGTGTTGATGGTACGAGATTTGATCTTCGTGACCGAATATCATATGCATTCGATAGATAAGTCGATCCCGGAGTTGCATGAGATGCGATGTAAATTTGAATAGGAGATGCTTGAAGCATCCGAGGAATTCAATGCATATAGATGCGTGGATGTCCTTGTAATTCAAAGGCGGGATCGAAAGAAATTAATGTCTAAGGGTATTTTGGGAAAATGTTTTCCAAACAGAAAGTTCGGACAAGAAGTTGTCCAAACTAATGACTCAAAGAACGGTGAACTTCGAGGAGGATTAAACCTAAAAGTTGATTGCTTCTTTTGACATTTCCATCTTTGCCATATAAATGAGGTACGTGTATCTAGATTCCATATGATGGATTGCTAGAATCATTCAAATTAAATTCGACTGATTAATGCGATACTTATTTATTAGGCAAGATGGCAAAGGACATCATTCTCCAAAGGTCGGAGAAAGATCCAACGAATTATTGGAAATTATATTTAGATGTAAATGTTTCGATAAGTTTCGAGGCAAGAGGAGGCTATCAGTATTTTGTTACGTTTACGGACGGTTAAAGTAGATACGGTAATATTTGTTTAATGCGGGCCGAAACGGAAACTTTTGAAAGGTTCAAAGAGTTTCAAAAACAAAATACAAAATCGACTTAGCAAGAAAATCAAAGCCCTTTGATAGCATCGAAGAGGCAAATATTTGAGCTACGCTCTTCGATAGGATCGAGGAGGCGATATTTGAGATATACGTATGGATGATCATTTATGATTGTGGAATCGCTTCACGATTACCTTCATTCGGGACATTAAGATGTATTCGAAAAGAGGAGATGAACGCATGTTGGACATGGTTCAATAAACGATAAGTCAAACGGATCTCCCAAAAATATTTTGGGGATACGCCCTTGAGACAGCAGCACTAATGAATGGTTGCATATAAGATATGGACCATAAATCTTCTAATCGGTATAAAAGACGCCATATGAGATATGGATCGGAATGGTTCTGAAGTTGTCATTTGTAAAGATTTGAGGATGTGAGTATATTTCGAAAATTGTTTCGGTTAAACTCGATCCCAAATCTGAAAATTGTTCGTTTATCATATATCCTTAAGGAAACTAAAGGGTATTAGTTCTAACGTCCCGATGAAAATGAGATTTTCATGGCTCGAAGAGATGCCTTCTTGGAGGAGGACATAATGCGCACAAGTTTGGAACTTAATGCCATTTATCTCTATGCGGGCTAGTGTGAGTAGAATAAATCTCGAAAGAGTTCGAGATCTGAAAATGAACATTGTACCGATGAAAGTTGACATGACTTCATCAAGAGTTGATGAACGCAAGTCGAACACACAAAGAAATTTTTCGTAGATCAAGTAGGCTATATCATAAGCTGGTAAATACGAATTTATCGTGGCTAATGATGATAGATCAAAATCATATGATGATTCGATATCCTACAATGATGCTATGAAAAGTAACGATTCCACATGACATGGTGTCATCAAATCTGAGATTCGATCCATGTAAATTATCAAGTTTAGAACTTGATATCAAGTTTAGAAATTGGGATAATTGTTACGTTTACTCTCTCTCATCCACTTTATTTCATCTTGATTTTCATTCATCACTATCCCTCTTGTTTTTCTGTTGAGCTCCTCAAGCTCTTGCAATGCTTTCATTGACGGATTGTGCTTTAATTTTAATGTTTTACTCCAATCTTCCCTTTCCTCCTTTATTGTACCTTCTTTCTTTTCGGAGAAACTCCACAAAGCTGGGTATAGGTACGCTAATTGGGCGTCATGCCCCCAATTATTGTACCAAAAGTTGATAATTTTATCATTATTTATTCTGAATCGTGTATATCGTGTATGTTGGAAGAAGAATGGGATAAGCTTCTTAATGCTCTTCCAAAATTCTGAGTCAGTTAGGTTTGACTGGTTCATTTGTTCTCTACTTATGTCCCTTACCAGATGATACCATTTTAGGCCTCCTCTTGACTAATTGACATAAAACTTCCACACCCACTTTAACAGTAAAGCATCATTAAATTTCCTCAAACCAATCACCCCCAATTCTCCTACTTCTCTTGGTCTACACACCTTTTCCCATGACTAGACAATAACAAGTGTTTGTAGGGACATCCATGATATTTCCAATTTGGCAGGGTTTATACATGACATAAAGTATTAAGAGGTTTTGATATTAAATGGTTGATTTTTCACATATTTTCAATTGTAAGGGTATTTTTTTAATTTTTAGCATTTCAATGTTGTTTTTGGAATATTCAGCATTATCTAGAAGTTTTAAATTTTTTTCTTCTTCTAAATTTCAGTTTTTCTTTATTTCTAAAAATTGTACTTTTTTTTAATTGTAGGAGCATCCCTGATATTTATAATTTGTAGTGGTATCTATCATATTAAGTGTTTTTTCCCCAATTTCTAGAATTTGAAGGCTAATTTTTTTTACTTTTTGTCATTAGAGTTATTTTAATTTTAATAATGCAGAGGCTTCTAGATTAGGGTCGTAAATGAAAATTCCAGATTCTATAGAGATAATATATGCTATTGTAGAAGCTTATATGCTATGTTTCCGATTTCATAACGGTTGCTATTGACAATTTTTTACACGGGTACAAAAAATTATTTCAAATTTTATATTGTCGAGCATGACTACTCCAGATATCTAATGTTTTTCTGAAGCATTTTCAAATATTCTAAGATCATATAATAACACTAAGTACATATATCTATAATAGTCCTAATCCTGAACGTTGAGCTGAAACCTCATTCGGCCAAGTCACCAAAAATGTTTGCAGCCGCTGGATCAAAAATGAAAGGCCAGATGTCTCCCAAACTTGGGTAAAATTGGTTCACGTGCACCAAGAGGTGGATAAGACAACACATCTTCTTGGAGCATAGTGAGCCGGATTCATTCAAAACAATTGTTCAGCATATCATCCATATATCTCCTCATTCTCTCTCTCCGCTAATTTTTTCCCCGGCTCTTCCCCGTGAAACCCTAGCTTCATCCAAACCCCAACCCTAGCCGCCTGGCATTTTTTTGCTCTCGATACAATAGCCGCATGAACAGGAAGATTATGGAAGGAGATTTCGTCACGAAACCGTGCACTTTTTCTTTGTTCTACTTTTTGGCTTCTGTTTTGCTCTGCGTTTTTGTTGTTTTTGCTCCGGTTAGTTCTTATTTTGTACTGTTATGTGTATGTCCTATTGTTATGCTTAAAATTTCGGTGGCGCTGCTTTCTTATTTTTGCGTTATGGTGTTTTCCTTTCGCTTCTTTGCTTCTACTATCTGATGCTGGTTGTATGTAATTTTGTATGTGCGTGATTTTGAGGTTTTGTCTAGGATTTTGCAAGTTCATACCAGTATGAACATTTCATGACCTTTTCTCTGGCTGGATTTGCACTGAGCGGTTTTTTTATTGGTTGGTTTATCACGTCAGATCATGTCTCTATTAATTCTGCCATGTTCATTTGCAGTAATTTGCAGTACTGTTTGGATTATTGTCATTAAATTTGACAGCTTTTGTATCATCTCATCTTCTGTTTTCCGATCGACACGTCTTGTGTTTGTTTTTATTGGAATGTTTGCTATTTCTACTTCTTTTTTAATTAACATGTTTTGTGTTTTTCTTCCTAAAAATATTATCTTCAACATTTGAATGTTTTCCTCTTAAAAAATGTGTGGGTCTGTGATTATGTTTATCGGATTTGATTATGTCCAACCGCTATAATCTCCGATGCACAATCTTGTGAAAAGTTACCTTTTTGAAATATAACTGTAAATTCATAAACAAGCAATCTGTTATAATCTTCGATGCACAATCTTGTGAAAAGTTGTGACGTAAAAACTTCCGATACAAATTTTCTAAAAAAAGTTATCTTGATTGCTCAACTCCCACATACATGTCTCATGCTGCCTATTGCGAATAAACAAACTTTCATAATATTTTTACAATCTTATGAAAAGTTGAGACGTAAAACTTTCGATTCAAGTTTTCTCAAAAAAAGGTTATTTAGACTGTCCAATCCTACAAAGATTGCTAACAACGCCTATTGCGAAAACTAAATTATGTAATGTTTTCACAATCTTGTAAAAAGTTGTCACGTAAAATGATCGATTCAAACATTCTCAAAAACACATTGTTTTGGACAACCCAAGTCACAAACCGATTACTACGATCACCTATTGCAAACAAAGTTTTGTTATGTTTCAACAATTTTGTCAAAAAGTTTTTGACGTAAAAATTTGGTTCAAATTTTGTTCAAAAGTACGTTATTTGACTTCCTGACTCCTAAATAGATATATAAGACCGCCTATTGAGAATAAAATAAATTTCGTAATATTTCTAAAATCTTGTGAAAAGTTGTGATGCAAAAACTTTACAAAAAAAATTTTCAGAACATGTTTTCTGGATTGCTCAACTCCTACATGAGAAAAGTAATGAATTTTCATGTTCTCCTAAAAAAACTCTTGAAGTGAAGACTAACACAATATAATTTATATTTTTTTTTTCAAATTTTCTGCAAAAATGCCAAAAATTAAACCAAACACCTTCAAACAAATAATTTATACTATTTCCTAAAAAATGTCATATTGAAGTCTAACACGAGCGAAATATTAAATTTTGTTGTTGTTATATTAAAACATTGTAAATGAAGACTAACACATGCAAATTTTTATTTTTCTCAAAAATAAATGTGGAACTTCAGTCCAATCGGTCCAATCCGATTGGTGGAGAGGAGATATGATTAGAAAACCACGCAACGGAGAAACAAAGTGGAACCTCGGTCAAATAATAAATGTGAAAGAATTGTAAAATAGTGGATCCGACTAAATTAAATCTTATAATAAATTGTGATTCAAGTTCAAATCGGTCCAATCCGGTCGATATCGGCCCATATTGATCCATATATTGGTCGACCGATTTACTCAACCGATATGAGACATATCGCAACGGACATGCGCCGATTAGCGATATAAAACCGACATAACAGTCCATCTATGTCGAGTATATATTTTATTAACGATATAATGTTTTGCATGTTAGTCATAATTTTGTTTGAATTATATATATAATTGATGGGCCAAAAAACTCAGTAGATGTTCAATATAATTTATATTATAATTTACAATCATTTAGACTTCATATATTAACTAATATTTAAATTAAGTGCAATTATAATTTAATAATATATGAAAAATTCATCAAGAAGGAAAATATCGAACACTCTTGGTAGGACAATATGAAACACTTGCCAAATTTCTTCAAAAAAAAAAAATTCAAAATAGTTTAATTATAATTAGGATTAGGATTACATTATTATACTATATTTAATTTATATACTTTTTTCTTACAATAAATATAATAAATATTTTAATTATAACAACAATTATCTAATTGTGTTTTATTTACAAATAAGGAAAAATATTTCAAATAATAAATTATATAATAAATGAGGTTATTTTTCAAATGACACGAGAATTTAAAATTTAACATTTATTTTGGTGAGAATTGTATTTCATGATTCATGAGAAAATTTTACATCATACAATAATATTGTCACTTAAATCGAAACATCATAATATAATTCTGACATATCAACATATTCATGGGAAACACTTTTTCATATATTTTTACCACTATCCAAATGTTGTAGCATCTATCACTTTTAATCTAGTTAACCGGCCGCATTATTCCACCTTATCAACAAAGCTTTTTTTTTGGAGTTTGGGGGGCTGAGTATATAACCCCTCTCAAGAAGAGCTTGCTGCCAAGTGTCAATAATACATCCTTTCCTGTCCATTTCACAATTTTATTCTTTTTATTACCCTCAAGAGAAACAAGAGTAGATGAGAGAGGACGGAGGACATTAACTCGTAATGTGCTTCTTTTCTTTATTGGAATCTTCTCTGGTGTTGGCAGGTTCTTTTAAACTCACTTGACAATATTTAATTTTTCCTTCTACAACAATCTTATCTCCTAGTTTCCGTAACAAACTCACCAATTTGGATGCCCCATAATCCTTCAAATATAAATGTCGACCAAATAATTTATGATATTCACCCAGA
This sequence comes from Luzula sylvatica, assembly GCA_946800325.1. NCBI lineage: Eukaryota > Viridiplantae > Streptophyta > Magnoliopsida > Poales > Juncaceae > Luzula > Luzula sylvatica. Next base: position 55,723,833 of record OX326961.1, on the reverse strand, counting down.
ATGTGTGACAAAGGAATTGGATTATGACAGTTCCGTAGTAACTCAATAATTTCCTTTGCGAGGGATTTTAAATCGCCTGGTTGAGCTTGAGTTGAAGATTGACTAGTCTTAACTTTTTTCCCGTTAATATTAGATGCGAGTTCACACTTTCGTTTTACAAGACGGGGTGGAGGTAGCAGGCCCTTCCCTCTAGCCAATTGATGCCAATCATAAACGAAATGAGCTGAATCAAATCGAGAATTTGAAACATTATTCGTGCCCGGCACAGCTAAGAAGTTTGTAAGCCCGTGCATTCGTATCTTAGAAAGAACACACATGAAATCGATATCACCCGATATTAGCATCACGCAACTCAGGCACTTATTTTTTATTAATAGATCGTTCATATCATTTATAATTGTGAATTTTGTCGACTTCTTACGCCCACGCGGGACATCTACCAGTTTTACCGAACATTGTTGTAGACCGTCGCGAAAGTTCGGGGAAAAGGCGCTAAAATCCGTGTACGCTGAGATACCACTAATTTGGGAGATAGAGGAGTGAGAACGGAGTAACCTATGTAAGTTTGGAATAACAGTCCAAGGAGATACATCTGCCGGCACAGGACAATTATCAAGATCCCAAAATATAATAATTTCTTGAGGTTGGGTAGTAGAAAAGTAGGGAAGTTGGTTGGGACTGGTGGAAGAGGGGGGCGGTGGGTTGGGGCTGGTGGAAGAAGAGGATGGCTGGTTGCTGTTGGCGGAAGAGGCGGGTTGTGCTTCTTTATGTCCAGTCTCTTTTTCAATAACATCAGGGTCAATGGATTTAAGATATATGATCTCATCCATCCTCTATCTAACTGCGAGGGTAGGCAACTCACGAAGTAGAGTATCTAATGTTTGCAAGATTCGTTGCGCTATTGAAATGTCGAATGCTGAAGAATTGCTAAAACCTCATAAATATATGCAGTGTTAAATTAAGGTTATAATTCCACTAAAATAAAAAATAAAAAAAAATAGAAAGACTAACCGTATATAGAATCTATATGAACATATATTTCTTTGCTGGAGAGTTAATTTGTCTGAATTATTTTAGTTTATGAGTATTTATTCTCTTTGTCTTTTTAGTGCTTATTTATAATCGTAAATAACAACTCACATCCAATCAATACAAACAAATAGTACGGATAAACAACCCTAGGTCTTACTTGACTGACATTTTGTTACAAAAAATCTATTTTTCAAATAACCCTCCTCTTCCTTGTTGAATTCTGTTTAATTATTGAACACACATTTTTGAAATAACGCTTAACAATAATATAATTATTGTTTTTTCTCTTTAGTTTTTTGTGAGATATGTGTGGTCCATGTTGGGATTTTGGAATTTGAGTTTGTTGATTTATTTATTGGAGGGTATTGGTGAGATGTAACAATACGCACTAAAGTCAAACTTCACAGTGCCTTCTCTCCTGCTGACACGTGGCCACGTTTAGTGCCAGCACGTCGCCTCTTTCTCTTCTTACTCGCGCGACTCTCTCTCTCTCATTTCCGCTCGCCACAAAACAAAAGCATCTCGCGAAAGCCTAGCTCGGGACGAAGCCGACGAAGACCTGGCGACGAAACACTAACGGCTGTTGTTCTTCGTACATCGGAGGGCTGGCAACGAAGATTAGAGAGCTGGCAGCGACGAATAAGAGGGGAAGAGAAGAAGGGGCGGGCTATGGAAATCAGAGGGCTAATTTCCTGCCGCCAAAAAGACCCTAGAAGTGACATGACCATGGCCGCGAGAGAGATAAGAAACGGCCAGAAGCGAAGCCTGCAGTGGGCTATAACGACGCGATGCGGAGCAGTTGCTGCGCGACGGCGATGGGCGCTGGGCGATAGAGGCGAGAGGCGGAGCAACCGCTGGGCTGGCGATAGCGACGCGGAGCAGGCACCATGCAGTTAAGTTGTTCTTCTCAGTTCTTTTTTGCGGTTCTCATTGGTATTTGTCTGATTTTTTATGGTTTTCGTGCTTCTTTCTTAATTTTTGTCGCCTCATATCTAACAATTATTGAATTTTTTCTTCGATTTTTGTTACACTTATTGGCAAATTTCAAATCTTTAACGAATTCTATGATTAATTTAGGTGTTAACTTTTTCCTCTGTCCCTCACATTTCAGACAAAGCACTAGCCGCAAAGCCCTAGCACCCGTGTGCTTGTTTTTCCTTCGTTCCATTGCGACAACGATTGGAGCTCGGGTGAAGGCAATTCTTTGTCGGCTCGATTTTTCCACTTGAGTTTTCGTTCTTGGTTTGATTTGTGCTCGATTTGTGTGTGATTCAATGAATTTTGCAGGTTATCTTTGAGTTGCTCTTCGAATTTCATTTGCACGATTTTTTGCGATCTTCGTTTTTCTGCCTATCTTCGTTCAATTGAAGTACCTGAATTTGCCTATTTTTTGGTGCTTGCATCGAATCATCGTCGGAGTTCGTGTTTGAGATATGCCTATCTTTGAGTTGCTCGATTTCACTGGAGACCTACGATGATGATTCAGTGGAAGTACCTGAATTTTTGAATAAACCCACAACATGATTCAATGGAATTTTGGTTTTTTTGTTCTAATTAAGTAATTATTTCATTGATTTATGTATTTGTTCCTAATTATTTACTAATCAGGTTTATTGACTGCCACCAGTGGAAGAGGCGATTTCTAAAATGATCAAGGTGCGATTTCTAGGCGAGTAACGTGCGAGTCCTGCTATTGCGCCGTCTCCAGTTTGAGAGGAGCGAGTAACTGAGTGATTTCTAGGCGAGTAAGGAGCAAGTACAGTCAGCGATTGACTTGTTGGTCGTGTAGGGAGAGAGAGAAAGTATCGGAGACGCGAACCGAATTTGAAGACACGCGACAGAGAGAAATTATCGCACGCGCACAGAGAATTTGAAGACACGCGACGAAAGCATGTTGGTCTTTCCTATTTAATTATAGTGTACCCCCCTGTCAAATAACCCCCAATTCTGAATTGATTATTTAATTCACCCCCAATTTTAGGGTTATTTTGGTAATTTCTCCTTCCTATAAAATCTAGGGTTTTCTTTGGGAGAATGCGACGGAATTATTGCTGGACAGTGATTTAGATAATCAGTCAATACTCATCCGAGCTACATGCTGTAAAAGCAACTGGAGATGTCCAGAACAGGTATTAAATTTCCTTAAAATTTGAGAAACGAACATGTATGACATTTCATTAAAAGTAAATATGTATAATTTCAGATATTATAGGGGTAAATTTCGTATTTCAGAAATTATAGTTGTAACTTGCGGACTTTTGCTTGGCCCGTAAAATTATTGTTGGGTATTTTTGCAAATTCAGTATTTATTGGGCTTTTTTTCCTAATTTTTGTTCTTTTTACTGTTTTGTTAGTCGCTTGAGTTTTGTATTCTTGCAATTTCAACATTTGTAGGGGCTCTTTCAAAATTTCTGGCATTCGTTGGTTTTTTGCTATTACTTCATTTTGTTGTGTATTTTTGTAAATTAAGCATTTTTACCGTTGTTTCATAATTCTCAGCATTGGTTGGTTGTTTTGCCATAAATCTCGGATCTTTTGTTTCTTTTGGTGTTATGTCAGTTGATTTAGTTGTGTAATTTGTGTGTGAAAATTTGCAGTTGTGATTAATTAGGGGTTTTTGGATTATATCGTTATAATTACATTTAGGGTTCGTGGCTTAACTATGATTGAAGTTAGTTTGTAATTTTCAAATTTACAATTTGAAATGTTTTTTAATTTTGGTAATATAAACGATGGACGAGGTTTACACCAAAATGCTCAGCAAAAGGAATTTGAAATTTTGAGAAAGATAGAATAACCTGCAAAGTCTTTTGGTATTTTTGCGGCACAATAATAAAATTCTTTTTTAATAAAAATATTTCAGAAGAAGTTCCGGAATATGATAGCAGAGTGAAAAGGAAATATGATGGTGGCAACCGATACGGTGATTGGAAATATCAATTTTACTTTTGTAACTTGCATATTACACAATACGAAATACAAATACAAACACGAAGGCAAATATGAATATGAAAATGAAAAACAAAAACAAATATCAATACCAAAACAATTAAGAAATACCGAATATGAAATACGAATAAGAATATAAATACGATTATGAAATGCGAATACAAATACAACAAAATAAATACCCAATACCAAGAGAAACACGGAAATGAAAATACAAATAAATATACAAAAACGAAGACGATATAAATACGAATAGAAAAAAAAAATACACAACATTTTCATCATATCTTTGTTGTCATCATACCATCATGACCATCGTGATCATTTTCGTCATAATCATCATTATCATCATCATCATCGTCGTCGTCGTCGTCGTCATCGTCATCAAGATCGCACCATCATAATCACGATCATAATGCGAAAACCAAATACAAATACGCAATATAAAATATAAATGCGTAACAAATACAAATTAACATTACCAATACGAAGCAAAAATACAAACAAGAATACAAAAAACAAAAATGGAAAATAAATACCAATATCAATTTCAATACGGACGGAAAAATAATACAAATACAAAAAAAAATGTGCGGAATATATTTATAAATACGAATATCAAATTTATAGAATACAAATACGAAATAAATATACAAATATGATACACAAATATGGGTATGAAATAGAAAAATGAAATATGAATATGTATACAAATACAAATACAAATATGAACACAAGCATGCAAGAATACGAATAAAAATACGATTAGGAATTAAGAATTACCAATAACGATTTACGAAATCACACGAATAGAAATACGAATTACCAATACTAACACGAATACGTGAATAAAAATAATACACGAATACGAATATCAGGACACGAATGCGAATACGAAACATGAATATACAAATCCTAGTAAAAATACGAATGTAAAATATTCCACACATTACTAAACGACAATACCCATTAGCAAACACGACAATTAAAGAGAAATCCAAAAAAATCCCACGAATACGAAATACAAATAATTTACAAAAAAAATGAAAATAAAAAATATGACAACACATAAATTGAAATACGAATGTGTATACGAATAATGCACGAGTACAAGAATACGAATCCACATACACAAATGTGAATATGAATATGAATACGAAACATGAATATGAAATACAAATAATTTACAAATGCAAATTGATGGAAGAACTCAATTGAATCAAATTAAAAAAATAACGAACTTGATTGACCAAATTAAAAAATAAGGATTCTTTTTGATGAATTTTCTTTTTTAATTTCCTTGGAATTGTACTGTTGATCTTTTTTGTTGTAACAGAATCAGATTGTGGTAATTTTTTTGAGTTATTAGGGAAGATGACTTTTTTGACAATCTTCTCTCGTAGGAAGAAGGTGCCTTTCGATGGGATTTTAGCAGATGAATTTTTTACTTGAGTAATCATTTTATTATTGATAGTTTCCGATTTTTTTCTGCCTTTTTTCCTATTTTTGAATTGTTCTTTTAATGAAAATAAAGTAATGTTACCTTCTTCCTCTTCGGTAAGTGTTAGCTTGTTCTGAGGGTGCATGGCTGAGCATTCCCCTACCTCCTCGAAAGGTTCGTTTCCTAGATCCCGGGGAATGGTTTTGCTGGCGGAGTCCGGAGGGTCATTGCTTTTCCCTTTAAACTTCATTGGCATACACGATTTGATAATTTGAAGCATGGAGTTATGTTCCATGTCTTCTTTCGAGCTAGCTGTCATGCTTGGTGTCTCTGTGCTAACAGCTTTGGTGAAGAAGTCCGTGATCTTCTTGTTGTTGGTCTCTGTTGGAGTCTCCAACCGAGATGAGATTGGCTCAGTGTGATATACGAGTTGATTTTGAGGCGGTGGGAGCAACTCTGCCTGCTGTGAGACAAGCATGGTTGTAGCTGCATTTGACGCCACTATTGTTTGCCTACCTAGACCCACTGATTGAGGTGGTTGAAACGGGGTTGTTGTCGGGGGACGAGTGGACATGGTTGAAACCGCCATTAATTCTGAATTGCTCTTGGAAGGCAATGGGATTATATCCTTCAGGGTGGTAGAGTTTGAGGATTCACCTTTGCGTTTTTTTGAAGTTCTTTGTTCAAAGGGATTGATTTCCCCTTCCTCAAGCTCATAAGGTGGTAAGGATAGTGCGTTGCCTCCCTTCACGACCCTTTCAAACATTTGTTTGAAGTCCGATACTGATGGGGCTGGGTTCGGGGGGAGGTAGGGGTCTAATGGTTCAACAATTGTCCCTAGGCATTGAACATGAACAAACTGTCCTCTGCTCGGGGATCTAGAGTGGGCGAAGAGGGTGTCGGGGATTAGTTTGAGGCTGGTGGTGCTGACCAGAATGGTTATTGAGGCCAGTGAAGTGAGATTCTCCAGGTCAGCATGGTACAGGATTGTGCCAAAACCCCCTGTGAGAACAGCTAGTTGTTCTAGACAAAAAGATTGTATGGGGATGTTATGTAATTTAAGCCACGCTTTGTACGGATATTGTACGAGGGTAGAGTCAGCAGACACTTCCCATGGATAGACCACGTAATTGGAGTAAAGGATATTGGTAAGATTCTCTGCAATGTACTCATCGCGAGTTACATTGTCGGGTAGGGACAGGATATACCTGCTGTCTCCTAGATAAGCGATCTCGAAAGGAAGTGTCCATTTCCTACTCTTAATAATCAACTGCCTTACTCCATAAGGAGAGTGATTGGCAACCAGTCGTGCATCGAGAATTAGAGCGTTGCACCTTAGTCGTTGCAATGCTTCGATATTCTTCCTTGTATCGAGTAAAAAAACCGGTAGGCATGTCGGTCTCCCCGAGGGCAGTCCCGTAGATCCTAAAGTACCCCTTGGTTGTAATGGGTCATCTCTGAGAGATGGCGGTTCTGGGTTATAGTTGCAGCTCTGCCAGTCATGCTTGTCAGAACCGCACTCGGTGCACCTTCTCGGACCTTGGCAATTAGTCTTATGACCAACCTCTAGGCACTTGAAGCACCGGTTCTTCCAAAGGTAATGTTTGCGGCTCTTCGGTAATGGAAAGATCGAGGAGGATGAAAACTGGCCAGGAGCCGGTTCGTTGAATTTTGGCAACCCATTAAGGTTACGGGAGTGAGCTACTGCTTCGTCAAATTGAGCCTGAGTGATAGTATCGCAAATGAAAGGAGATATCATGGCTGGGTAAGTTCTCTCGAAGTGAATCTTGTGAGAAGTAGGATCTGGGTTAGAGTCTTTGCGAACCCATGTGAACTGACAGTTCCTGTTCAAGGTGTCAGTAGCATTGAATGGACGCCATGAAACGTGCTGCGCACGCTTCCTTGTTTTAAGCAGGTTAGAGCTTGACATGCCTCTGCACCAGTTAGGGCTGTTGGCAGGGAGAAAGAAGGAGGAGTTGTAGGAATATATTTTTGGTTGCTCAGTTGCACCATTAATGCTTCCTTTATATAGTGAGAAAGAGTTGCTTCGATTTCCAAGATGTGCATGGCTGAGAGGTAATGATGAGGAGAGTGAGCTCGGGAGACGAGACGACATTCTCTCTGTATGGTTGTAATGTGTGGTTGAAGAGACAAATCTCAAGCTTAGTTGTCTTAATTGTTTTTCTGTACCTAGTGAAACGAGAAGATTGTGGAGGGAGGTGAGAATGACCAATAAACAAGAGAGTTGGAGATATGCAATCTGAGAAGAGAGCTATTAGATTGCTTGTGACCTAGTGAGGTATAGGGGTGCGTTTTCAGAGTAAGTGGTAGCTAGAGAAAAAGCAACTTTCTCTCTCTCTCTCTCCCAACATGGCTCCTCATCTCATATCGAAAGCTTTTCGAAATTGCCTTTCATCAAAAGAAGTATATCTCATCTCATCGTTTGATCCTTAGAATGAATTAACTCTAGTGAAATAAGCACTTTCCTAAAAATAAATATTCAAGAACATATGCTGGCCTAAGATAGTTGGCGGGCTTAATCTTTTGTAGGTTTCTTTATCATTTTTCTTTTCTTGGCGGGCTTCCTTGGGACGACCCATTTGATCCCGACTCTTGAAGATGATATGTCAAATCCCAATGGCTTATCACCTGAACAACTCAATGAAGTTCAAGCTTACTGTGGCATTACTGCCTCTGCTTGTCTTCGCATGGATAATAAATAATTTCCTAACCCTAATTTTGTACATATATTTCAGAAGATATACAAACAGTACTTTACAAGCAGTACAAACTCGACGACAACGGGATTCAACTAGGTCCATTAACTGCTGAGGATGTGGAATCATTCCAAGTTAACTTAGGAATCGGGATCGATGACATTCGAAGAATCTTTGGAGATGACAAGGTTAACAAAGCTCTGTATAACTAATGGTGCCCATCTCCCTGGGATCTTGCAGTTAGCTTTACTTTGAAGTGAGTTCAGTATTGTCTGTTTAAGGTTCATTTGTGTTGTAGGGTTCAGTGGTGTTGTATCTTAGATGTAGTTCATGTTTTGTGTTGTATCAATTACTGTACGTGTCATGGAATCGTACCACTTTTGTTTGAAGACATGTATGATTTTTATCCTTCAAATTGCTCTACAATACTGTTTTTAACCTTACTTTTGGCACCATGTTGAAGACATGTACTGATGTGTAGCAGAATATGTTGTATCAAGTACATTCACTATGCACCACCTTTTGACTCATAACAACATGCTGAATTATAACAAAATTATTGTGAGGAATAAAGACTTGCACCACTTACGACCTACAATCACAATCATGCCGAGTCTAAGATGCAACAGGCCGTTACCTTACTCTGGGCCTTTATAACACAATTGCACCAGGCTTTAGATTTCAAAAAAAAAAAAAAAAAAAAATTCCTAAACCGTACCCTATTTATACAAGGCCGCAATACATCAGGCTCTAGATTTCATCTCTAAAAAAAAAAAAAAAAAAAAAAAAAAAATCGTGCCGAATCTAAGTTACAACAGGCCGTTACCTTACTTGGGCCTGGATAACACGATTGCACCAGGCTTTAGTTTTTAAAAAATAAATAAATATTTATACAAGGCCATAACTGCACCAGGCTTTAGATTTCTTATAAAAAAAATAAAATAAAATAACCCAGCTTATACAAAGCCATAATTACACCAGGTTTAGATTTCTCAAAAAAAAAAAAAAAAAAAAAAACCATAACTACACCAGGCTTTAGATTTCTCAAAAAAAAACCTTTTTTTTTTTTTAAGGACCCCCCCTCTTTTATAAGGACTCATACCTTAATACAAACATCTATTGAGAGACACTTTACAAATGACTCTTCCGAATACACAAATCTTATCTTGGAATGTCAGAGGCCTAGGAGATGCTAACAAGTGCAAATTAGTTAAAGATACGATTCGGGACAGCAACGTGGACATAGTTTGCTTACAAGAAACAAAATGGTCGAACCCAGACTACTTCCATCTACGTAAAATTTGTTCATCCAAATTTACGCATGTTCATTACGTCAAGTCAGAAGGATCTAAAGGGGGGCTGCTTACGGCATGGTCCACCAAATGGACCTTAACACGGGTCTCGGATTCTAACTTCTTCATCTCCACAACTCTTAAGCATATTAATGGCAAAAATTTGACCATCATCAATGTCTATGGTCCTATAGCATCCAACCTCAAATATAACTTCATTTCAGCTTTAACACAAGCAACCTTACAAAACGACACCCCCCATATAATATTAGGAGATTTCAATATTATGCGCAGGATTTCCGATACTACGGGACAACCACATGATTGGACGGAGCGAAACCTCTTTAACAATTACATTCATGAACACGGCCTAACGGATCTCCAACTACAAGGACGTAACTTTACATACTCTAACAAACGGGAGAACCCTACCTTCTCGAGGTTAGATCGTTTTCTGATATCTTCTCACTTCATTTCACCTAACTATCGCTCTACTCTTACCTCATTGCCAGCCATAACTTCCGATCATGTCCCATTAAAATTTACCTTATTTAGGAGAAGAACATCATCAAATGAATTCAAATTTGAACGATTCTGGCTCCATGATGAAGAAATATTTACAATATTTGCGACTAGCTGGTTCGATATCCCATCCAGCAACTCCCCAATTGAGGATTACTTATCAAATCTGGATTTAACATCTAGAAACATTCAATCATGGGCGAGAAAGAAATTTCAAAGCATGGATTCAATTCTACAAAAATGCAAAGAGTGCGTCAAGGTGCTAGACACCTTCGAAGAACAACGACCATTAACCTCAAGGGAATTATCACTACGGAACATCCTAAAACAAAAATCTAACTCACTTGCAGTTATGCAAGAAGAAAAATGGCAGCAAAGATCCTCATGCAGATGGATTAAGTTAGGAGATAACAATATGCGATATTTTCACTCTTTAGCTTCCGGCCGACGAGCGGTAAATCTTATCTCCTCCATTAACGATAATGGCGTTATAATCACTGACCCTTCCTCGATTAACACGTCCTTTACTACTTATTACTATAACATTCTAGGAACAGCTCCTCTAACACCTTATGATCAAATCAGTATACCAAACATGAAAAATAATACATCCGAGCTCTCCTCGCAGACTCAGGCTTTCACTGAGGAAGAAATAGAATCGGCAGTTAAATCCTTACAAAAAGGCAAAGCTTGTGGCCCGGATGGTATTGTTAATGAGTATTTACAAAAATTCTGGATAATCATCAAACCACAAATCGTAGCCCTATTTAAGGGCTTACATGATCTGTCCTTAGACCTCGCCCCGATAAACAAATCACAAATCTCACTTATCCCCAAAAAACAGAACCCCGAAAATCTTACGGACTACCGACCGATAAGCATAATTTCGGCACCTATCAAACTAATGACAAGAGTTCTAACTATGAGATTACAACCTATGATGCCTCTTTTGATTTCCAACTGTCAAACAGCTTTTATCAAACAGAGATCTATTTTAGAAACATTTATTTCCACACGAGAAATTCTAACCCTATATCACAAACGACGAATCCCTTGTGTAATGATCAAAATAGACTTCCGCAAAGCTTTTGACTCTATCTCCTGGCCTTTCTTATTCTACATTCTAAATGTACGTGGCTTCCCAAATAACTGGATTGCCTGGCTCAAGGCAATTCTGACTTCCTCATCCTCTTCTGTCCTCGCGAACGGCATCAAAGGTCCCTATTTCTCTCATAAGAAAGGAATGAGACAAGGCGACCCCCTCTCGTCTCTGCTCTTCAATATAGCGGTCGATTCTTTACAAACAATCCTTAGGAATCTTACACCGTCACTCATGTCGCCAATAAAATTAGTTCCGCAAATTTTACAATATGCTGATGATACGCTATTATTTGTGGAAGCTTACCCTCTGAATTTACGTTTAATTGCTCAAGCAATTTCCAACTTCGCGGAACTATCGGGCCTTTCCGTTAACTGGGATAAATCGGGCTTTGTCCCCATCGCGATCCCGGAGAATTTCCATATTGGTATAGCAAACATTCTAAAATGTCCAAAGAGAGATCTCCCTATTCAATACCTAGGTCTGCCCCTATCATACAGGAAACCATCCAAGTTAACATTCGTGCCGCTTGTGGAAAAAATGAAATCAAGATTAAACCAATGGCATGGAAAAATGCTATCGTTGGGAGGGCGATATACACTAATTCAAAGTGTGCTATCGGCTTTACCATTTTACTACATGCAGGTCTTTAAACTCCCAAAAAATATCATCAAGCAAATTACCTCCCTTATAAGGGCCTTTTTCTGGACGGGTTCCGAAAAAATAACCAATGGAAAATGTCTGGCCAGCTGGAAAAGCATATGCTTACCAAGACGTCACGGAGGGCTTGGGCTCAAGGACATCGAAACACAAAATATTAGTTTACTACTAAAATGGTTATTCAAAATATACTTTGACAAAAATTCACTCTGGACCTCTTATGTCAATGAGCTTTACGGAATCAACAAAGTTTCACTACTTAACGTAGCGGCTACTTCGGTTGCCTCCTTTTTCTTTAAGGAGCTAATCCGTCTTATTCCAATTTATCATCTTTTGTTCCCTACATCAACCATGGATAGCTCACAAGTTCGCAGCCCGCCTTATAGCACAAAGGCATGCTACAACTTCATCATTCACCCTGGATTGGTATCAACATGGTCAGTAGAAACCTTTCGAATTCGGGCTCCTCTGAAAATCAGAATTTTCATCTGGCTAGCTATGAATGACCGTATTTTAACGCAAGAAAATCTACAAAAAAGGAACTGGTCTACGAGTACGGAATGTGTCTTATGTACGGAAACGCTTGAAACTTCCTCCCACCTTCTCGCCAACTGCCCCTATACCACATGCGTTTTCGAACAAATGGGCCTAAGATCATACATACGACAAAACCTTCAAGCAACTTGGCATGCCCTGTCAAAAAGTATCATTGGGGTAACTCAAAATACGGAAAATACGACACAAAAATGGGCGGCCACGGTTTAGATGATCTGGAAGGAGCGAAACATGCGTATTTTTCAAAGAAAAGGAAGAATGCCAAATCTTTTAGCCCAAAATATCATTGGCTTAATCTACTCCTGGGCATTGGCAAAATTATAGTTCAAAATGTATAATCTAGGCTTGTTTTTTTTTTTTTTTTTTTTTTTTTTGGGCACTTTTGAGCCTCACCATTGTAAAACTTACAACTTTTGGATTAAAAATTGGGCCCACAATGAGCGCGTTTCGTGCTCTAGGTCCAACTTCAAAAAAAATTAAAAAATAAGAGATTCGATTGGTTAAATTAAAACATTAGGGACTTCATTAAATTTTTGATGAAAAGCAATAGAACAAAAATAAATAAATAATTCAAAATACATTTGGGAAATTTGCGATCTTTTTCAATTTTTGTGTTTACATATATATTTGTTTTCATGTGCAAACTTGCCTTTTAAATTGTGTCATTTATGGGCGTCACAATCGTAAACAGCGTGATCCTAACAACCTATCTCATCTTTGCCTGAAAGCAAAAGACATTGCCCTTACAAACAATAGTGGTGCGTGTAAGCAATGTTTGCTTCTCTGTTTCTCTCTCTTTTGTCTCACAATTATGATGAACGAATCCCACACTTGTGAAATATCCATGATCAAATCATATATATTTGGTACTTTAAACTCTGTCGGTCCCTATTTTGATATTTTTGTAGGGTAGCCCATCAAATTATGCGTTTTCCTAAAGAGTAGCAGTAGCGATCAAGTCACAACCAATGAGTTGGACCCATTGGTCCCAAACAACATTTACAATAATACAAATAATCTTAGGGGCCGTTTGGTTCGTGCTTTGGAGAATACCTTGGCATGAAGTATGCCAAGGAATATCATGCCAAGACATAGCATTCCATGACATACTCTATAACCGTGTTTGGTTGGCACACTCATTTATTCCATGACATACTCTAAAAATGTAAAAGTTGGTTTATTTATAGAAGGTTGGAGCTAATTATTTTTGGAAAAGAAAATAAATTGTATTCCCTCCTCATGGGAATAGAGAAAAGCCACCAATTTTGGTGGTAATCCTATTCCCACCATCTATGCCCTAGGGAATCGAGTATTCCATTATTTTATTACCTAGTGCGCAAACCAAACGTGGTAATGGAATCCATAAGAAAGTATGCCAAGGCATTCCCACTCCAAAGCTCCAACCAAACGCCCCCTTAAAGTATAAGTTCCTTCAAAAAGAAATAATTAATACAAGTATAAGTAGCAAGAATACAATTTTAACTATAGAATTAGCCATTAGGTTAAAATACTATGACTGTCAAAATCGTTTTCAATAAAATAATACTTATATGGGTATTCAGAATTTTACATGATTAAACGGTAGAAAATTTTCCAATTAACTTGAGAATTTTAATTTACTCACAATCTTTACTTCTGAATTGAAAATACTCATAATCATATTGCCCTCATACTTACAATCAATAATCTATTCATTTTATTTCCTTTGAAAGAGAGGTAATTTACGGCATGGACCAAGTTTATGGAATTTTAAATTTTTCACCATTTTCTCCCTATAAAATCTCTCAAATACAATTTTTCTGATACTCCAAACTAAACATGGCACTCAATTCTCAGCTCTGTCTCCTACTAACAGTGATCTCTATTTTCTCTCTCTCTTATGCTTTGTTACAAATTCCCACTGATGACATAACCTTCCCGAGTATCCAAGCGAACGGACTAATCAAATCTCTAAATCTCCAACCGAAGGAATCAAGTGCTGTCAGATCTAATAGCCCGGATCAAAATGGCGATGCGAAGTTGGTGGAGCGGGAGTTCGACCTTTTCAATGGTGTCGTTTCTGCTGAGAAAACGCCTTCACTTTCAGAACTCGGTCATCACGCTGGATATTACCGCCTTCCCCATACCCATGATGCTCGGTACATGCTGATTCGCAACATGCTAATTAAAAAGAATATATATACAATATTTCATTTTGATGCACCACATAATGTTGTGATAGTACTGGAAGGAAGTTTTTTGTTAATATCATTAGAATATTAGACAATTCTGGCAAAAAAATAGAATTTTACGTATTTGTATGCAACAAAAAAAAAACTTGGAGCTTGTATGTTTTTTCATAGATGTCTGTAATATAGGAAAATTTGCTATCTTAGAAAAAAAAAAAAAAATAAATAAATAAATAAGATTTAGGAAAACTTGCTAATCTTAGAACATGGGTATCATCTTAGAAAAAGTTTAAATTAGTTCCCACCTCCCTATCTTGGAAGAAAATACGATTTAAATTTCTTTTATTTTTATAGCAGATTAAGAAAAACTTGATAACTATTAAATTAGTTATTGTGTCCATTTTGAATGCAGGATGTTCTATCTTTTCTTTGAATCGAGACACAGCAAAGACGACCCAGTAGTAATTTGGCTGACAGGTGGGCCAGGATGTAGTAGTGAACTTGCCGTTTTTTATGAAAATGGGCCCTTCACCATTTCGAAAAACCTCTCACTTGTTTGGAATGATTTTGGTTGGGATAAGGTAAGCTTGCAAGTTTCGAATGATCGAATAATATTAAGCAAATTAATTGAAGGCTCAATTGCAAAATCTAATGATTCACACAGTATTTTGTGAATTTTAACACCAAAAAAGGCTTATAAATTATTTATCTCAAAATAAGAATTTACAATTCAGGGGGAAAAAATACAAATTATGTAAATTTAGGGGCCAAGTTGAAAAGTACTTTTAGTTATTAACTTACACATTGTTGGTAATTTCAGGCTTCAAACCTATTATATGTGGATCAACCAACTGGAACTGGATTCAGTTATAGCTCCGATGAACGCGACATTCGTCATGATGAAGCCGGTGTTAGCGACGATTTATATGATTTCCTCCAGGTACATTCATGATCAATCAATGCGATGTGGTTACTAGAAACTTGTTGTGCATGAAAGGATTAAATGTACCATTTTTGAAACATGTTTTTATAGGAGTTTTTCGCCAAACACCCTGAGTATGCGAAGAACGATTTCTACATTACAGGCGAGTCATATGCAGGACATTACGTTCCGGCTCTTGCGAGCCGTGTCCACCAAGGAAATAAAGCTCGTGAAGGGATACAAATTAATCTCAAGGTATACTATTGTTACACTTACATCCATTTATTTCAAGAGTTTAATGTACGGGGAATTTATGAAATGATGATTCGTACAGGGATTTGCTATCGGTAACGGGCTAACGAATCCAGAAATCCAGTACAAAGCATACACGGATTATGCGATGGATATGAAAATTATAGACAAATCTGATTATGATAGAATTAACAAAATATACCCCGAATGCCAACTAGCGGTAAAACTCTGCGGTAACAATTTTTTATTTATCTATTCTTTTTTCTTTTTGTTTGTTCATTTGAAACCATTTTTTTATGTCAAATTTAATCCTCCCTAGAACTCAATTACCATCAGTTGTTAAATTTAGCCTCGAATATACATTTTAACACGGCACAATCCAATTTGACTAAAATTTATCCTCGGTTATGAGATTACGTCTCAAATTAACCTCCATTCTTGCAAATTATGCATCAGTACCGAAAATCATATAAGGACTGAACTTAAAGGTGATAATCATTTATTTCAGGCACTTCAGGAAAGATAACTTGCACAGCAGCTTATATGGTTTGTAACTCCATATTCAACTCGATATTGAAACTTGCTGGCAACGCAAATGTACGCGAAGCAGAAATTCATACGATTCAACTCGTAAACTCTTACAATTATTTGTTATTACTTAATACTAATATTTCATTTACGCACTTCAGTACTACGACATAAGGAAGAATTGTGAAGGGAGCATGTGCTATGATTTCTCAAACATGGAGAAATTTCTTAACCTGAAGACAGTACGAGAGGCTCTCGGCGTAGGAGACTTGGACTTCGTTTCGTGTAGCACGTCCGTGTACCAGGCGATGTTAACTGATTGGATGCGAAATTTAGAAGTCGGTATACCTTCCCTTCTAGAAGACGGGATCAAGGTCCTCATCTATGCTGGCGAGTACGACCTCATTTGCAACTGGCTAGGTACAAAAAAATTGTATTAAATTAGTAACAATGATACTAATATTGCGGCTGAAAAAAAAGGGAACTCGAGATGGGTGCATGCAATGGAATGGTCGGGTCAGAAAGATTTCGTCGGAACAAACGAAGAATCATTCGTGGTTGATGGAAACGAGGCCGGTGTTCTTAAATCTCACGGAGCCCTCTCTTTCCTCAAAGTATGTGCTCTAAATTTGCAACTTGTCTAATAATACAATTATTTATTTATTTATTGTTTTTATGAACATAGGTACACAATGCTGGCCATATGGTGCCGATGGATCAACCGAAAGCAGCACTAGAGATGTTAACCCGTTGGACACAAGACAAACTCTCCGAACCTGTCACAAACGGTTCTCAACATAAATCCATTTCAGACGAGTTGTGAATTCCTTTAAACTTGCTCTGAAGCAACCTTTGTTTCTGTTGTAAAGATTTGAAATGTGAAAATTTGGAGAAATGACCAACCTATTTGTCATTTGTTAAGTGCTAATTACAATTTTATGCATGTACTTGTTTTCGTGAAGTATTATTTGTCTCGACAAAATTCGATAAATAGAGAAGAGAAATGACAAGAAATAGTTCATGTAATGATAAAAGATAATTTTCAAGTACAGTCTCAAATAAAGAAGATAAAGACTTTTTAAGGGATATCAAATATTCATACTTTCAGCTACAGAAATAAATTCTTGAATTTTCCATTGGCGAGTTGGCACAGCCCGTTGTATGCAACCTTATCTGCTCGATAACAAAAACTCATATATTTAATAAACAATGTGATTTCTCAACAACAAAAAAATGATTTATATTAGATTAGATTATGGTTTTATAATCACAGGTTTCAATACCATACTGGTCAGGTCAGGCCAGTAAAAGTACATGTCGTTTGTACCAAATCTTAACAATTCAAGTGCCAACATGTTGTGATGAGATAATATTCATAAATATATCAAAAGTATGTAATTACCAAAATTGGGGCCAAAATCGGTGCAAATTTCGGCGCGGATAGACTCGGACCCGTCTGCAATGCCAATGACCTCGATGAAATTAGAGATTGGTACAGACTGAGCACCCTTCACGCTTACCTGGCCTCCGTCACACAACTGACCCCACACGACTCCACCCTCATTTCGCATCACTTGTACGACAGTACGAACTCTACGGCCCTGGTACATTCTCAGCACCTCTCCGTTCACGAAAACAGCTGGACTGGATGTGTCCATTTCCTGCAAAACAGGAGAAAATAAAAGGTAATGAGAACTTTATCGAGCACAATCAAATGTATAACCTTTTTTCCCTTTACTGTGAAATTGTTTATATACTGACGAGAAATTGTGGGTAGTCTGATTAGTTATTTTCAATTTAGACCAAATAATCAAAGAATTTGATTATTTAGCAAAAAGGGCTCAAAAACCCTGGGTTTTGCACAATACAATTGCCCTAATGTTTGCTTAATATAGCAAAACAACCAACAAAAATAATATAATATAGGGTAAATACTCGAAAACTTGTACATGCGTATAATATAGGGTAAATACTCGAAATTTAGTAAAGAAGTTGAAGAGGGAGATGCACCTTGAGTGTGAGCAACGAGTTTGGAGACGGAGAAATAGTGTCTTAGGGATGACCTAGTGAGTAGATCGGCGAGTTCGAGGAGAAACGGAGAGAGAAATAGGGGACGAAGCTTGAAGCTTGAAGCTTGAGCGAGATGAATAAACAAGAAGACCAAAAGGGTTTATGTAAGGCCTTCAAATTGAGGGGAAATTTTTCAAAAAAAACCCTAAATTTTTTAATATATTAAAAAAATCTCCACACTTACTTATATTTTATTATTAATTTATGATAAACGGAGAAGACTCGTATGTTCTACATTTATTGATGTTAATGAGAATTGAACACAATCTCTCGCAACGTATATTTTTTTGTGTTTAACATTATTTAAAATATAATTGAGTCAATAATAAAATATAAGTAAAGTTTGGAGATTAATTATATTTAATTAATATTACTTCAGACATCAAAGATATGTTGAATATATTGGAAAATTTTGCTGAGATTAACTATGGAAAAATTGAGCCTATTTTCACCATTATGTTTTTAATCATCAAATAATGTTAACTTTGATAGAGAAAAATTCAAATCATTTTGTAGAAGATAAAATAAAACATAAAAAAAAATGATGTGCGTTTTTAATATATTCACAACTGTTAGGAGGGTTTTGTAAAATGTAACTAAAGTAACACAAAAGGCAAAAGGCGGGAAACATGATGGACTTTTGGCCTTTTGGCGCCATTTATCAGCATATTTCAGTCCGATCATTCCAGATTGGACAAATTCATCCTGATGTTGTGTTTAGGGTGTCAACGGTTCGGATAGTGATTCTATCAATTCATATTCTTTTTGTTCGGATACGAAACTATCCGGATCCAGATATGATTCGGATATTAAATGAATATAAATACGGTTCGGATTTTGTCGGATAAGGATTTTATTCGGATATTAAAACGGATTTTATGATTTAATAATATAATATTTTTTTAAAACTCAAGTTTCGATTTTTTTATTTACTTTTAAATAATTAATATAAAAATGAGAGGAAAAAAAAAAAAAATATGAAACGAAATAAAATATTGTTTATTGGATGAAATTAAGTGATCAAATATATAAGTATTACTATGAATTAAAATAACATTATTGTTTATTGGATATTACTATGAATAAGATTATTATTTCAATAAAACGGATACCCGTTTACAAATTTTATTCGGATCCGAATAGTATCCGGTATCCAGATCCATAAAAAATTTCTCTCCTAGATCCGGATCCGTAACTACAAAAACGGAACCGATTCAGACCCCAATCTTGATAATTTTTCAGATACGGTTCGGGAGCAATATCAGCCCCATTGAGTGTTAATTATTAATTGTTACAGCACTTAGTAAAACAAATAATAAAGTCAAATTCAAGAAGCATACAACTCAAGTCTAAAAAGTCCAAAATATTATTCATAATTCAGAAGTAGGACTATTAGTGTTCCCATATTTTTGTGGGGACCGCCATTTTTACCCGAAATCTCCTCAATCTAAAGTCTCAACTATACACAAAAACATCTACCAATAAACAAATAAACCAAGTATAAATAACTCGGTATCCTCCTACAAGCCCATCTTTTTGGGTCGGAGGTACGTCCCGCCCCGTTTGAGTTTCATGCCAGGCATGGCCACTTGCTGCTGCTGCTTCTCCCTCTTCTCCTTCTCCTTCTCTTTCGAAACCCGATTCGCTTCAGCCTGGTCCATTCTCAGCGTCTCCATCTCTTCCTCCATTGCTGTTTTTTCCTTCTTCTGCCTCATCTTATGCTCTAGAAGAGACGTATCCGAGTCTTTCACCGAGAAGAACATCGGCCCCAATTCCGCAAGCCAATGCGGCTCCACGGCCGTCACGCACTGCATGTATTCCTTTGTCGTGAGAATGAGCTCGTGATACACCACGTAATCCGGGGTATATCCCAACCCATAAAGCGCGCTACTAGGATGGAGATGACACGGCATTCCGTTACGAGCATTCACATACTCTCCCACACCTTTTAACCTAGCCGAATTGTGGAAATACGCACTGCAAATAGCCTTCCGCACAACATCATCATTTGCCAGGCCACACGTGGTATGCGGAATATTTAAGCTTTTCACGATATCAAGGAGTTGAGACCGAACTTCGCGCGCCTTGCGGAGACCCTTCACGTGAAGGAAGTGGTCGTTGCACCAATCGCCTCGGTATTTCTGCTCCTTCCATCGTCTATACACGTTTAACAAGGTCAAGTGGTCGGATTCAGGCACGAAAAATTTCTCCCTAGCGGCATCGCTCTCCTCGGCACGATCCTTTGGCCTAAAGAAAACCGACGGAACCGAGAGCATGGAAACGATAATGAGCACCTCATCAAGGCATTCGAGTTGCGCTCCCATGAGTAGCATCTTCGCCAAAGTTGGATCTAACGGAAACTCAACCATTTTCCATCCAATATCCGTAAGGCCGCCAGTGTTATTAAGCGCGCCAAGAACCCAAAGTTGGTACATGGAGTTGAGTATATTCTCTTGAGGAGGAGGGTCCATGAAATCAAAATCCAATAAATTCTCCACCTTAAGTGATTTCAACAAAAGCACCACGTTTCCCAAGTTGGTTCGTTGGATCTCCGGTACCGGATTTGGCAACAATTCGTCCTGGTATGCAGATTCGGTATACAATCTATAACACGTACCCGGCCCGGTACGACCGGCTCTTCCAGCACGTTGATCCGCCGCAGCCCGACTAACAGGAAACACCTGTAACGCGTCCATACCCATTCGAGGATTATAAACCTTCATTTTACCATAACCAGTGTCGATCACATAAAATATCCCGTCCACGGTTAGTGAAGTTTCGGCAATGTTAGTCGCAACTATGCACTTGCGGGCCCCATCCTCGGCCTTCTGAAATATTTTAGCTTGGAGGTCCGCGGGGAGCTGAGAATAAATTGGTAAGATAGAGAGTTTCGGAACAGCTTTGGTGGTGGATGAGACGAGGTGCTCCATTCTCTCGGCCAAGGCATAACAAGTGGACTCTATTTCTTCTTGACCGGTCATAAATATTAAAATGTCGCCCGGTGGACTCGTAATGTGAATCGCCATGGCTTGTTTTACCGCTGCTTCTACGTAATCTTCGCAGGGCGTTTTGCTGTATAGAATGTTCACCGGAAAGGTACGACCTGGTATGAGGAATATCGGTACGCTGCATTTGGTATGAGAAGAAAAGGAAATGTGTTAATTATCTATATACAGGATTTTCCAAATAATAAAAATGATGATTAAACAATACCTTCCAAAAAAGTCTGAGAATTTCTGAGCATTGAGAGTTGCGGAGGTCACGATAAGCTTAAAATCACGTCGCCTTGCAACGACTTTCTTTAATATTCCAAATAATACATCAGTGTTCAATGATCTCTCGTGAGCCTCGTCCATTATAACCACACTGTAAAAAAAACAAAATAAAACAACTCAGTTATTTAATTCCAACTAGGCTTGCTAACAAATATTTGGGACAAAATTATCCAGTGCTAGTTAAAACTTGAGGGAAGGTAAATTAGAAAGCGTACCGGTACTTGTCGAGATCTGCATCTTTTAATGTTTCACGTAGAAGAACTCCATCTGTCATATACTGCCAAACAAAAAACAGAAAACATACATCAACATTTTTATGGTTCGAGTGAGAAAAAAGAGAAGGAGAAATAGGGAAACAAGAAGTGACCTTAATGACTGTGTTGGGACCGGTGACGTCTTCGAAACGAATAGCGTACCCAACTTTCTCACCAAGATCCGTCTCCATTTCTTCCGACACACGCTTGGCCACGCTCATGGCCGCCACACGCCTCGGTTGCGTACATCCTACTATCCCTGTCCTTGTATAGCCGTCCTCATGTAAATACTGTTATAGACGCAAATAGAATTGGTAAGAAATTGGACATTTTACAAAAATACCCAAGATATAAAAAAATTTAAAAAGAAAAAAGAGAAGCAGAAATAAACCTGGGTTAGTTGAGTTGTCTTCCCCGAACCTGTTTCACCAACAACCACAATCACCTGGTTCTCACGCACAACCTGCAAATCATGTAATTGCGCTGAGTACTGAGTTTTATGCATAATGGAGTAAATATTTTATTTATGTTTTACATACGCATGCAAGAAAATTCAATAAACAAACAAAATCAAGGAGCAAACCTGTAATAAGTCATCTCGAACCGAGAATATAGGAAGGTACTGCCTTTGCTGGGCAAGAGATTTTGACATTGCAAATTCACTAACAGCTTCATTTTTCTCTTTCATGTGTTGCCCAAATTTCGCTTCCTCCTTGAAATCCACTTCGCCATCCTCCCCGACCTTTGCTTTATCCGCATCAATCTGACATTCAAATTCCCGAAATTAATTCACGTCAAATTTGTAATCATCACTGAATTGGATTGCTTCTGAAATGCACTTAAAAGTTACCTGCTCGGCAGACTTCTCGACCCCCAAAATATCACCGAGTTTGGAGCCGGCGAGTTCCCAAAAACGCTGGCGAGATTTGTTCATGCTTTGTTTCGCATGCACTTCTCTGACAAGGACCGAGCCTTTACGGGCAATGATGGCCATATCGGACGTAGGATCCTTAAGAGGCATAACCGGCTCCGCTTGCTTCGTGTACACCACTCTCCCATCTAAAAACGGCGGCTTGGTGTCTACAAATCACAAATAAGAAAAAGTTTAGTCTTCACAATTTTGAAATTTCAAAAATTCAAGAATAGTTGAAGAGCTTATGAATACCATGAACGAGGAGAATGACTTTGCGTTCGTCCTCATCGTCGAATTCGGTTTGGACCTCAGTGCCTCTGACAGCTCCAGAACGGAGAAGCTGGCGATCCTCCCACTGTGCATTATCTGCTGTTAACTGCGACATCTTTTTACTTTGCGCGAGTGTCATCGTACTTCCGTCTCTTCTCGTCTACAATTATGCAAGCTCAATTAGCAAATTAGAAAAAGAAAAACAGAAAATTAGGTGAGTGAAAGAAAGAGGGATATATATACCAGCCTCTTTGCTAGCTCGGCTTCTTTCTTCTTGTTCACAGTGTCGTCACCGCCAAGATACAAGGAGCTTTCTCCATCGAACATTGTACTGTGTTCTTCTCTATTGTACCTTCAAGAAATAGAAAATATAGATAGAACATTAATTTTCATGAACTAAATAAATAAATTTTCATGAACTAAATAAATAATCTGATAAGATAGCACGAGGTAAAAAAGAGCATACCAAGCAAGATCAGAATTATAATCCATCTCCTGCATCATTTCTTCAGTAATTTCATGATTTGTATTTTCAGGGCTTCTTCTATCATCATCCATTTCCTGAAATAATTCCAAAAATAAATAAATACAATTTTACATTACCAATTTGATTTTGCAACTTCCGTGCTTTCATAAATGATTACCTTAGAACCCGTTGCGGAAGCAAATCTTAATTGATGGGATCTCTCAGTAGGACGTAAATTGGATGGACCTCTTGATGAACCAGAAGCCCGTATTGGTGTTGGAGACGGCGTAACCCTATCCCATGGCGATGCTGTCATGTCCACAATCATAGATTACAATCATATAATAAAAGTACAAAAAAATAAAGAAAGAAGGAAGGAAGGAAAGAAAGACGTACGGGAAGAGCGAGGAGTGTTACCACCAAGCCAAGGTGAAACCAAGCGAGCATCCGGGGATGCTGCACCCAACATCGGGTATGGAGACGGATTATCACGCCTTCTAGAAGATGGCGGGCGGTTATCTCTATAATTACGAGGAGAGTCTTCCCATTCCCACCTCCCATCGTCCCATTCAGATCTCCCTGCCCAATTTTTTTCATCAAAACTTACTCATTAATTTCCTTCATAACCATGCACGTTATAATAAAAAATTATAAATGATAAAATATATAATGTACCAGGCGTTCTTGAGGTGTAGTCGTGGCGGGACCGCTTGCTTGGGTACGCAACGGATGCAGATCTTTCGCGCTCATCACGTCTATTGTCAGAACCCCTATCGCTATAGTCTCCATGTCTTCTGCTTCTATCGGTATCGGACCGGTCGTATCGTTCGGACCGATCATATCGATTGGACCGGTCTGGGCTACGGTTTCGGTGTCCCGAAGAACTTCTCGGAGTAGATGACTACAAAATAAAAAGAGAAAAGGAGTTATTTTTTAGAAGAGAATAAAAATATAAATATTATGTAGTGACTAAGTACCTCTCTCCTGGAGTTATCGTCCCTATGGCGCGCACTAGGGGTATATCTGCCCTCACGTGTTAAAGTAGACTCTGAAATTTTTATGCATAGCCATTAGTCAAAATAAGCACTGAAAAATTTAAATAAATGATATAATTTGAGTACTTGCAAAAAATAACTAACCTGAAGTAGAATTAGTACTGCGATACTGGCGAGATGCACGAGCTGGCTCGCCACGTGGCGAACCAGGTGTATCAGTTTCGACTACAGAGACACTGTTCTCGTCTTCATCGATCGAACTAACTGTTGAGACTGTCCTATCAGGCGGCAGTTTGAATACATTGTCAGTACCTCTTTTCTTGATCGCCAAAGCATCAAGACCTTTTTTTACAAAAAAAAAACTACCGTTAATCTGGCCACTTGGATCATACTATAGCATAAAATGAGCAAAAATATTATTTAACACATACCTAGAGAAGATTTCCTTTCGGGAGGTTTATACAACACTCTATCTTTATTAGACAAACACAAACCACCGGTTGGTTGAACTTCTGGCTCCAACGTGTCGTTAATCATATCCATATCGATTGTTTTCTTCTGTCCCTTTTTTCACCAAAAAATAAGATATAACGGTTAATAGAACAGCAAAAGAGAGATTACTTTTTTAGTTTTTTGAAGTTGATCAATTGAGATATATGAAGGAAAGGGGAATTTGTTCTCACCTCCATTGTTGTATTTTCTGGTGCGGCAAAAAGATCACCAAATTCAATGCAACCTGAAATAAAAATAATTGATTGGTAATTACTGCTTAGTAATAAGAAGTTAAACAAATTCCAGACTTGGCATACATACAAAATTCCACACCTCTGACCATAATCAAGCACAATATAGATTTTTAAACCCTCAGCAAAAGTTTTTTTTTTTTGAGGAAATTACGTACCAAATTTGAAAACAAAATTCTAATATTGCCAACAGAATCCTATTGGCCCACCTCTGATTGCAATACCAATTAGAGTTTCAAAACCCCTAAAGTTTAAGCCTTTACACAAAAATTTAACCAAAGGTAATAAATCGTATTAATTGCAAAAAATCAGGCAAGCAATGGTACACGATATTGCCTCTATCAAGCACTGAGGACATACTACCCTAAAATCAAACATATTTTTTGCAAAATCAAATATAAAACCCACAAACCCACAAAAGAATAACAAAAAAGCAAACCTTTTCCCAAGTGCAGGGTCTAGCAATCGAGCCGCCGACAGAAGAAACCTCGAGAGGCGAAGAGAAATGGAGACGGAGACGGAGACGTAGACGGAGACGGAGACGTAGACGGAGACGTAGACGGAGACGGAGACGTAGACGGAGACGGAGACGATGGATATCAGCTGAGAGAGAGAGAGAGAGAGAGAGAGAGAGAGAGAGCGGCGAGCGATGTCGGGAGAGATGGCGAAATATGGAGAGTCGGCGTCGGCTTCTAGGCGTATCGAGGAAATGAAAGTGTGACGAAAAAGGAAAGAGAGACGAATGTTAAAATAAATAATAAATGGATCTATCCAGTTCTATAAACAATGGAGGTATCCGGTAATGATATAATGGAGAACAGGAGAAGTAGATTAAGAAGGAAAGGAGGTTACTCACTACTCAGGTTAGACTAAGCTGACGTGGAGTATTTGTGAGGTGACATAGGTAATTAGATGAGTTATACAATTATCCAAATTAGATGATGATGTATTAAAATTAGTTTTAGTTAATTCATTTCCTATAAACAGATTAAAGTATAATTAGATGATGGTGGATTGGTTGCTTATCAATCAATCAAGAAAGAATTAATTAATTAAAGAGTCTAATTATATAATAATATATGCATTAAAAATATGACCATTTTTCCACAATAAAATTCACATATTTCACAAGTTACCCTAAATATTTTAGAAAAAATCTGGTTTCGGTCCCTTACCTTTCATTAAAAGTTCAATTAAGTCTATAATATTTTAATTTGGTCAATTAAGTTTCTTACCTTTTTAAATTTGTCAATCAAGTCCCTTATCTTTTAAATTTGGTTCAATTGGTTCCTTCCATCCATTAACTGATGATTGGACCGTTAAGTTGTGACGTGACAATTTATGACATGGCATAATTGATGATGTGACAATCTATGACAAGTCATATTTGATGACGTGGCAATCTAAATTATTTTTCCCAATATTTGATGTCATATTTAAATAAAATATTTGACATGTCATATTTAAATAAAATAATTTATGTGTCACATCATCAAATATGCATGTAACGTGTTGCAACGTCATTAAATATTTCATGTCATAAGTTGTCACGTTACAACTTAACGATCAAGTCATCGGTTAACAGATGGAAGGACCTAATTGAACCAACTTAAAAAGCTAAGAGACTTCATTGACCAAATTAAAAAGATAAGGAACTTAATTGACCAAATTAAAACATTAGGGTCTTGATTGAACTTTTGGTGAAAAATAAGAGACCAAAAGTAGACTTTTGTAAGACTGACATATGTTTCTTAAGAATATTATAACTATACTCTAAAACATATTATCACCACACTTTTTATTAACTTATTTTACAAAATGTTATTTAGATGCTTAAAATAATGTTTTCAATAATTATGAATTTAATTTGTAACATATTTGCCTCTTATAGTTCAGAATAATAAATTGATTTGCTTAGCAGGAAAATTTGAACTAGTAAAGAGTCGATCATAGATTAGGGAAGTTAATAAATCAGAAGTGACGGACTATCTGTCAAGTAAGTTCTCGTAGTAAGCAATGAGGCTAGCACCAGTACAGTAGTTATTAGTGATATAAGTAGTAGTGTAGGTGGACTGCCCTTATTTTCAGTAGTGGAGGCGATATAAAATTGAATTAGACAAGCAATGTATGTATTGAAGCTCAAGAAACCAAAGAAATAGAACTCAACTAGCTCTCTCTTCTACATGAAAATCATGCTATCAAAAGGGAAGAAATTCACAGAGGACGGGCGGACCGAGCTAATAAAAAGATGGGCAAAAGATCTGATATTATATGTATCCGGATCTGACTAGCTTGAAGCTAACCAAATATTTTCTTCTTTTTCAATGAGCTTTAGCTTTCCTGGAGTTGGCCGCCAGATCCTTTTACTTAGGTGGGCTAACGAAACGTTTTTTTCATTTTCAATGAGCTTTAGCTATCCTGGAGTTGGCTGCTAGATCCTTTTACTTTGGTGGGCCATTCGACTCTCTTTTCTAGGGCCAGGAAACTACCTTCTTATTGTCCAAAGTATTATAGTCGGAAAGGACGGACTCTAACTCTAAATAGAAGATGTAATCTCGCTTTGAAGTAAGATTTTCGAACGAAAATTCCTTTTCATGCGGAGTGAAAGCTTGGCAAGATGTCTTGGGGTGGTTTCAAGAAGGAAGTCATCAACCTCTCCAATTTGAAGTCAAAATAGTGAATCACCGTCACATTTCATTTAAGTCGTCACCTTGCAACCTTTCATTTAAGTCGTCACCTTGCATTTAATTCACTTTTTGCTTCTCTCTTGTTTGTTCTAGCTCAGTTCCTTCTTAAGGAAGAGGATAACTTTGTTTCATTGATAAGGCCAATTGATGATCATCGAAATTATCTTTTTTTAAAAGTTAGTATATGTATCCGACACTATCTGAATCTGAATATCCATTTAATATGCAAACCGTATTCAGATCTGGATAGTTTCGTATAAAAAAAAAACAATATAATAACATTGATATAAATATAGTATGACCACTAGGCACTATTAGGGGTGTAAACGGTTCGGATCCGGTTCGGATAGTGGTCATACCAGATCCGGATCCGTATTTTTTTCGGATACGGATACGGATACGGATATTCCCGGATCCGGATACGGTTCGGATATTAAACGGATACGGATTCGGTTCGGATATCTCGGATACGGATACGAATCTGGATATTATTCGGATAGTTCAAACGGATATTTTGTATGCAACATAACTATCTATTTTACCAACGAATCTCAAAACAATATCAAAATAATACTTAAATAATACATAAATGCACATTATAATTTTACGAAACAAAATCAAGTATTTGTCAAATATTTTGGGATTTGGAAAAGCATACATGAAAGATTCATTTTCTTTTAGAATGGACTTGGTTTATCAATTATGAGTCATGCAAACATAAACTTATATTGGGTCTATAAGACCATAATTATTTAAAAACATAATAAATTTTCAAAAACGGATATCCGTTTTTATACTATTATTCGGATCCGGATAATATCCGGATTCGGATCCGGATCCGATCCCAATTATCAAAACCGAATCCGGATCCGGATCCGAAAAACGGATCCGGGTCGGATCCGGATCCGGATATTTAGGCGGGTTCGGTTCGGATAATATCCGAACCGTTTACATCCCTAGGCACTATCCAAACCGTTGACACCCCCTAGGTCCAATCCATTAACGATTTTTATTAGTCTAAAATGATGCCCCGATAATGCATTAAAAACTGACGAAAAAACAAAAACAACAAATTTAAGATAGTTAATAGTTATAATTTCTACAAAAAGAATTATTAACATAAGATAATTCTATTCTAAAAAAAATGCATACAAAAAGTAACTAATAAATACCCACAACATAAATTCAAGACTCAATTTGTTTATATACAAATTGAGAAAATAATAAATAAAATCATCTCCACTCTTTCTTTATCAAGTTCTCTCGGCAGTTTTATTTTCCTTCCCTGAAACATTTTAAAAATAAAAATAAACCATGAGAATGAAGATTCACTAAAACTCACGTCTTCGATTTTACAAACAACAAAACACTACTACTATTTTTCACTTGGCAATTTTATAATTTCCATTTATTTGATAATTCAACCAATAAAAATGTATAACTATGAATAACTGTTCTTTTATACTATTTTTCAATATAATATTTGTTTTGTGCTTATTAATTGGGCAATAAAAATATTATTTCCGGTCCTCCTCAATTTGTTCTCTATAAAAAAAAAATATATCTTTCACCTATGATAATTGATAAAATTGAAGTTGACTGAAATGTATCTTAGAATGATCACGTGACACAAGACATTAATTAAAAGAAAATTATACTCTTTCACCACAACATTCTAAATTTCCTAATTAACATTAACATGGTAATTAAAAAGAAATATTGAATTAACAATTAAATAATATTACTTAAAAATTGTAATTCAAATATATGTTAATTAGATATTTTCAATTTGGATGAGTGTTAATTATCATGTTAATTAATTAAGTGGTTAATTAGGGACTTGGGGATGTGGTGGTGAAATCTGCTGTGGGAGTAGGAGTATATGCTATGCCCCCTTAATTAAACAATTGTTTATGATAGAAAATGAATTATGATGATTCGATTAAGAATTCTTTTTACAAAAAATATATGCAGTGTTTTTATTTAATTTTTAAAAAATAATTATATAATTGAGATAATATGCCATGAAAGTTAAAAATATGCGGAATTTTTCAAAAAACTTTAAAATTTTATGAAAATTATGAAAAACCTCCTCAATTTTAAATTTTCTCAAAAATCCTCTAGGAAAACATGTTGATTTTTTTACCGTTATAAGCCCATCTTTTTGGGTCGGAGGTACTTTCCGCCCCGTTTGACTCTCATACCGGGCATCGCCACTTGCTGTTGCTGCTTCTCCCTCTTCTCCTTCTCCTTCTCTTTCGAAACCCGATTCGCTTCAGCCTGGTCCATTCTCAGCGTCTCCATCTCTTCCTCCATTGCTGTTTTTTCCTTCTTCTGCCTCATCTTATGCTCTAGAAGAGACGTATCCGAGTCTTTCACCGAGAAGAACATCGGCCCCAATTCCGCAAGCCAATGCGGCTCCACGGCCGTCACGCACTGCATGTATTCCTTTGTCGTGAGAATGAGCTCGTGATACACCACGTAATCTGGGATATATCCCAATCCGTAAAGCGCGCTACTAGGATGGAGATGACACGGCATTCCATTACGAGCATTCACGTACTCTCCCACACCTTTCAACCTAGCCGAATTGTGGAAATACGCACTGCAAATAGCCTTCCGCACCACATCCCATTCATCGTCAGAGCCACACGTGCTAATTGGAATATTTAAGCTTTCCAAGATATCAAGGAGTTGAGATCGAACTTCGCGCGCCTTGCGGAGACCCTTCACGTGAAGAAAGTGGTCGTTGCACCAATCGCCTCGGCAGTCGTTAAACTCCCATTGTTTATACACATTCAACATGGTCAAGTGGTCGGATTCAGGAAAGAAAAATTTCTCCCTAGCGGCATCGCTCTCCTCGGCACGATCTTTTGGCCTAAAGAAAACCGATGGTACCGAAAGCATGGAAACAATAGTGAGCACCTCCTCAAGGCACTTGAGTTGCGCTCCCATCAGTAGCATCTTTGCCAAAGTTGGATCTAACGGAAACTCGACCATTTTCCATCCAATTTCCGTAAGGCCGCCGGTGTTATTAAGCGCACCAAGAACCCAAAGTTGGTACATGGAGTTGAGTATATTCTCTTGCGGAGGCGGGTCCATGAAATCAAAATCCAATAGATTCTCCACCTTTAACGATTTCAACAAAAGCACCACGTATCCCAAGTTGGTACGTTGGATCTCAGGTACCGGGTTGGGCAACAATTCGTCCTGGTACGCAGACTCGGTGAACAATCTATAACAAGTACCGGGCCCGGTACGACCGGCTCTTCCAGCACGTTGATCCGCCGCAGCCCGACTAACAGGAAACACCTGTAACGCGTCCATACCCATCCGAGGATTATAAACCTTCATTTTACCATAGCCAGTGTCGATCACATAAAATATTCCGTCCACGGTTAGTGAAGTTTCGGCAATGTTAGTCGCAACTATGCACTTGCGGGCCCCATCCTCGGCCTTCTGAAATATTTTCGCTTGGAGGTCCGCGGGTAGCTGAGAATAAATCGGTAAGATAGAGAGTTTCGGAACGGCTTTGGTGGTGGATGAGACGAGGTGCTCCATTCTCTCGGCCAAGGCAAAACATGTGGCCTCTATTTCTTCTTGACCGGTCATGAATATTAAAATGTCGCCAGGTGGACTCGTAATGTGAATCGCCATGGCTTGTTTTACCGCTGCTGCTACATAATCTTCGCAGGGCGTTTTGCTGTATAGAATGTTCACCGGAAAGGTACGACCTGGTATGTGGAATATCGGTACGCTGCATTTGGTATGAGAAGAAAAGGAAAAACGTTAATTAGCTATATACAGGACTTTCCAAATAATAAAAGTAATAATAATAATGATGATGATGATGATTAAACAATACCTTCCAAAAAAGTCTGAGAATTTCTGAGCATTGAGAGTTGCGGAGGTCACGATAAGCTTAAAATCACGTCGCCTTGCAACGACTTTCTTTAATATTCCAAATAATACATCAGTGTTCAATGATCTCTCGTGAGCCTCGTCCATTATAACCACACTGTAAAAAAAACAAAATAAAACAACTCAGTTATTTAATTCCAACTAGGCTTGCTAACAAATATTTGGGACAAAATTATCCAGTTCTATTTAAAACTCGAGGTAAGGTAAATTAGAAAGCGTACCGGTACTTGTCGAGATCTGCATCTTTTAATGTTTCACGTAGAAGAACTCCATCTGTCATATACTGCCAAAAAAGAAAACAGGAAACATACATCACAAACGTTATCGACTTGACTGAGAAAAAGCAAAAAGGAGAAATAGGCAACCAAGAAGTGACCTTAATGACAGTGTTGGGACCGGTGACGTCCTCGAAACGAATAGCGTACCCGACTTTCTCACCCAGATCTGTCTCCATTTCTTCAGACACGCGCTTGGCCACACTCATGGCCGCCACGCGTCTCGGTTGCGTACATCCTACAATACCGGTCCTTGTATACCCGTCTTCATGCAGATACTGTTATAGATACAAATATAATTGGTAAGAGATTGGACATTTTACAAAAAATACCCAAGATATACAAAAATTAAAAAGAAAAAAGAAGCAGAAATAAACCTGTGTTAGTTGAGTTGTCTTCCCCGAACCTGTTTCACCAACAACCACAATAACCTGGTTCTCACGCACAACCTGCAAATCATGTAATTGCGCTGAGTACCGAGTTTTATGCATAATAGAGTAAATATTTTTTATGTTTTACATAGGCACGCAAGAAAATTCAATAAACAAACAAAATCAAGGGGCAAACCTGTAATAAGTCATCTCGAACCGAGAATATAGGAAGGTACTGTCTTTGCTGGGCAAGAGATTTTGACATTGCAAATTCACTAACAGCTTCATTTTTTTCTTTCATGTGTTGCCCGAATTTCGCTTCCTCCTTGAAATCCACCTCGCCATCCTCCCCGACCTTTGCTTTATCCGCATCAATCTGTCATTCAAATTCCCGAAATTATTTCACGTGAAATTTGTAATCAACACTGGATTGGATTGTTGCAGAAATGCAATTAAAAGTTACCTGCTCGGCAGACTTCTCGACCCTCAAAATATCACCGAGTTTGGAGCCGGCGAGCTCCCAAAAACGCTGGCGAGATTTGTTCATGCTTTGTTTCGCATGCACTTCTCTGACAAGGACCGAGCCTTTACGGGCAATGATGGCCATATCGGATGTAGGATCCTTAAGAGGCATAACCGGCTCCGCTTGCTTCGTGTACACCACTCTCCCATCTAAAAACGGCGGCTTTGTGTCTACAAATCACATATAAGTACAAGTTTAGTCTTGATGATTTGAAATTTCAAAAATTCAAGAATAGTGGAAGAACGAATTAATACCATGAACGAGGAGAATGACTTTGCGTTCGTCCTCTTCGTTGAATTCGGTTTGGACCTCGGTGCCTCTGACAGCCCCAGAACGGAGAAGCTGGCGATCCTCCCACTGTGCATTGTCTGCTGTTAATTGCGACATCTTTTTGCTCTGTGCGAGTGTCATCGTACTTCCGTCTCTTCTCGTCTACAGTTGTGCAAGCTCAATTAGAAAAAGAAAAACAGAAAATTAGTGTGTTAAGGAAAGAGGGATATATATACCAGCTTCTTTGCTAGCTCGGCTTCTTTTTTCTTGTTCACGGTGTCGTCGCCGCCAAGATACAAGGAGCTTTCTCCGTCGAACATTGTACTGTGTTCTTCTCTATTATACCTTCAAGAATAAGAAAATATAGATAGAACATTAATTTTCATGAACTTAATAATCTGATAAGATAGCACGAGGTGAAAAAGAGCATACCAAGCAAGATCAGAATTATAATCCATCTCCTGCATCATTTCTTCGGTAATTTCATGATTTGTATTTTCAGGGCTTCTTCTATCATCATCCATTTCCTGAAATGATTCCAAAAATAAATAAATACAATTTGACATTACCAATTTGATTTTGCAACTTGCAAGTTCCGTGCTTTCAAAAAAGATTACCTTAGAACCCGTTGCGGAAGCAAATCTTAATTGATGGGATCTCTCAGTAGGACGTACATTGGATGAACCTCGTGAACCAGAAGCTCGTATTGGTGTTGGAGACGGCATAATCCTATCCCATGGTGCTGCTGTCATGTCCATAATCATATATTACAATCATATAATAAAAATAAAAATAAAATAAAGAAAGAAGGAAGGAAGGAAAGAAAGACGTACGGGAAGAGCGAGGAGTGTTACCACCAAGCAAAGGTGAAACCAAGCGAGCATCCGGGGATGCTGCACCCAACATCGGGTATGGAGACGGATTATCACGCCTTCTAGAAGATGGTGATGCTGAATTTTTTCATCAAAAGTTACACGTTAAGTTCTTTCATAAACATGCATGTTATAATATAAAATTATAAAATGATAAGAGATATAATGTACTGGGTGTTCTTGAGGAGTAGTCGTGGCGGGACCGCTTGCTTGGGTACGCAACGGATGCAGATCTTTCGCGCTCATCACGTCTATTGTCAGAACCCCTATCGCTATAGTCTCCGTGCCTTCTTCTATCGGATCGATCGTGTCGATCGTACCGGTCTGGTCTATGATTTCGTTGACCCGAAGAACTTCTCAGAGTAGATGACTACGCAAAATAAGTATGCCATAAAAGGGAAAAAGAGAAAAAAGGTGTTATTTTTTAGAAGAGGATAAAAATATGAAATTATAAATATTACTAGCTCTACTCCCGCGCTATTGCGCGGGTTCGATTTAGTTGACGGCATCGTCATATTTTTTTTGTGTTTTGTGATCGATTTTTTTTTTATGATGTTTGGAGGATTAAATAGGAACAGTTAAGGTAGTGGCCAAATATTTGCAGTATATTAATACAAAGCCTCATAATATTTTCTATACACAAATTTGTAGTCAAATAATAGACATCAAGTTGTGGAATCCATCATTAATAAACATGCTACCCATTCAGAATAAAAATAAAAAAATAAGAAAACATTACATATATGAAAAAATAAATTTCAGGTGCAAATTTGTAAATGAACAAAAAAACATGGACGTCATGAATTGAAGGGTAAAATAGTAAATATAAAAAGGACCAAAATGTAAATTAAATTTTTTACAAAGAGGCCCCTGTACCAAAATGTAATTTTTTAAACTTGAAGGACCAAAATTTGAAAAAAAAGGACCAAAATGTGAATAAAAAAAGGACCAAAACGTATTTTTTTAAGAAGACCAAAAGACTAAAAAGGACCAAAATATAAATAAAAAGGACTATAATGTAAATTAAAAAATGTGAAAAAGGACCGACATGTAAATAAAAGAGGATCAAGATGTAAATATGAAGGACCAAAATGTAAGTTTTTAAACTTAAAAGGGCCCAAATATAAATAAAAAGGACCAAAATATAGTTTTTTTCAAATAAAAAGGACCAAAATGTAATTAAAAAGGATCAAAATGTAAAGTAAATTTTTTACAAAGAGGCCCCTGGACCAAAATGTATTTTTTTTAACTTGAAGGACCCAAATGTCAAAAAAAGACCAAAATGTGAATAAAAAAGGACCAAATTTTTTTTTTTTTAAAAAAAAAAGGACCAAAATGGAAATATAAAGGATCAAAATGTAAATATAAAAGGACAAAAATGTAATTTTTTAATTAAAAAGGATCAAAATGGGAAAAATTGACCGAAATGTAAATAAAATTGCTTTTTTTACAAAGAGGCCCCTGGACCGAAATGTAAATTTTAAAACTTCGAAGGACCAAAATGCAAATATAAAGGACCAAAATGTAAATTTGTTTTTAAAAGAAGGACCAATTTGTAAATAAAAAAGGACCAAAATATGAAAAAAAAAATTACAAATAGGCCCCTGGTGACGTGGCACCGGAAATGCAAGCATTGAAGGACCAAAATATAATTTTTTTTAAAAAACAAGACCAATTTGAGGCCCCTGGATCAAAATGTGAATATTAAAACTTCGAAGGACAGAAATGCAAATATAAAGGACCAAAATGTAAAAAAAAGGACCGAAATGTAAATTTTTTTTAAAAAAAGGACCAATTTGTAAATTAGAAAGGACCAAAATATAAAAAATAAATTTTTTTTTTACAATTATGCCCCTGGCGACGTGGCGGCCGGAACTGTCCTCCCGTGTTAATGCAGACTCTGAAATTTTTATACATACCCATTTGTCAAAATAGCACTGAAAAATTCAAATAAATGATATAATTCAAGTAGTTGCACAAAATAACTAACCTGAAGTAGAATTGGTACGGCGATACTGGCGAGATGCACGAGCTGGTTTGCCACGTGGCGAACCAGGTGTATCTTGTTTGACTACGGAGACACTGTTCTCAGCTTCATTGATCGAACTGACTGTTGAGACAGTCCTATCGGGCGGCAGTTTGAATACATTGTCAGTACCTCTTTTCTTGATCGCCAAAGCATCAAGACCTTTTTTACAAAAATAAAAAAATGATACCGTTAATTCTGGCTACTTGGATCATACTATAGAATAAAATGAGCAAAAATATTATTAAACACATACCTAGCAAAGATTTCCTTTCGGGAGGTCTATACAATACTCTATCTTTATTGGGCAAACACAAACCACCGGTTGGTTGAACTTCTGGCTCCAACGTGTCGTTAATCATATCCATATCGATTGTTTTCTTCTCTCCCTTTTTTTCGCAAAATAAATAATATAAAGGTTAATAGAACAGCAAAAGAGAGATTACTTTTTAGTTTTTTGAAGATCATAAATTGAGATACACAAAGGAAAAGGCAATTTGTTCTCACTTCCATTGTTTTCTTTTTGGTGCGGCAAAAAAATCACAAAATCCAATGCAACCTGAAATAAAAATAATTGATTAGTAAATACTAATTATTGCTTAGTAATAAGAAGTTAAACAAAAACAAATTCCAGACTTGGCATACATACAAAATTCCGCACCTCTGACCATAATCAAGCCCAATATAGGTTTTTAAACCTTCAGCAACAGTTTTTTTGTTTAGGAAATTTAGTACCAAATTTGAAAACAAAATTATTATATGACCAACAGAATCCTATTGCCCTCCTCTGACTGCAATATCAATTAGAGTTTCAAAACCCCTAAAGTTTAAGCCTGAATATATAATATGTGTTAACTTTCCCTGCCTGATTAATAACTGAGAAATTTTCAAAAAAAACTCCCTAATGTTTTTGATATTGTTAAAAAAAACCTATTTTTTGAAAACTCCAAAAAAAAAAAAATTCTATCAAACTTTTATTATGTGCTATTTGTTAATCATATTCAAACATCCTATAGAAGTTAAAACTAACAATGTATGATGTTAAAAAAAAATTGACCAAATACGATTCTTTTTTCATATATAGTAATTAAAAAAATATTTTAGTTATTTTTTATTAATTTTATTAATTTTAAGGAAATTCATAAATATTTTTTAACATGTAGGGATTCAAAAAAATAAAATATTTATATGTTATATTTATATAATTTTAATATTTCATTTATTATTCATGAAAAACTAACATCAGATAATAATAAAATAAACAACAATAAGTAAACACCTTGAAAATATATTGCTAGAAAAATATATGTTTAAACATCTAGTTTTTTATTTTCATTCTCTTATTATGTGTTTTTTTTAATAGTTTCATGATATTTTATTTTTTAAAATATTTGCAAGATGTTCTTTTAATATTGTTGTTCATCTTATTATATTTTATGTTAGTTTTTAAGGAAAAGTATATATAAAAGTCAAATATATATAATGTATGAAATAATAAACTTATATAGATATAACATATAATAATAAAAAAAAAATTATTATATGCTAAACAAAATTTAGGACTTTTTAAAAATTAATAAAAATAATATTTTTTAATTACTACATATGTAAATATAACGGTATTTTGGTCAAAAAAAAATTAACACCATTCATGGTTGATTTTAATCCCTATAAGAGATATTTGAAAATAAAATTTTGGTACAAGGATTTTTTGGAGTTTACAAAAATATAGGAGTTTTTTTACTATATCC
Source organism: Luzula sylvatica (assembly GCA_946800325.1). Lineage (NCBI taxonomy): Eukaryota > Viridiplantae > Streptophyta > Magnoliopsida > Poales > Juncaceae > Luzula > Luzula sylvatica. The sequence continues at coordinate 55,686,014 of OX326961.1, read as the reverse complement.
AAAAAAGTTAGGGTTTTTTTTGAAAATTTCCCTTTAATAAATTAGTAGATTGTATTTGAGATATTTTTCATTATTTGCGCTATTGCGTCGCTGTTTAATTTATTGAAATAAATACATGTTTTAATAAGTCTAAAACATGATTAATAAATAAAATAATTTAAGTTGTCACATTAGCAAATATATCATTTTATATGTTGTCACGCCAAAACTTAAGGATCCCGCCATCATTTAATTGATGGAAAAACAATTGAATCAAACTGAAAAAAAAACTTAATTGATCAAATTAAAAAGATAAATGAGCTGATTGACTGAATCAAAACACTAATAATTTGATTAATGTTAGATAAAAGATAAGGCACTAAAAATAAAATAAAAATTCCTTTTATAATATCAAATATCACCAACATTACTATTACGTGCATTTATAATAACAACTTTTCCTCTTAATCACAGCATACGATCCACATACATAAAAAAACATATCTAAATAGGATAATTAATTATGGGAAATTTTCAGAAAACCCCTAACTTTTCTGAATATTATTAAAAACTTTCTCGCTTTTAAGATTTCTTAAAACATTTGAATTTTCTTTTATATCTTTATGGGTTAAGCTAGACTATTCAATCCAACATATTTTGACCAAAATATCCCATTATATTATGGTACGCAATTTTCAGCAGGATATTAATATTAATTTGATAATATTTTCTGATATTATATTATGGTACGCAATTTTATTTTCTGATATTATATAACAGCAAATAAATTATATTTTATGTAAATCATACGTTTATTGTGTATAAAATATAATTTCATGTAAAATATAATTTTCATATGTATTTATTACTTTAAATTGAGCATTATTTTATCCCATTATTTTTTCAATATTATATTCAAAATAAGTATGAAAATAGTATTGAACCATAAACCCTATATATACGAAACTAATATTTTGCATTAATAATAAATAAATAAATTTCAAAGAATTTTTTTTCATAAAATGTAGATAATTACTAGGTAAATAAAAGTAAATATTAAAAATAAAAAATAATATTTTATGTGAAATAAAATTATTATGTATATAATCTTTTTCTATAATATAATATCATAAAATAAAATTGTGTACTGTAACATAATATTAGAAAACATTATCTAACTAATATTATGTTGATAATATGATTTTTTTTCATTTATTTATTATTTTCAATTGAATAAAAGAAAATAAAAGAACAAATATAATTAGAGTATTTTCGTCAAAAAAATGTATATTTTGAAATAAATAGTTAAGTTTAATTTTATATGATATAAAAAATAATTCAAACATTTTATAGAGGATTTTTGAAGAAATCTTAAAAATGAGGGTATTTTGATAAACATGTCTCCATCCAGACCTGTGCTCCAATGAGAGGGAATGGGAGGGAGGGGATGAGAATGGAGAGGAAGGTTAATTTTTAACTTGCTCCCAAGTATTTTTATGACGAGAGGGAAAAAGAATGGAGGGAAAATTATTTCTCCTCTATATACAAAAGAGATCAATTATTTCTCTTCCCAAATTTGGGTGGTAATGGAGGGTAAAAAATATTATAACATTTTAATATCCAAAATATCCCTAATTTCATTTTATAGTTAGTAATGGTTCAAATGGTAAAATTGTCATTTTTTTCATGATGTAATTCTTTCCCCTCCTTTTTCCTTCATTAATTATTTTAAAACTCAGGAGCAAGAAAAAATTCTTTTCTTTCCTTCCCATTCATTCCCTTCCCCTTCATTCTCCTCCCTTTGATTATGTATATGTTTTACAATGATTTTACATTATGATAACAAAAAAATTATTTTTTTTCATCAAAAAAATAATACATATATTAGTCTCATTATGTAATAATACATGAGATATACATATAACACAATTTTACGAAAAACATAACAACACATATTATATCATTGTTATAAATATGCATTGTTTAAAATAAATAGTAAGTAAAATTCTATTATGTAAATAAAATACTTGAAATTTTATGATATAAATATGTTGGGAAATATCCTCGACCCCGGGCCCGCGCAGCGGAATGAAGGCCCGGTCCGATTCCCCGATTCCCGAGATCACGCCACGACTTCGAGGGTACGATGCGATTAGAAGGATAGATCTATACCAGTGCCAAATTGATGGCACACGAAGGGTTGATCGCCGCCTTCTATCTCCTGTCACGTTGGTGACAATCCGCGCGTCCCATACCACGCGTCTTCCACCACTCGTTAATTACGCCGGTTCACTCGACTTCGTCCTCGTGTATCCAAGCGTTTCCACCGTCTTTCTTACTCGAGTCGATCACAATCGAAGAGTCACAAACGTCACTCCTCTACTTGTATCCACGGTGATTCGTAAGACGTCGGTCGCGGATGCACCTGCCTAGACGATGCACCGGCGAACTTGCTCGATCTAATCGATTCTCTATTACTCGAGAAACTCCTTTCTCGATTTCTCTCTCTTCGTACCTTTTCACTCACAAAAGATCAAATCTGAATTTGCTCCTCTTGTGTCTTTGGCAGAATAATCTGATTGAATTTCTTAGTCAGGAGAGAGAAAATATCCTATTTATATCTAATAGGATCAGGATTAGCCAAAAGGCATGTATATCCAATATACATCCTTTCACACAGAATACTGCATGAACCTGGTCAGTATTCTGTCCAGACGAAATTGATAAATTTCTCTGACAGAAAATCATCCAACATGAAAGTTGTAGATAATCTTATTATCTACACAACCCAATTTGGCCCAGCCCAATTGGAATTCGTATGCAAAAGTTATGACTGTTTTACTAACTGTATGTCATACTGTTGTACCCTTTCGGTATTTCACATAAACGACACTGATACTTCGTTCATATGAAATATATTTCTACATGAAGGTTATAGATAATCCAATTATCTATCTAACCCAATTTGAACCATTCAAATCGGATTTTCCCACTGACAGTTATGGCCACGAATGTACGCTTACATTCGTTCATCCACGTGTACACTTTTACGGTTGATCCTGAAACTGTATTTCCTTCAAAATATGCATTTGTTTGTATTGTATTTCTTACATAATATTTTTACAAAATTAAATTATGAAAAACGAAATATATAAACTATGCATGGATGTAAAAATAAAAAGGTTAAAAAAAGAAATTTGATAGAATTTTAAAATTAAATTTCTACAAAATATACTAATATTTGTTAATTAGTTTTATAATATTGCATTTTTAAGTTATTGATATTTCATATATAAATTTATCATCTTTCATTGTATTCAGCTTTGATCATGTAAAATACATATATTAAAAATACATAAAATGAAGGAGGTTAAAAACAACTTCAATATACTTTATAAGATTGGTTTTTTTATTAAGAAAACTTAAAAATGAAGGATTTCTTTTATAATATTAAGAAAAATGTGAAGGTTTTATTTTTTAACAAAAAAATCCAAGACGAGATTAAAGACGAATTGTCCTTATATGCAAAAAGAGGAGACACGTTACATTTGTTATGCAAAATCATCGTACCCGTCTTACTAAAAAAGTAACTTACAATTTTGCTTTTCATTTTGACAAAGTAAAATTTCCGGAATCTCGTAGTCCAGGAGAAAAAATGCACGTTGAATTTTCTTATCTCTTGAGAAAAATATATTTTAAACCTCATCGGTTACTTTTCCAAATTAATTAGATTCTTTAAAATTTTATAGGTCGTTAACTTAATACATAACCCCTGACATGACATGACATACATTTTATCGTATAAACAATAATGTGATATTAAAAAAAAATAATATTCTCAAAAACAAATGAGGGCCCAGAACACAGGCCCGGCGCATGCATGAGACCAGAAAAGCCTGGGCTCGAGTAAAAAAAAATGAGGGCCCAAATTTTTTTTTTTACCATGCATATGCAAAATAACAAGATGAATGGCCCATTGGTATTTATTTACTCTAACCCGATCCGTACCCGCCCCGCCCCATATACCCAATAACCCGTGCTCATTATTATTTCGTGCATCAATTTCTCCTCTTTCTACCCCACACACACACTTACGCCTCCACCGTTTATCCCAAATCCGTTCACAATTTTCTCCTCTCTTTCTCTCTCAGTCGCCGCTGGCTTACTTCAACTCTTCCGACACAATCTCTGTGCTACGGAATCCATGGCGAAAGCTTGGCAAGCAGGATCTCGGCGGCCTTCTCCATCATCGTATACCCATGCTTCTGAGTTCTGGACGCAACACAACCTTAATTTCACTTTTCGTACAGAGTACGGCAGCAACAGAAGTTGTTCGCTCTCTCTCTCTTCGTTAGTGATGAACGGATTTTCGATCGCTTTTTAATTTGAAATATCGTTGTATGTGAAAACCAATTCAATCAACAAGTTTGGAAATATATGTGTATAGTGGAAATATGAAAGTTCGTTCCGCGAGGAGTATATGCGTCGAATAATGAATCAAAACAAGCAAAAATGAAAAGGGCAGAAACTTTTCCACAGAGAGCTATTGCGTCAAAATATGATTAAGATTCAGATCATTAAAATAAATATTTCGAAGTTTCAAAAATTAATGAAAATTAGTCTACAGAGAGGTCTGAATGTTATCAAATTTATCCTAAAATTTCAAACAATTTGGACAAAGGAATAAAAAGTTATTAACGAATTACAATCAGGTCTCTGAAAAAAAGTCCCCTGGAAACAGCAGGTTTTCAGTTTAAGTGACAGTATTCAAAAATTCATATCAATTCGAATATTTCATGAAATTCTACGATTCAAAAAGTTCCCGAAACTAGAAATCAAGATCTACGCAGAACCAAAAGAGAACAAAAATATCACACAAAGAGAGCAAATTATCACACAAAGAGAGCAAAATATCGATTGTAAGAAACAAGATTTAAGCAAGAACTAGATTCAAACAAGGGTTTCTTTACACAACTTCAAAACAATCATTCAACATACAAGAAATTCAAGATAGAAAAGAATACACCTAGATTGAGTAAAGAAAAGCTTCAACACGTCAAGAAGAGCATCTTTTTCCTCGCTAGTGTTGTCGCTCAATTGACCACCGAAAGGAGAATGCTCCGAGTCACGGCAATCTTGCTTCGTTGGTCACCGAAAGGAAAGAATCCTCAAGTCACGGACTCACTAGATGAAAGGTCACCAAAAGGAGAGGCTCCGAGTCATGGTTGACACCTTCACTAAGCTCCGAAAGAGGAAACCACCCAGTCACGGTCTCAACACAACTCCACAAGTCCCGAAAGGAGAAAATCCCCGAGTCACGGTTAGTCTCGAGAAAGGTCGATTCGCCGAACGGAAGGATGTCCAAGTCACGGTCGAATCTCCCGAACAATCGAGTAGGATCTTGAATGGTTCTTGATGTTCTTGAAAGTTCTTGGAAGTGCTTAGAGAGAGAGAGAGAGAAAGGGGGGAGGGAAGAAGAAGCAATCTCTGTCCAAGGGCCTTGGGGTCTTATTTATAGTGTCCTTGGGGATTTCCCATTGGCCGAGAGATGGGTGAGAGGATTGAGTGTAGTTGGGGATGGTAGGTGAGGTTGGTGGGGCTGTAGAGTGGCAATTGTGTGAGTGGTTTTCGAGTAGAGTTTGATGTAATGTCTTTTGTTGATGATTATTTGCATTCTCCTTCACACGTGTACCGAATTGGTCGGTATGATATATCGATTTTAATGGCGCGAGGAGACGAAGGCAACTACACTCTTGGATTGCCGAGAATTCCCACCTAAAACCTGTAATTAAGCAATAAAACACACTTAGTGAAGAAATATTCTTGTTATCTCAAATATGAACAATTGTATATATAAAGTTGTGATTCAAAAGGGCTAAAATCCCTAAATTAGCTATCAAAAAGGTGCTTTATTTTCCTCTTATCAGTTAGGAAGCCACAAGTCTCTCTGTCCTTTCTCTCTCTTCGTAGGAGAAGCCACATAAGGTATTTCTTTCTCTCGCAAGCCAAAGAAGTTAGTGCTCTCTTCGCATAAGAAACAATTAAAGATCTCTCTTGACAGGACGTCATGTCGCCGCTGCTATCTCGCTACTGGTACCTCTTTCTCAGTCTAATTTGCCACCGATTTTCATGAATTGGGGCTTGTTTTGGTCGAGTTGGGACTGATAATTGGGGCTAAAATCAGATTTGGGTGATTTTTCATATATTTATTTAAAAGGTATATGATGGTATTTGCAAAAAATAACTTGACAATACTGCCCTCTTTTACATACATACGATGTTTTGTGACATTGCAGGGGCAATTGACAAATTCCTCAAATTTACGAGGGGTAATGCGAAAAATGCTTTAATGGTAACAAATGGAGGGTAATCAGGTCCATTTTTTATTTCGGCTTCGGGTACGTGAAATCGTTGGGCCGGCCCTGCCAAAACACACTCTCCAGATAATTCCTAAGTCGGTTTAATTAATTGGGCTTTTCTAGTATTCTCTAAGTATTTCTTGTACCCCCATATCATGGCTATAAATAGGACCTAGTAGTGTGTGTATGTATCATCAGATCAATAGAAAGTGAGAAATTAAATAGAGAGATAAAAGAAAGAGAGTGCGAGTTAGAGTGAGAGTTCTAGAGAGAGAAAATAATTTAGAGAGAGAAAGTGAAAGAGTGTTGTTTTTGTAATCCCAATATTTTGTGTAATAAAATTAGTATTTTGAGTGTTAAATCACTGCGCAAATTACAATAAGTGGTATCAGAGCAAGCGAGGTTCGATTACGGGCGTTTTCGAAGTAGTTGATGGCTTCAAGTGTTGGATCGAGTATGGCGCAGTCAATGGTACCCGTATTTACGGGGGAGCATTATGATGTCTGGAGGATAAAGATGCGGACGTTGTTATTATCGCAAGGTCTATGGAAGATTGTCGAAACAGGCTATGTCGAACCATGCCGAAAAAGAAGTGTTACCGGAGAATCGGGTCAAGAACACCAGAGCTTTGTTCTTGATCCAACAAGGAGTTTCCGAAAGCTTGTTCTCGCGAATAATGGGCGCGATCATGGCAAAAGAGGCATGGAGTGTACTACAAGAAGAGTTTCAGGGATCCGCGAAGGTGATCGCGGTTAAATTGCAGACGCTGCGGAGGCAGCTTCACAATCTCAATATGAAAGAGACGGAAACGATAAAGGAGTATTTTACGAGAGTTATTGAGATAGTAAACCAGATGCAAACGTACGGAGAAAATGTTACTGATCAGATGGTAGTTGAGAAAATCTTGATCAGCCTGCCGGAGAAATACGAGTATATCGTGACGGCGATTGAGAAGTCGAAGGATCTCTCCACTCTGACGGTACAACAACTGATGAGTTCGTTGGAGTCGCATGAGGAGCGAAAATTGCAACGAGGGAATAGTTCGGTTGAAAATGCTTTTCAATCGAAAATGAGTTTCAAACCTCGGTATTATCCGAAGAATCAAGAAGAAGGAGGTTCGCAGAAGAAAGACAGTCCAAGAAGAAACTTCCAGAATCCGCAAGAAGAAAAATCAAAACGGTGGTGCGCTATCTGCAAAAAGAATAATCATACAACGGAGAACTGTTGGTCGAAGAAGAAAATACAGTGTTTCAAGTGCCAAAAATTTGGTCATATTGCGAGGGATTGCCGATCTCAGACGGATAACCGAGCGAATTTTACAGAAGAAAAAGAAGATCATAGCAACATGTTTTATACCTGTCACACGACGAAAGAAGAAAAAGACGATGTATGGTATTTGGATAGCGGGTGCACGAATCACATGATCGGAAAAGAGGAGATATTTCGAGATATCGACACTTCGTACAAGACTAAAGTTCGTTTGGGTAACGGAGCTTTAGTCGAAGCCAAAGGAAAGGGGAGTATCGCTCTTCAGACGAAAAACGGGTCGAAATTTATGCGAGATGTATTGCTGGTTCCGGATCTGCAGCAGAATTTATTAAGTGTCGGGCAACTGATTCAGAACGGTTATGTCGTTCATTTCGAAAATAACTACTGCAAGATCTATGATCGGCATAATAAGAATCAGGTGTTGACGAAAGTCGATATGGAGCGGTCAAGGAGTTTTTCCTTGGAGATTAGTTATGCTCCGCAACTAGCATGGCGAAGCAAGGTGACGAGCGATTCCGGTTTGTGGCACAAGAGATTCGGGCATCTCAACTATATGGCGTTGAAGTTATTGAGAGCAAAAAGAATGGTGCGAGGATTGCCGTATATCGAGATAAAGAAGGATACATGTGAAGGGTGTATTCTAGGGAAGCAACACCGAGCATCATTTCCAACCGGCGCTTGGAGAGCTAAGGCACCGCTGGAGTTAGTGCATACCGATATATGCGGAAAGATGCAAACACCATCGCCAAGGCAGAATTGGTATTTTCTTCTCTTTGTTGATGATTATTCGAGGATGATGTGGGTTTATTTCTTGAAAGAGAAGTCAGAGGCGTTCAAGACTTTCAAGAAATTTAAAGCTCTCGTTGAAAATGAGAGTGGCCGAAAAATTAAGACGCTTAGAAGTGATCGAGGTGGTGAGTTTACCTCGAAAGAGTTCGACCGATATTGCGAATATAACGGTATTCGTAGGCAGTTGACGGCCGCTTAAACCCCACAACAAAATGTCGTTGCCGAGCAAAAGAATAGAACGATCGTGGAGATGGCGCGTGCAATGTTGAAGGAGAAAGGTATGCCAAATACGTTTTGGGCGGAAGCTGTTGGTACGGCGGTTTATATTCTAAACCGAAGTCCAACACGATCCGTCATGAATCGAACTCCAATTGAAGCATGGCGTGGCGTGAAACCGTCAGTTCGACACATGAAGGTGTTTGGTTGTATATGTTATGCGCATGTACCGTCCGAGACAAGGAGAAAGCTTGATGATAAGAACGAGAAGTGTATATTTGTCGGATATAGTGATACGACGAAGGGATATCGGCTATATAATTTGGAGAAGAAAAAGTTGGTTATTAGTCGAGATGTTATCTTTGACGAGAATTTTTCCTAGAATTGGAAAGAAAATAAGGTGCAAGAAATTAGAGGAGCACCGACTATTATCTCGTTTGGCGAACCGAGAATGCCAATTATCGAGCCACATGGAGAAGGAAGTTCTTCTGGACGAAATGGATCGAGTTCAAGTTCATCTCCGGATTCGAGTCCAAGTCTGAATAGAGAAAGGAGAGAAGAAGAAACGACACCAGAGACAACCCCAAGACGAGTAAGGAGTTTGCGAGATATTTATGAATCTTGAAATTTCTCGGTGGTCGAGCCGCAAAGTTTCGTTGAAGCGGAGAAACATGAGAACTGGATTAAGACGATGGAGGATGAAATCCATATGATAGAGAAGAATAACACTTGGGAGTTGAAGGAACGACCTAAAGATAGAGATGTAATCGGAGTCAAGTGGGTTTACAAGACCAGTTAAATCCAGATGGGTCGGTGCAAAAATACAAAGCACGACTTGTTGCCAAAGGGTTCAAGCAAAAGCATGGAATCGATTATTATGAAACGTTTGCTCCAGTCGCGAGGCTAGAGACGATCAGGACGTTGATCGCTTTAACGGCCCAAAAGAAATGGAGGTTAAATCAGCTAGGTGTGAAATCGGCGTTTCTGAATGGTTATCTCGAGGAAGATATTTATGTCGAGCAACCAGAAGGATTCATAGTTGAAGGGGGAGAAAACAAGGTGTACAAGTTGAAGAAGGCATTATACGGGTCGAAACAAGCACCGAGATCATGGTACAGTCAGATCGACAAATACTTCATCGAGAAAGGATTCGAGAATAGCAAAAGTGAGCCTACCTTGTACGTCAAGAAGAAAGGTACCGATATTTTGATAGTATCGTTATATGTGGATGATCTCATCTATACGGGAAGTGACGAGAAAATGGTAGAAGAGTTCAAGAAGGATATGATGAAGACGTATGAGATGAGTGATTTGGGTTCGCTACACTATTTTCTCGGTATCGAGATATATCAAGGTGATGACGGTATCTTCATTTCTCAAGAGAAGTATGCCAAGAGTATTTTGAAGAAATACAAGATGAGTGACTGCAAGTCGGTGACGACTCCATTGATGCCGAACGAGAAGCTAATAACCGATGATAAGGAGAAGAAGGCGGATCAGTTGGTGTACAGAAGTTTGGTAGGCAGTCTATTATATCTGACTGCAACGAGACCGGATATTATGTATGCCGCGAGTTTATTGTCAACATACATGCAAAGTCCAAGTCAGCTACATTATACAGCAGCTAAACGAGTGTTGCGATACATGAAAGGAACCGTAGATTACGGTATTTGGTACAAATCGGTGAAGGATTCGAGTCTAATTGGATATACAGACAGTGATTGGGCAGGATGCCAAGACGACATGAAGAGTACGTCGGGTTATGCATTTTCTCTCGGATCAGGCTTGTGTGCTTGGTCATCTAAGAAACAGAGTATCGTGGCGTTATCTTCAGCAGAAGCCGAGTACGTGGCAGCAGCCAGGACAGTTGCACAGGCAGTATGGATGAAACGGATAATGATCGATATTGGAGAATTACGAGAAGATCCTATCACGATTTATTGTGATAGTAAATCGGCAATTGCTATGAGCAAGAATCCGGTTAATCATGATCGGACAAAACATATTGCGATTAAATATCATTATATACGCGAAGCAGTGGAACAAGAAGAAGTGCAACTGAAATTTTGCAGGACAGAAGAACAGCTGGCTGATATATTTACGAAGCCATTATCGAAGGACAAGTTTGTGCGTAATCGTGATCTGATTGGCGTATCTAAGAAAATGAATTAAGGGGGAGTGTTAAATTATTAATTCATTTTACTTAGTTTAGGGAATAAGATAACATGACTCTTGAAGAGTCCAGAACACACGAGCCCAAAACACACTCTCCAGATAATTCCTAAGTCGGTTTAATTAATTGGGCTTTTCTAGTATTCTTATTTCTTGTACCCCCGTATCATGGCTATAAATAGGACCTTGTAGTGTGTGTATGTATCATCGGATCAATAGAAAGTGAGAAATTAAATAGAGAGATAAAAGAAAGAGAGTGCGAGTTAGAGTGAGAGTTCTAGAGAGAGAAAATAATTTAGAGAGAGAAAGTGAAAGAGTGTTGTTTTTGTAATCCCAATATTTTATGTAATAAAATTAGTATTTTGAGTGTTAAATCGCTGCGCAAATTACAACATGCCCCCAATCCATCGTGCTTCCATCACCGCTCCCTCACTCTTTCATTTTCCATCTCCGCCTTCATCACCTCCCCTCGCTGTGTACTAGTGCTAATTTCCTTCGATCCCGTCCGTTTCTCGTCACCTATGTCATTTTTCCTCTCATGTCGACACTTATGCTCATCACTGTCGTTTTATTTTCTCGGTGTTATTTCCCACTTTTCACCATGGGGCCTCTCACAACATTACTGCACTCTCATCTATGTTGATTTTTTTCTTTAACGAGCCATGACAAATCTGTTATGTGACGAGAAACATTACCGGTATATCATTCCTTTCTCTTTCGAACCCCCTCCTCCTATCTCCTTATCCAGTGATTTTTCACCTTGAGTATGTCATGGAAAATCGATGACGAGATACATTCTCGACACATCACTTCTTTCATATATTCATGTTTTGGTTGTCTGTGATGGTTGCCACGACAATCCATTATTTTTCCTCTATTGGCGGTTGCATGCAGATCTACGGCGACACATCTCGTCCAAAAATATCGCGATCATGGTATTAATTCTCTATGTTTTCCGGTCAAATCTGCATGTTCTCCAGTACTCTTCCTCTTCCTCCCGTTTACTCAAGGCAACGACATATTCAAATTTCCCAATTGATGATCTTTATCCAGTATCTCCTTCTTTCACTTTCGCTCAATTCTGCACTGTCCGGCGAGGCATTGGAAGACGACACGAACACAGAACATACGGCACAAATGACATTTCTTTTCGCCGCTTCTCTTCCTTGTCATCAATATATGGTTATCTCTTCTTGATTGACGGGAATGAATCATAACTCTAGTTTTCGTTATGATTTTTGTTTTCTTTCAAATGTAACATATATTTTCTAAGCGGTTCGTAAGCTTTTTTTTACGTTATTTAATGGAAATATGCAGCAAACAAGTTGTTTGCCGTCCTAAAAAAATAACTGAATCAAAAGATAAAAAAATACAAAAAAAATATGAAGTAATCTAAAGCATAATCATTTTCTTCAACATCATGTTATTGATTATGTGATAATATATTTGACATGTTATTTCTTACATATTATAGTTATAGTTAATAAATATGAATATTTTATATCATTGATCTTGTTAAATATGAATATTTTGCATCATTGATCTAAAATGTATATTTTAGATGTCTCTCGTTACTGTAGATGACAAAATATTTGTCATCTCATTATTTACCGGTCGAAGTTAACAAACACATAAACATTTAACAAATTATCGAGTTAAAAATGTACTTGGTAAAAGTCGAGACAAAAAAAAATGCATCAATTTAATTGTCCAGGGTGGCTAAAATACTTGATCTTGTTTTCCCTCTTTTTAGGACTACAGAACTCCCATTCCCTCACTTCATCTTGCATGTATAAAACTACTACCATATCTCGCCAGTCCACACACCACTGGAAAAGAAAGAAAAATGGAGCTTCTGTCAAATGGAGCTGGATACCAAGCTGTACCGGAGAAGTACATATTTCCGCCGGAGAAACGGCCAGGGAAGGACTTCGTACACCAGTCGGTTAATCTGCCAGTGATCGATCTCCTTGGCGGATGTGTCAACACCGACGGTCGAGATGGGATCATTAAACAGATCATGCAAGCCGGTGAAGAGTTTGGTTTCTTCCAGGTACAGTGTAATTGAACTTGCATATTTAAAGTATAATAGCTCTTCTCAGTATGATTAACCCTTCAAATCGTTAATAGTTTGACAAATCCTTGAATTTGAATTTGAAATTGGGTACAAAAGAAGTGCACCAATTGTGGCAAAAAATCATAATTCTCAGCTCATGATTTTTAATAGGAGAAAAAACAACAAATTATATATCATGATTTTTAATGACATGGCGCAATTATGCAAAAAATTGAATCTTTCAATTTTAGGTGGTTAACCATGGTGTGCCAGAACAAACAATAAAAGACATGTTGCAAGTATGCGACGATTTCTTCAATATGCCACCAGAGGAAAAGGCACCTTACTACTCAGACGATCAAAGCAAAGCGTTCCTTCTCAACTCAAGCACAACTTACGATAAAAGCGAGACTCGATACTGGCGAGATTACCTTAGACTCGTTTGCTATCCAGTTGACGAGGTCTTCGATCAATGGCCTCAAAAACCCGAGAAATTCAGGTAATAGAATTCGTAAACTCGAAAATGAAAAATATCTAATTGGATCGCGACTTCGCTAAAAGTAAGTATATCAAATATACAGGGAGGCTCTCAAAAACTATGTAATCCAAGTGAGAGAGGTTGCAGTCAAGCTTCTAAGGCTGATCGCAGAGGGATTAGGGCTTGAAAAGAACTACTTTTGCGGAGATTTAAGCGAAGGGAGCACCCAGATGAACGTGAACCATTATCCGGCGTGCCCTGATCCGAGCCTAACATTGGGTCTGTTGCCTCATTGTGATCGCCACCTCCTTACATTACTCGCACAAGGGATGGCTGCGAGTGGATTGCAAGCTAAATACAAGAATGGATGGATCAATGTCGAACCGATCCCAAATGCCTTTATTGTCAATTTTGGACACCAATTGGAGGTTGGTATTTCATTCTTCTCTTCAAATTAAGTGACGAGCAATTTTCGTGTCCCCTTCTTCTTTTTCAGGGACGCAACGTATTAATTTGTTATCTTATTTTGAAATTAGATCGTCACGAATGGGATATTGAAGAGTGTGGAGCACCGAGCAATTACGAACTCGGTTGTTGCTAGGACTTCGGTGGCGACATTAATCATGCCGAAGACGGATTGCTTGATTGCTCCCGCGAAGGAACTAGTGAACGAAGACAATCCACCGAAGTACAAAGAATTCTTGTTCAAGGATTTTCTCTCCGTGTATAATGATGCTTCGGCTAATAGAGAGGGTGTACTCGAGTTCTTCAAGATATATTGAGTAGATATATATTTGATCGTTTATGAAGTTGTGGTGGCTTGTATTTTGCACTAGGAGAAGTACTGTGTTATGTTGCGAGTTTTTTTAATTTGTTATTAATCAAACATAATTATTATAATATGGTCTAAATAATTTGCTATATAAGTATATGTATGTTACACAGTTTTTTTCTACATATAGTAATATATTTGAAGTAAGAAATAATTTAAGTGAAACTAATATGAAGTTAAAAAATATGATGAATGCAATATTTGACTTGGGATTATTATTTTTCGAAAAAAACAATTATGAAGAGATTAATATAAAAGTGTTCATTAAAATAGCAATAATTGTTTTATATGTATTTTTTTATATTTATAGTTGGAAGATATTGATCGTATGTGAGCATTAATATAATAATAAGTGTCACTAAGAATTTATTTAATAAAACAAAATTGTGTAAATTGTGTGATTAAAATTCATAATTATTGTCGTGTGGATATTACATTAAATACGAAGTATTCGATTTTAATCGTAGATTTTGAATTTAAAAACAAAACAAAAATAACATGATTCGATGATATTGTTTAAAATTTGTAATATAATAACAAATCAATTGTTATATATAATAGCATTTAAAAAAATCAAACATATAATTCATATATGCTATCAAAGCAAATCATAACATCTCATGAATAAAATATAACACAAAATGAGAATTAGACTCCAAAATTGCATCCTGAAACAAGCATATAAATTTTGGGGCTTCTATCTATCGTACACAACAACAACAACAAAAAATTAGTATACGTTCAATTTCAAATATATTTAGAGTAATTATCTATTTGTAAATATTTAAGGTAAAGTCTCAAATTAATGTTTAACTAAATTAAAAAATTTTGTTGTTTATTTAAACAAAAATTTTCATAAAAAATAAATTTTATGATATAATTTTACAAATATAATTAATTGTTAAAATATCCAAAATACTTTTTCTCAAAATAAAAACTTATTCTCAAATAAGAGGGACAACTTCATATGTACATTCTATCTGCATGCCTTTTAAAAGTTGTGAATACGATCACTACCGTGCTGTTTTATTTTTTTTTCCTTTACTTGCTTTGAGCCAAAAATGCCAAGGAAATAGCACTTATCATCATATACAAAATAGAAAATTAGCATCATCAATTCTGGGCGATGTCTTCGCAAAATTCCAATATTCCAATATCGAAATTAAATTAGCATCTACCACATGGCAAAGGGAGAAGTGGGAAGCTACCAGTATACCTAGTTTTCTTTACTAATATCTTCTTTTTGAAATTGTTCATATGTATACAGGTTATCTGAATAAAATTATGCTTTTTTAAAAGTAAATAATTAGATGAAAATAGTTGAATTTTGACATCAAGAGAATTATGCTCTTTTCATATTTTTGTTGCACCATAGGTCCATAACTACTTACTAGTGATACAATGCATGGAGAATTTCATCAAGAATAATACAATAAAGTATTAAGATATTGATATATTGTATGGAGAATTTTCGCATTAAAAAATGGAAAAATATATTATATTCTCCACTCCCACTCTAACATTTTTGATGTGTCAATCGAGAGTGTTTATTTCGAATTATTGAACTCGTTGATTAAATCAATTCAATTAATCATTGACTTTGGTGCTAATCAATTCAATTAAACATCATCGATTGACTGACGCATCAAGAATGTATGGACGAGAGTGGGACACCGTATATAACCCCTTCGAAAAATTATGTTCATTTGTTTCTTTCGTGTCATCATAAATACTTCGCAGTGATATGAATTATTAATAAAAAATTATTTTCGAGAATCATTCAATATAAGAAGAAATGGATGGTAGTGATTAAAATATTTTGTATGTAATTATTGAGATGTTATCGCCAATAATTTCAAAGTTTGAATGGTTAAACACATAACCCAATAATTTATAATCATAACTTCCGATCAATAATCACATTGACATCAAATCATGTAAATATATATTGCACAAAATATTGTTTTAAATGAATATTTACATAAATATTGAGATATTTAAAAGAAATAACTCAGAAATCGACTCACTCTCGTACGGTTTGCCCTTGAAACTTTTTAATCGAAAATCATACGAAATACAATGAAATTAATACATTTATACGTGAAATCGATACATTTTTAGAAGTTATATATAAAAATTGATACATCTAAACAATACATACATCAAATATTTAATGATTAAACAATTTTTCAAAAAAACAAAAAACAAATAAAAAAAAAAATCGAAATACCTAAATACCTAAATCAAGCCGCAATTCGGCAGCTATAAGCGTTGTTCATCCACTAGTTGTGCCACAATAACAGCGTTATGATCGCAATTTTTTCAAAACCCAATATTCGCAACAAACTATTGTGACGTTGCAAATACAAAATTTTGGCCGTAATTTCTACAATTGTCGCAATTTAAAACACTGAATATAATGTATAAGTGAGTAAATTGACCCAATTAATACATGCATATATATTAAATAAGTATATAGTAAATCATAACAAATACCGATTTAATATATAAAATATTTTAATTTAACACATGTATTTGTCTTGTTTATTGATTTATTATTAATTGACAACCCGTCAATTGGTTTGGGTGATTTCACATGGCACAAACATATTTTTCCAAAAAAATATTAAACGAAATTATTACACATTAGTTTATGATGGCATATACGGGTACCCCGATTTTACTCCAGCTTCGCCCAGCATCCTTTTTCTTCTCCGGTAAATCTGAAACCCCCTGAAATTTGGGAAGAAACCTCAAACTAAGGGAGAGAAGTAATGGAAAATCTACTCTCCAACAAGGCATTTCATCAAGCAGTTCCTGAGGGTTTCATACTCCCACCAGAGAAACGCGTGGGAGTAGAGAAGTGCCCTGCCATCACTCTGCCTGTGATCGACCTACGTGGCGGCCCAAACAGCCACGTGGGTGACCGAGATCAGCTCGCCGGAGAAATCCTAAGTGCTGGAAAACAGTTTGGCTTCTTTCAGGTGGGTCGATTGCCCTCTCTTCTTTCCCCTGTTTTCCCCATGCCTTTTGAATCTTCTCCATTTACATAGATAATGCACAACACTGACAGGTGATTAATCATGGTGTATCTGAACAAGTGATGAAAGACATGCTCGAAGTGACCGAAGAATTTTTCAACATGCCAATGGAAGACAAGAAGGAAATTTACTCTGACGATACGACCAAAACGAATCGCCTTTTCTCCAGTACCATATACGGCAAAGACGGTCCTAGATTTTGGAGAGATTGCCTCAAATTGGCTTGCTATCCCGTCTCCGAAACCATAAATGAGTGGCCCCATAAACCAACTAAACTAAGGTCTTTTTTATTTTCTGATAGTAGAATCTTCTCGTCAAATATTTACGAAATCTATACATTATATTTAATTAATTACAGGGAGGTTCTTGCGAAATTCATAGTCGAGGCAAAGGCGGTGTCAACGATGCTCCTAAACCTGATCTGTGAAGGATTGGGGCTCAAAGAGGGGTATTTTGATGGAGATTTCAGCGAAGGTCAAGTGATACTAAATGCAAATTACTACCCCTCGTGCCCAAATCCGGATCTAACACTCGGTTTGCCCCCTCACTGCGATCGCAATTTAATAACCCTTCTCTTACAAGGTGGAGTTAGTGGTCTCCAGATCAAGCACCAAGGAAACTGGATTGGTGTCGAACCCGTACCAAATGCTTTCGTCATCAATTTCGGCCACCAATTAGAGGTGCATTAATGTTGAAATAATTCTTTCGATTGTTTGATTAACGGGAACCATTATTTTTATGTCAATTTTTTTGTTGATCAGATAATTACAAATGGAGTGTTGAAAAGTGTCGAGCACAGGGCGGTGACGAACTCCGGCACAGCGAGGACTTCTATAGCGGTTTTCATAATGCCAAAAATGGAAAGTTATATCGCGCCAGCCGAACAATTTGTGGACGAAAAGAATCCGCTCCTCTATAAATCCTTTGTTTTCAAGGATTTTCTTAGCATTTACACGGACTTGTCAGCTAAGAGGGAGGACGTCATGGAAGCCTTCAAGATTAAAGCTTGAAAGAAATGAAGGATCATAACTCAAAAGTATTCGGTGCTGAGAATATATGAATATTGAATTTACCTTATAATAAAGTATGTAGTAATAATCAAGGTGTTCCAACATTGTATTTTCAACATAGAATTCGAATAAGCTTAAGAATAACAACAAACACATGCTTTACTAATAGCACACTACAAAACCAACCATCGTTCAAAGTTCCACCACCCACTCTCCAAAGACAACAAGAAAAATAAACCATAAAATAACAAACTTTCTTCCATTGAAGTACACGTCAAACTAGCACTGGATCAGTCAGTACCTACGGGGCCCATCACGGTCAACGAACCTCCCAGAAGGGCACTGATACGCAAAGTGGCCTCTACCACCACAATTATGACAAATCATGAACGAGCCCATGCAATCCCTAGCCATGTGTCCCACTTGGTTGCACGCCCTACACACAATATCCCTATCCCTCTCTCCTCCTCTATAACCCCCGCCGCCGCCGCCGCCCCTAAAGCGGCCTCCATTTCTGTCATTAAGCGTCTCGGCCTTCGGGCAATCACGGGCGAAATGACCACCAAGATTGCAGAGGTTGCAAACGGGGTCGTTAGTGCAGTCACGAACGAGATGACCAGTCTTGCGGCAGTTCTTGCAGGCCTTCTCGTTAGTGCACTCATGAAGCATGTGGCCCACCTTGTAGCAATTGGTACAGAGGCGCGGGGCTTCCCCGTGCATGGGCGGGGGATGACGGCAATCGCGTGCTTGGTGCCCGGTCCGCCCGCACTTGTGGCAAATGCCTTCGTTCGGGCAGCCACTTGCGGTGTGACCCGCCTCTTTGCAGTTGAAACATAAGGTATTCATTGTGCACTCCGCCGCAATGTGCCTAAGATTGTCGCAAACACCAAAATATTTTCAGATGAGGAAAAGACAATTGTAGACGTTAAATTATATTACATACCCAGGTAGTCCGCAATTATTGCAAAGAGCAACGGTAGGACATTCTCTCGCAAAATGTCCGGGCCGCTTACAGTTCCTGCACAACTCAGCTCGCCTATTAACAAACGTAAATTGAGATATTATTAAGAGACGGAAATATTTCTTATTTATAAGAATATCGTCAAAATTATAAATATTATGCCTCGAGTCACGGCGATCGTCACGGCGATAAGGAGCATCACGATAGGAGGGGCGGTCCGTTCTCATCCTACGGTCCTTGAGAGGGCTTCGGCTTCTGGTAAGACTGCGGCTGCGGCTGCGCGTCCTGGGTGCACGGATGGGGCTGCGAGTGCGAATCGGGCTGCGAGTACGAATGGGGCTGCGAGTACGGACGGGGCTTTGACTGCTATCACTCATCTTCAAATTCTCCTATCCACCACCACTTTTACCCACCACCGTTCTGCCTGTCCACAACAAAACCACCTACACCAAAACCATCCCCATCAGTCATACCCTATCATCCTCCCTCCATTATACAAAATTACCAAATTGCCCCCAACAATACATTCACCAATTCCCCAAACATCCTTTCGCATACTACTACTAGGTCAATCAACTACACAATTTGTAAAGCTACGACAAAAGTAAAATCCTATCATGCTCCTCTAACCAATTCGACTATCGCTACTTATTACCGGCACCAATTACTAAATATGCACCTCACCCGTTATGCCTTATGATTAATCATGCCATCTATGATTAAGCCCTTAATTACCCCTTTTCTCCTATCGAATGATACCTCATCTCACTACCTCCCAACAAAAACGAATCATTACAATCACAGTCACGGAAATCCACAAACCCACTTTTCTCTAATCTCCACATCACAAAGGCTTCGGATGTTTTGATTCCTGGGTGAGTTGGAAAAGATATATGAATGAAATAGGTAGTTTACCCTAAAAAATGTTACTAAGATTATTTTATGGTCTGAAATTGGCATTTAAACTTAAAATGTTGTGTATTTTGCTTTTCAACAGGTGTGAAGTGATTACAAACCATTATAAAATTAATCTGGATTGAACTTGTGATAGAGAATGAGCATCTTGATATATTCTCTGTTTCTAACAGAAAACGAAAAACATAATAATGGTGATTCACTGTTGTGTGTTAGTGCAAAAAGGAGGAATATGTGTGAGATTGAAACAAGGCAAAATTTGGCCTGAGCTGACAAACTCCTAAAACCTGATCCAATCAGAATCCATGATGAACTAAACCATAAAAATTCATGACCCTATTGACTTCAAAACCCGAAATCGTAGAAGACTCGAACCCGATCTAGAACTTGTACACGCCTATTAAACAATTGATCCTGGTACCAGAAGAAACAGTGCCGGCACTAACAGTTGACGTTCAGATTTACAATTTTGCCTCAATTAAAGAACTTAGATCCATTAATCTACCCTGAATAAGACACGATTGGAGAAAAATTGAAACAAGAGCTAAACACGGTACCAATACGCTATTTTTCTACATTTATTGGAAGAAAATCGCTCGATCTTTCAATTTCTTACCTCAAGACGCACATCCGTACAAAAAATATACAGATTCAAACCTCCCTTTACCAATTGGTAGATCTAAGCAAAAAGAACATAGAAAAATCGAAAAAAAACGAAACAAAAAACAAATCGCAATTGAGAGAGAAATCACCTCAAATCTAATGGAGATATCGTCTTTACCTGCGATGTTTATCAAGCTTAAATCCGCCGGTTAATCTTCCTCGTAGAGAGAGAGTGAGAGAGAGAAAGAGGGAGGGGGCAGTCAGGGACTCAGGCTAGGGCTGTAATGTATATGGATATCTACCTTGTCGGATCCAAGGAAGTATAGATCTACGTCCAATAAAGATTTTAAGAAATCCAAATACATGTTATTATTTATTAATACAAGAATATAAAAACTCCATTGGTAGTCACTAGTCATTCATTTTTTAAGTTTTATTAATGAACAATATTAGATTACTTGATTTTTAATTATTTCTTATAGTTTCTAAATTTGCTATTTGTCTAAGGAGTTTGGGCATGGTCCAACAGTCGTTGGAGGATGCTACGACCAATACATTAATAATCATTGAATTCTGAATTTGATGATAATTTTTTAACATGATATACACACGATCAACAATAACTTTAAAAAAAATATCACAATTACCATCAAAAACATAATCCAATGGTTATTACTGTATTGGTTGGATCGTCCTCCAACGACTGTTGGACCATATCTGAACCCTTGTCTAAGAATTAGATTTTATGATCGGTGGGGCATACACACATTTTAACGCTTGACCTGACATGTTGCAGTAATTTATTATACCTCGAACTTTATTATTATTATTATTATTATTATTATAGAGTGAGCTCATATGTCGATCATTAATTTCAAAGAAATCGGCTTCGTGGAGTTTTGAACCCTTGATATTTTGAGAGACACGGGGATGTCGAACTGCTAGAATCTAGATCTAGCAAGTTTTGAAACAATTTGGAGGTCATGAGTTCGAAAAATCAATAATTAATATATCAATTAGTATGTGACGCATAATTAATATATTAGTTACATTACTTACTCTATATGTTAGTTAACATACTAGTTATTAATTATGTGCCGAGAATGTATAATTATGATACACACCCCGCACGTAACAACCCGCACTCCACAAAATTTCCTAATTTAATGCTCATGCCCATTAATTACTTTCCAATTAACGGGGCACAAAAAATGGAGAGACAAGGAACACTAAAAGCTGCTTTGCGACAAGTTGTTGCTTTATCGCAACCATACACGCAATCTGGCAATCTGTAACTGAATATGGTACTTTTGACATGGATTCTCTCTCTACACCTGACGGAAGTAGCTTGAATTAGTCGAATTCTCTCGCCAACAAAAGTTGACGGAGGATTAGTTGAGGGGAATTAATTGATCAAATCTACGAAAAGGATGAGTCGGATCATATGTTATATCTTTTTCTTTTTTTTTTTGAAAGCTAAAGAGGCGAAGCCTCTTTTAATATATTAAAACATAGTTTAATACGTTGGGGTACGATTTTACATGATTAATATAAAAAAGTAATTTAACGCAAATGTAAATTACAAATGCAAAAGTAAAATACAAGCCGAGGGATGATGCTTTCGGCCATCCTTAGACGATCGGTTCGTCTCCATACTCGACCTCGTCGAGGTAGTCATCTCCGCACTAGACTTCCATGCTACCGCCTTCTTCGGCTTCCTCGAAAGATTCTTCTTCCATTTCATCTTCCTCTTCCCTGTTGCTACGCTCGTCCCCTTCTTTTCCGACCTTGATAGAATCTCTTGTTGCTACGCTCTTCCTTGTTGCTACGCTCGTCCCCTTCCTCGAAAGACTCGTCTTCCGTAGAATCCCTTGTTGCTACGCTCTTCCCTGTTGCTACGCTCGTCCCCTTCCTCGAAAGACTCGTCTTCCTTAGAATCTCTTAAGCGCGATTTTCCTCATAGGGAAGTCTAATCATTAGGTACCACCCCTCCTCTCCATTTGGTACCGGCCGCAACCTCCCCCCTGCCCCCGGTGTGCCACCCGAGCTCGGATTGTCGCCGGAGTTGTCACCCTCTCTGTCGCGGCCCGTCGCCCTCGGAGCTGTCGCCCTCGCTGTCGCCCTCGGATTGTCGCCGGGGCTGTCGCTCTCGGATCTCCGCCAGGCCGTCGTCGCGGTGGCATCGGTCCGTCGTCGCCATGCTAGGGTTCCAAACTCCCCCTTTCCTCCCTTTCCTCTTTTTCCTCTTTCCGAAATTTTTTTTCCTTTCGCTTCTCTGTAAGTGGTGGAGATGGGTTTGACTAGGGTGGCGGCGGGGTTTGTGCCGGGGTTTGGGCAGGTGAGGGGGGGGGAGGCGGCTAGGGTTTGCCTCCACCCCAAACTCGCCCTTTTCGCCCTTTTTCCTTTCCCGCTTTTTCCTTTAGGGTTTTGATTATGTTATATCTTCATTAGTGCCCTTCGCAAGGTAACTTTCAATTCAAAAGTTGTAATAAACTACACTAGTTTCTTTTAGAAACTGTTTACAAATTTTCAATTAGGAGCACAATAGTTTTACTTATATTTTATGTTATAAAAAGGACTCGTTAAAAATAACATTTCTATACCTTTTGAATGTTAAAGACTTATTTATATAACAATTTCATAATGATAATAATTAGAAAAATAACCTACTCGTTAAGTGTTAGGATTAGTAGAAACAGCCTACTCGCTCGCGGAGATCCAATTTACCTTGTGGTTTTCATCTTGATTAGGCATATTGCCGATTCCTAGGGCTACCTTATAAATACAAACAAATATGAGGGAAATATCTTCGATGAAAAAAGAGTATTTTTTCAGGATGTCAGATCAATTGTTCACCGGCCGTGACGTAACAGACTTCTCTAATGATATTGCACCGCAACTCACTAAAACCTCCATTTATCCACGACATCTAATTGAACTTCAAAATTGAGTTGAGTGTCTTCTGTGAACCGAATCGCATTACAAAATTGAGTTGAGTGTCTTCACTAAAACCTCCATTTTTCAATGGCAGTTGTTCACCATTCTTCACTAAAACCTCCATTTATCCATGACTCTTTCTCCCCTTTTATTCAACTTAGCGGTGG
Source organism: Luzula sylvatica (assembly GCA_946800325.1). Lineage (NCBI taxonomy): Eukaryota > Viridiplantae > Streptophyta > Magnoliopsida > Poales > Juncaceae > Luzula > Luzula sylvatica. The sequence continues at coordinate 55,662,230 of OX326961.1, read as the reverse complement.
ACATACTCCAAGACATAATCTTTGCGATGGACCCACGCTTGACTCGGAGTACCACGTTCAGAACCCCTATCCTGCAATATCCAGATGACACTATAATGTTTATAGAAACCGATCCTCAAAATTTAAGAATTATCGATCAAGCTCTGAAAATTTTCACGCAGATCACAGGATTGGAAATCAATAGAGACAAATCATCTTTCTCCCCGATAGGCATACCAGCAGAATGTCAGACTTCGATCCAAGCTATTTTGCATTGCCCTCTTAAGGACTTCCCCATCAACTATTTGGGTACCCCGCTTTCGATTCGAAAACCAAAAAGAATTTCTTTCCTCCCTCTTATTGTCAAAGTACAAAAACAAGTTGCGGCATGGAAAGGGAGGCTGCTATCTTTGGGAGGATGATTAACGCTAGTGAAAGCAACTTTGAACTCAATTCCGATTTACTTCATGCAAAGTATAAAATTACCAATATGGGTGGTTAAGGAGCTTGATAGACTCATGAGGGCTTTCCTATGGTCGGGAAAAGAAACTCTTAGCAATGAAAAATCGCTAATCAACTGGAATACCGTATGTCTCCCAAAAATTAATGGAGGCCTTGGGTTGTTACACCTCCCCTCTATGAATGACGCTCTACTTCAAAAATTTCTTTGGAAGGTAGACTTTGCGCCGAACAATCTATGGTCCAAGTATCTCAATATCCTCTATGGGATTGAAGATTCGACTCACATAGCCCGACTGGCACAAAGAAACACTTCTCCTTTTTTACGAGAGCTACAGACTCTTGTCCCGATCTACAACGCTTCCATTATCAAGAATACAAATAACTATTCAACGGAATGGAAATGGGAAAATACGGGGGTGTTTTCGTCAAAATCAGCATATAGTTTTATCCGCAATCCGGGGATAATGAATCGGTGGCAAAATCAAATCTGGAAAACTCGTGCACCGCTCAAAGTGAGATTTTTTCACTGGATAGCTTCGCACAATAAACAAAATACGGCAGATAGTTTACATAAAAAGGGATGGCCGAACACTCCTAAATGTTCTCTATGTGGTAGACAAGATGAAACACGAGATCACCTTCTTAAAGATTGCTCCTTCACAAAGGCAGTATGGAGGATTATAAATAGGTCGGTACAATGGGCCGGGACGTACCTAACAAGGCAAGACTTCTTCGAGGCATGGGAAAGTCAATCAAACTCACAATCCAAAAATGACCGGATCAAATGGAATGCGTTCTGGATGGCGACCACTTGGAATGTTTGGAAAGAATGAAACCGCACTCTTTCAATCCAAGAAAAGAACTCCGAAACTTATCGCACACAAAGCCATGGAGGAATCGACGAGCTGGAGGACAATGAAAAATTAGTCCCAACTCCACGGTTAATCTTTTTGTTCAGTTTTTTAGGCTAGCTCTAATTGTCAAATTTATTATTCTAGCCAACTACTCTCTGTAAATAATGAACTTTTCTTTTATATTAAAAAATCCTTCAAGGTCTAGCTTTCCGCTAGCCTTAATTCAAAAAAAAAAAAAAAACCTATAGGTTTCATTCAAATAGCACCAACATTATATCTCAAGTAACACCTACATTATTTAAAACATATTCTTTACACAACCATCTGATCAAATTTCATTTGCCCGCAGCAGTTCATAACCAAATGATCATTAACGCATGCACTAAAAATACCAAATCATCCACTAAAACTAACCACCACATACCAACTAACATTAAAAGTACGAGAATATACATAACGGCACAAAAACGAAATCAAAGATGACTTGGCCGCCTCTTTCCAGTATCGGATCTCATTCTCTTGACGGGTTTAGCCCACTGGACATCTCCAATACCAACCACATTATCCGCATTATAGGACGAAGACCCTTGACCTTGACCCCACCCCACATTATGCGAGTCCCTCTGAAACGAGGTTCTCGCACCTTTACCACTAGTCCCGGCAGGCGAAACGGGTCCCAATCTACCCGGATTGAGATGCCCGATCCGACTAGAACTTGAGGGAGACAACCCGATAGGAGGATATTTAGCTAGTGAAGGTTTCTCACGATCCTTTCGTTTCTTCTTGCAAACAACAAGTTCGCCGGGGTGCGCGAGTAGCTCCCTCTGAGGCTTGGATCCGGATCCGGATCCAGAAACTTTGCTAGCGGTTTCAGAACGAGAGACGGGTTTTGAGTCGGGATCTAATTTCCCAGATGCTGCCTGCCGCTTGCCATGGCTGGCGGAAGCCGTTACCGCCGCTGGGGTTGAAAAGTTCACCGAGTTTTTCACTTCCCGGAAATCAGAATCAGGGAAAGCAATTTTCATTATCTCAAAGAAGAGGTTGTGGAACCTCTCAGCCTCGTTTCGTATCTGCATTTTTGTTCGATAAGTTAAGAATTTTCATAAAATTAAACCATAAAAGAGAACTGCTTTATTATGCAGGAAAAAAGTAGAAGATAGAGAGAGGGGGACCTGGTAAAGAGTGTAAGTGTTGCTGTGATAGCGGACGATATTCTTGAGCATGAGCTGGAGGTCAGCGATGAAGTCGGAGACATTGTTGTACTCGAAGGCATCAACGCGCTGTTCGATCCGATGGAGATGATGAATGGTCTTGCCAGACATCATGAAAGTAGACTTCTCGTTCCTCTTCCACCAATCCGCCAACACCGGCATTATCTGGTGCCCATCCCTATCTATCCTTTTCCACAGCTTGCTTATCACATTCTTACACTACAATTCAAGACTTTCCAAAAAGTCAAAAAAATGGAAAGAAAAAAAAACAAATTGAATAAAAAGCTATTGTGTCGAATCACAAACCTTCCGTTGAGTGCTATCAGACATTTTCGCACCACGGGACCCAGAACCAGACCCGCCCCCACTCTTACCGCTCCAACCAGCCTTAGACTCTGCAGACTTACCAGATTTAGGGGTAGAACCTAACAAACTCTTCTTGGTCTGTGATACGTTCCTTTTCTGTTTTACAGCAGAAACAGAAGCAGGCTCTTCTTTGGGTTGTGCACTGAACGACCTCTGGCCGAATACAATACCGCTGTTATTGTTATTCTCGTAACTATTGCTACTATTATTATTATTATTAAATCTGGGGCGAACACGCATGCTACGCTTGCGTTTGATTTTCGGAGCGGGAATCTGATGCGGATCGTCTTGCTGTGATTCGTTATGGAGTTGTTCTTCGAAATTATCAGTACTCAGTCGAACTTCCATTTGCGAATCCCCGGATAATGCAATCTCGCCATCTTCTAGATCATCCGCCTGAAGTATTATATTATTTTTACAATGTATCAATAATGACGATGATGAAAGGAACAAGTAATTTAAGAAAGGAAGGGATACATACTATTCGTTTTGAGAGGGAGCCAGGGCGGGCTTCTAAAGCAGAGAGCGACCCGAATTTCTGTGAAGACTCGGAAGGAGTTGCGGGTATAGGAGATCCGGTAGACCCGATATTCGTTTCTTCTTCGTACCTATCGTTGGTGATATTGTTACCCTTAGCATCATCGTAGAAATACTCACCATTAGCACTAACCGGCCCACCTTCTTCTTCATCCTCTTCTTCCGGAAGGTTCTTGTTGCCAGGTGGTGAATCTCTAGCGGCTTCAGTGTATTCTTGTTCTTCTTCACCTCCTTCCTCATCATCTTCTTGCTCTTGTTCTCCTTGCTCTTCGTCCCCTTCTTCTTCTTCCTCTTCTTGTTCTTTTGCTTGTTCCTCTTCTTCGGATTCACCGCCACTCTCTCCTTCTGGTGCGAGGTTGGGATTTTTCTCTTCTTCCGATTCGGCTTCTGATTCGTCGTCATCCGAATCGACTTCGCGATAAATCGAGTATTTCGGGTTTTGGTTTCTAGGCACCCGTGTTCTGCGCCTGTCCAATGAATTCTCATTGTCGTTATTTCCTGTGTCGAGTCCACCGTACAACCCTTTCTTCTTTTTCGACAGGCTGTTCACAACCGTATCCACCTCGATAGTGTCGGTACGAAGCCATTTCGGTACCTGGTTGTGTTTTACCATCTCGCCAGGCCAATCAAACTCTTCGTCCATCTGATCGAACAGCTCGACCTCCTCCTCGCTTCGGGCAATCATCCGGTTCACCTCTTGCAAGGACGGTACATCATGTACCGCATCTTGATTCCTGTCATCGTCATGTAATAGGGTTTCGAGGGTCATGCGCCTCTCCTCATGAGTGGTGCGCTGATCAAACCGGCCCGCGTTAATAACCTCATCGGCCATGTCGATCTTGTACTGTTGTATGTTGCTTCGTATCAGGCTCTCAATCGAAGCCATATACCGGTCCTTGCCGATCAAATCATCCTCTAAATCTGCACCAGACCCTCCTTGCCTCGAGTCATCCTCTTTTTGGAAGCTCGTAACCTTATCCACAACCGCCTCTAAATAAATCACCTTCACCTCCCTCGTTTGACCGATACGGTGAGCCCTTGCAACTGCTTGCTCCTCATTTTGAGGATTCGGGTCCGGGTCGTAAATCACAACCGTATCCGCACTTTGCAAATTCAACCCTCTTCCAGCGGCACGGATACTCAGCAAAAATATGAAACAATCTGAATCAGGCGCGTTAAAATCCACAATCGCCGTCTCACGATCCTCTAGACTTGTCGTGCCGTCTATACGCCGATACACTAATCGTCTCCATTGCAAATACTCCTCCATGATGTCTAATAACTTAGTCATGGTACTAAAGAGAAGCACGCGATGGCCAGATTGGTGGAGTTTTATGAGGATGCGGTCGAGTACCCATAGCTTACCGCACGAACGAACAACAAAATCTTTAGTGAAATACGCGATTGTAGGATAGCTGAGGAGCGGGTGGTTGCATACTTTTCTCAGTTCCATACATTTGTTGTTGAGATTTTTGTAGGCCTTAGGTTGGTACATTGGGCTTTTCTGGAGCTTGCGTGCCTCGTCCTCTGGATCCACTCGGATCGTACCAGTCGATTTGATCCAGTCATACACTGAGCATTGCATTGCTGACATTTTGCATCGCAGAACAATCGCTTCCTGAAATAACAAAGATAATGAATTAATAACCGGTTAATCAGACTCGGGAAAAGTGGAAATAAAATAAAAAATGTAGTGCCTTGCGAGGAAGAGAGCCCTCGACATCTTCGACACGGCGACGGAGCATGAAAGGTTCTAAGATTTGATGGAGACGGTGAATAACAATGACTTTTTTCTCGGTCTCTAACCAATCATCTTCTTCAGGGTTAGAAGGGCCTCCGTCTCTTTGGAAGGGCTTGGAGAACCATTCTTGAAATGCCCTTTTGTTATCAAACACTTCTGGCAATAGCAGATTCAACAATGACCATAGCTCCTTCAAATCATTCTACATTCCAAATTCAACAAATATATATATTTAACAAAAATGTAAATGGTAGTGGACTTTGGAATGAGAAATAGTAGTCGTGGAAACCTGGAGAGGTGTGCCGGTAAGAAGCAAGCGTCTTTGGCAACGGTACCGATCGAGATCACGAGCCAATACCGATTCTCTGTCCTTCATTCTTTGGGCTTCGTCAATTATTATGTATTTCCAGTCTATTTTTGACAGCTTTGAACGGTCGTACATCACGAATTCATATGTAGTCACGAGGACATTGAATTTCACTGCCAATACCTTCTCGATAAAAACAGTAAAAAATAATTAGATAAAAAGAACAAGCCCAATCTGATTTACTTAGTTATGCATCTTCTCATAAACACACTCCTTGGATAAAGTTTATTAAAGTACGTGCACCGGAAAGACATATGGGAATATTTACCTGAGCAAAAAGCTTAGCTCGTGTATCCTTTGTACCAACATAAAAAACGCAAGATACAGATGGCAACCAGTGAAGAAGCTCACTCTGAAACAAAAGATTAAAAAAAAAACAGATATTTAGCTAGGGAAAAAAGAAATATTCGCCAACAAAAATCACAATATTAAGAGAAAGGAAATAGAAAAACAAACCTTCCAGTTAACTAAGACTGCATTCGGTACAATAATGAGGTGGGGCCCATAGTTTCCTTTGAACTCCATCAAATATGCAATCAATGCCATAACCTATTACGTACAAAAAAACAGCAAATGACATGTTTAAATTTGTCTAACCACTAATCTCACAAAGACAACACACACGGAAACAAGAGACCAACCTGTACTGTCTTGCCCAGACCCATCTCATCCGCCAAAATTCCATTCAACTTGTTATTGTACAAAGAAAGCATCCATTGGAGCCCAACCTACAACACCAAAACACAATCAGATACCACTCGATATAATAACAAGTTAAATTAAAAAAACTCACAAGCTGGTAATCTCTGAGGGTTCCAGCACGCAACATGGAGGGTTGCCTCAAAACTCGCTCATTGACAGCATGGGCCAAATTATAGTACTTGTTAACAGAGGAAGAAGAAGTCTCTCTTGGTGCATTCATCTCGGAAAACCTGTTACGAATCATCACCTCCTCCCTTGCACAAGCTGCCGCCACCCTCACCTCTTCCTCAGACAATCCCTACACATTAAAAATCACTCGGGGTTTTAAACAAATACGAAAAAATGTAAGGGGGTTTATGGAAAATTCCGTGGATTATATACCTGAGCACGAGCAGCGGAGGCAGCAAAAATAGCGGCCTCTTCAACCTCTTGATTATTCTTGGAAGATGTAATCTTCCCACCGAGTTTCGATAAATAATCCTCTGTTTGAGACAAAAACGAAGACAGCACATTGTACCGCTGTGCCGCATCGCCCGGTACGCTCAGCTGTTGTTCCAATAACATCTGTCTGTACCTTTCGACATCGTTATTCTTCAAGGCCTCCATACGCTTGCTCCTATCATCATCCTTCCTTTTGGCGAACTCCTTCAACATCCTCTCATGGTACTTTGCGACACCTCTATTCCGCTGAGTCCTCGCGTCACGTACCACCCAGTGCCCTTCGACGAACCTCTTCCTCCATTGTACCGCGGACTTCAGAAACCGCTCTCTCACGGCACGTTGCATCTGCTGTACGTGTCTGACGAGTTCGGTACGTTGTCTCTCGCATTGTCTCACGAACTTGCGGTACGGTCTGTCGGGTAGTCTCATTATCTCTTGCTGCTCTAGATCCACATCTCGCCTCACACGACTCTGTAATTCTAAAAGCTTCAATTTCTTCTCTTCGATTTGTAATTTCAAAACCAAGTCGGGTCGGATCCGTTTCCTCTCTAGATTTATCGCGAGCAACCCGCTAATCTTTTTCAAATTATCGGCTCGTCTTTTTCTGAGTACGACCGGCCCTTCTTCTACCAGCAAGTCCCTTACATCATACTTCAATGCAAGGTTTCCCGTACTGACAGCATCGTTCTTACGTGTGAATGAGGGGAAGTCAAATATCGGCCCGTTGTACTTCCTTGGAATCGGGGGAGGACCGGTATTGGGAACGGTACCGCTTGTAGAAGCAACGGCGGTACTTGCAGCTTTCTTAAGTGGATCAGTATCGCCGATAGGTGCACCCATACTGGAAGAGGGACCAGCATCAGCTGGTACGACAGCCTTTCCCTTGTCGCCAGCACTGTTATCGCTATGCGGTGCCGATGAAGGTCTTTGGATTTGAGCTCCCCTTTCGGTCTCTTGCTCGGTTTTACCTATTAAAGGGTTGTTTTGTGGCGTGCTGGTACTAGGGCCAGCATGATGAGGTGGCAATTCCTTGGATGTACCAACATGAATCCCCTCTTCCCTTGCCAAGGAAGAGGCGGAAGGAAAAGGGGACGTCTCCGGGTTTGGTCCGGACTGGGGTTTGACTTGTATAGGTGGCACCTTCTCATTGGTCGCTATCTGTTGACTAGCGCTGCTAATCAGTTGTTGAGTAGCATGTGTCTGGGGTGCAAACGGCTGAGCTTGTGGATGTGGCGGCGCTTGCAACGAAGTCTGTGGCTGAGGTGTGTGAGGCTGTGTGTGTGATGGCTCTAATGGAGGGGCCATGATTGCTTCGAGCACTTCAGATGGCAAGGTACGGTCACCGCGCTGCAATACAAATTTATATTTCAGAAAATCAAACTACAAACGAAATGGGAGTTATATTAGCATACCTTAAGACGCCTAAAGGCCAAAATTTGAGCTTTAAGCACGTGAAGTTGCTGTTTCGTGAACGCGCTACCTGGTCTGATACCAACTTCACCTGACGCGTTGACTGGAGAGCTCCTTTGCGGTGTTTGCTCTTGCTGCTGCATCGGCCTCATATTATTGTTGTTACTACTGGACGGCTGCCCTATCAGCCCAACTGGAGGTCTGTCCGCAGATATGGCACCGGTCTGTCTCTGCGCTATCTCGCTGTTTAACGGGTTGTTATTGTTGATTCCATGGGATGCAGAGCCCTCGCTTCCTCCTGAAGGAGAAGGCATGACCTGTTGGTGCTGGTGTTGTGGCTGCCCTGAAGGAGAACTGCTCTCGCTAGGATTCTTCGGAGGCATTTGAGTCGAGCGTGAGTGCCAGATTTGTGCTATTAGATTCATGTTAGCCGGTACGGACAGGTCCATGTTTTGTGATTTCGCCCAATCTTGCATCATTTGAAACTGACCAACGGTCATCCCTTGTAGGTTAGGACCAGGGCCTGCGCTACTGCTAGGGTTGCCGGGTTGCGGCTGAGCAGGTCTCTGCATGAAAGGATTAGGGTTGTTGTTTCTCTGGAGAGGCATTGTTTGTTGTGATTGATGCGCAAGTAGATTTCCACGAGGACTCTGTTGTTGTTGGTGTTGTTGTTGATGCATCTGTTGCTGCTGTTGTTGTAGAGCGAACTGGTAGTACGCTTGATGGATCGGGTTCGGGTTCGGATTCGGATTCTGTTGCTGCTGTTGCGGGTTCTGGACCCGCATTTGTGGAGCAGAAGAGGGGAAATTGGGAAGGTTGGCATTATTGGAGGCCATCATAGGATGGGGCCCTCCAGATTGGAAGTTCAATTGCTGTGGCTGTTGCTGGTGTGCCTGTTCCTGTTGCTGCATTCCCTGTTATTGAACAAAGTACGAGAAAAAGAGTGAGAAATCAATAAATGAAATAATGCAGGCAAACTAGAAGTTATGATTAATAATAATACAGGGGGGGAAGGCAAAATTTAGCTTGAAAAAAAAAACTGTAAAATAGAAGATTGTTAAAGAAGAACTTTGTATCAGCACAATGTAGTAAAGTACAAGGGGGCAAGGATAAAAACAAGTACATTTGATACACTGATTTGACCAAGTTACTAAGAACAATCGTACCAACCATCTCTCTCTCTCTCTCTGTCTAACACCCACAACACAAGCCCAATCAAACACAAGCATATTATAGCTTCCACCTTGGTCCCAAAATAAGGAACAAGGCATCACTATACATGCACTGCTTATAAAAATCCCACTATACCTTCTCCCTCATATAGAACTTTATCCAAAACCATTGAAATTCAAGGCCACACAAGCTTCAGATTGTACCAAAATGATACTAGAACAAAAAATATCTTAGGAAAGACACAGAAAGAAAAGGATTGGAATGTAAAACAGATGAAAGGATGAGAACACTTCGCACTCACTATGAACAAAGAGGAATTTTTTCAGCACTAACCCCAAAATATCTTTAAGAACCAAATTCAACAGCCAATTAGAACAATTTACAAAATTCTGAGCTCACCAAAGAAAATCAAAATAAATTAGAAGCAAAACACTTCAATCATGCTATGAATACATTTTGTATGCCCTTCAAACATTATATAGTCAAAAATTAAATAAAAAGTTAAACCCATGACATGATTTAATTTCTGAGCTACTGCACAAACTATGAAAGCTTCAAAAAACTCGAAACAAAAACAAACAAAAAACACTCTAGATACCAACAAAAGAAGAAAAATCTCAACTTAAACCTCATGATATGAAAGAAAAAATAAATAGATTGAATTTCACCTGTCTGAAAGCTAAATTTTGCTGACGCATCGGATCAAAGCCTTGCTGACCCTGACCCGAAGAACCAGGCTGCATCCTGGCTTGCTGTCCTTCCAAACAACACCAATCAATTTATCCACTAAACCCTCGAAATCTCCGAAAATCTAAAAATTATCCCAGATCCACGGCAATAGCGGGAGATCTACCGATAAATAACCAGATCAGTTGGTCCTTAGTTGGAATTTCTGTAGTTTGGGTGGAGGGGAGAGTAAATTTGCTGCTTTGATCGTCGTCTAAGGTCAAACCCTAAGGACAGTTTTGGTATTTTCTTCACACCTCTTTTGTTTCTCTCTCTCAGTAACCTCTCTTTTAATAAGAAGATATTTCCTTGAGATTTTGCGGATAGAACCCTGTAAAATATTATAATAGTAAAATAACCCTAGAAGTTTGGAAAATGTTGAGAAATATAATAACAAAATTGTGTTGTTGATATATATTATGAATATGAATTGTAGTATTATTATTATTGTTGTCATTGTTAATTTTAAAATATATTATTTATTATTTTTATAATTTTGTAGATAGTTAAACAAAAAAATTATGAATATTTTATTTTATTCTTATCAAAGTAATTTTTTAACATGAAAACAAATTTTATTTTACATCATCTGAGTTTTTGTACCGCATTATTGTTAAATTAGGATAACATATAAAAATATAATTTAGTAATTTTTTTGTTTCTAAACTAAAAATTACAAGGCATGTATATTTTTTTCAATCCACAAAATGAAATGTGTGGTGCATAATCAGTTAAATGTAGAATAACATAGGCCGTCATTGTTGAGAAAACTAATTTAATATATTTTTATTTTTGAATTCTAAAAGATATGGGTCTGCATAATTTTTATTCAACCCCAAAAAATATAAATATATAGGGCCTGCATATTTATGTTTTTCCATTCCAAAAACATTCATAATCAGTTAAGTGTAGAATAAAACAGGCCGACACTGTTAAAAAAACTAGAATTTATTTATTTTTGGATTCTAAAAAATATGGGGCCTGCATAATTATATTTTATTTCAGCCCTGCAGATGGGCTGTAGAAAGGTAAAGCGTAATACGTAATCAATTAAATTTGATATAACACGGGCCCGCATATGGGCCGTTCATTTCGAATTAAGTACACCGTGAATTTGATTTCTAAATATAACAAAGTTTTAAATACTAAATTAATATTTTCTATAATAAATCTTCAATTTTTATATCCTAAATTAATCGTAATAAAATATACGTACAAACACCTGAGTATTATTTTTGTGAATGACATACGAAAGATATGATATATAATTTTATAAATTATAAGAAGAGCACGATTAAATATAACGCGTTGTACAGAATCAGTTAAATGTAGAAGGATGCAGCCCAACTTTTTTTTATCGTAGCATCTGAATTAAGTACATCTACATCACGATTTTTACTTCTAAATATAACATAGTTGTAAATACCGAAAAATATTTTCTATTATAAATCTTGAATTTTGATTTCCTAAAATAAATTTCGATAAAACATATGAAAAAAAATATCCCGATTTTTTGTTTTTGATGAACGACATTTGATATAGAAGATAGGATACCTAATTTTACAAAATTAGAAGGGTGTTTAAGTTATTTTGCCATTTTGTATTTTCCATGCAAGAATCTGGATAAGTAACCGTAGTTGATAACTTCTAGCTAATTAATTTACCTTTAGATTATTAAAATTACGATAATACCCCTCTAGATAAAGCTGGATATACCTGAAATGGAAGTTACCTTTTTCTTCAAAATTACATAAATACCCCTCTCAGTGCAGCTGCATATCTTATTACCTACTGTTTGTCTTAACTCCATCAGTTTTCTTTTGGTAATTAATTGGACAGCCAATCACAGATTATTGCCAAACTTTTCTTTGTTCATGCACTAATTTTTTTAGTGATACATGGACAGAAAATTTATTTTAGAATTGGAATTTATTAAAGGTAAAAATATATACCGTTTTAAATACTTGTTAATATAATTATTTTTTGTAATCTTGTTAATATAGTTACTGTTTCTTTATATATTGAAATTCCAAGAAAAATCTCTTTAAATATTAACATACCATTTTAAATACTAAATCTCTTTAAATATTAACATACCATTTTAAATACTAACAATTCCTAAGTGGTTGGGTACGAGACACAAAAATCCTAAGTTGTGAGAGGTTGTGGGTTCGAGTCTCATTGACACCAATGGATGGAGGATCACCGAGCCTTCTCCATTTATTTAAAAGCCAATGGGCTCATGGCCCAGTGGTTGTGTGTGAAACACAAAAATCATATGTTGTGAAAGGTTGTGGGTTCGAGTCCCATTGGCACCAATGAATGGAGGACCACCGAACCTTCTCCATTTACTCGTTTTTTTAAATACTAACAATTCCGTACTTGAGTAAAATTATTTCTTGTTAATATAATTATTGTTTCTTTATATATTGAAATTCCAAGAAAAAATATCTTTAATTATTACCATCGAAGTAAAATATTTTGTAATTTTGCCCTTTCATATATAATACACCAAATTATCTGCAAGAAATTCATTTATTTGTATTTTATTACAAAATATTGTCTTCGCTTCTTTATCAAGCAAGCGATCCAACAAATAATCTCATTAATAACAGAAACATGCTAACTCGATAATTAAAATAAAAGACCCAAAAAACTCCTCTCATTCTTCTAAATTGTACAAGAAAACTCGACATTACTCCAAAGTCGATGTACCCTTTAAAAGCTTATCTCTGTTCGATCGTTTTTTCAGACGGTTTCGACTCGGTAGGAATTGGAGTCGCCTCGACTTGAGTTGCTTCAGATGATTGATTTTCGATGGTCGTGTCTGCAGACTCTGCACTAACTGATGACGTCGCAACTTCATTTTTGACGAAAATAAAATAAAATAAAATATTGCAAGATACATTACAAAAATCAGACTTTGTTATCTACATTATGTATATTTATATAAAACTAAAATGAGCGAACCTTGTGATTCTTCGACAGGAGTATTTGCAGAAAGTTGTTCTTCTGTTACTTTCAAAAGATCGTCGCTCGAATAAGCACTTTTACCGTCTACATATTACATAATTATATGTGAAAAGCAAAATCAATAGATTAGATTTTAATTGTAAATTCTAGCCTTTGGTGAATACGACGAAACGGGCGTCGAATAATAAGAACTTACTGGGGTCAGGAACAGGTGGTTGATTGGTCTTGGCGCTAGTGGCAGAATTGTAATTAGTTGAAGATGAGGGGTTGATATCATCAAGACCAATCTCACGCTCTAAAGTGCTTTTAAATTCTCTCGACACGTCCTATCAAATATTAATGGTTCAAATTTCTTGATTTTGACCCGAATATTTTCATTCCTACATTATCAGAAAGAAGAAAATAACTCGCAAACCTGAAGCTCTCTGATTGTTGGCTGGAAAGTTCGCAAGGTTTTACCCAAATTCCGAGCCACCTGTAAATCATCAAATTACAAACATAAATGAAGCAAATTGCTTATTATTTGATTCTCGCGATTATATTAATTTCCACCTATAATAACTGAAAGGTATGTCATAGTACCTCAGCAAGGCCTTTTGGGCCGAATACCAGCAATGCGACCACTCCTATGACCAAAGCCTCCGGTGCACCGACCCCAAAAAGAGAGGCGACGACTACACTTCTACGCGATTTCAGTTTCTTTTCTGCATTTTAAATTTCAAATAAAAACAAATACCTAATATATCAATATGTACCGTAATGACGAGCTTTTGGGGAAATTAAGGTCCTAATTTCAACAAACTGGGTGATATGGATAAGGAGATAGGAAAGGTAAGGGTTAATTTATTTTATCCATTTTTTTGCTTAATTAAACATGGGTTTAAAGGTCTTAATGGTTGCATATTAATTTTACAAAATTGGGTGTTAATTTCACGCAGGATACAGTGCCAGTGTCCGATTTGCAAAAAAAACAAAACTATATTAAAATAGAGAAAAAAATAATGGATAAAATAAATAAAAGCTATCGCCTAGCTGAATACCTGTATGTAAACGGTAATGGCGCGAGAATAGAGATGCTCCGCGGTGGGTCCCAGCTGACAGAGATATGCAAACGAAGGCTCCGTTATGGCATGTCGAAGGAGAGAGATGGGATGGAATGGAGGAATATGAAGGAAAAGGACTGGCGGCGAATCGGACCTGCATGCGGAGGTGGCAGAGAGACGCCGTCGGCGAGGCCATTGCCGGATTTCTAAGGCGATACTGAGGAGTGAGGTCTGAGGGTGTTGTGGCCGGAGGTTGTGTCGTGTCTAGGTTTCTTATGACAATTAGGGCGTGTTTGCTAAGTCAGTTTTGTGCAGCGGCAAGCAGCAGGAAACCAATATACGAATATCAGGAAACTGCAGTAGCAGGGAAATGCAAAAACTGCGATTGTAGGATTATCAAAAGGTGTTTGATGAAAATTTAGAATTGTAGTTGTTATTGTTGTGTGTTGTTGTTGTTATTATTATTATTATTATTATTATTACTTTTCTACATTATTATTATTATTATTATTGTTGTAGAAAATAATGACACATAATCATTAGAGAATATTATAAAGAATAATAGAATATAATCATTACAGAATATTATAGAGCATATAATCATTAGAGCATATTTTTAATGCAACCATTACATAAGCATGCCATGCTCTTTCATTTTTGAAACACAACAATATTTCATCTAGTTGATCCATACATAGCTCTCTACATTCATATCTACAAAAATGAATGATTTTATTCGTAGAAAAAATCAAGAAGAAGAAAATGAAATGCGAGATCTAATAATGGCATATAATCATGAACTCTCATCGTCATCGTCACAAAAAACTTCATGCCATACATCCATCTTGCGAGGTGAAATGTGGGTTACAGAAATACTAGAAGGCCATGAGTGTCGTTCGAAATGCGAATTTCGTATGGAATCTCATGTTTTTCGAGCTTTGGTCGAAATATTAAAAAATAGACAAGCTTTGAAAAATGGTGATGAGATACAAGTGGAAGAACAAGTAGCAATGTTTTTTTATACAATTGCTAAAAATGCCAGCAATCGCACAGTCCAAGAACGATTTCAGCATAGCGGTTCCACTGTAAGTGAATATTTCAGAAAAGTTCTAGGTGCTATTCTACAATTATCTGGGCAATTTATACGTTTTTCATCTCTTCTCACGCATAGAGTGATTTCGGATAATACTAAATTATATCCTTATTTTAAGGTACATTGTCTAGTTATATTTTTATGTGCTATTAAATTTTTAAGTATCATTCATTTTGTCATAACAAACTTTTACTTCAGGACTGCGTCGGTGCTATTGACGGAACACATGTACCGATAACAGTTCCATGCGACTTACAAGATCCATACCGTAATAGAAAGCAAATATTATCACAAAATGTTATGGTTGCTTGTGATTTTAGTAATCGGTTTGTATATGTTTTGTCTGGGTGGGAGGGCTCTGCTTCAGATGCCTTGGTACTCAAGAGTGTAATCGATGCAGGATATGCAAATACATCGAGTTTTATTGCTCCGTATCGTGGTGTGAGATATCATTTGAAAGAACAAGGTAGAGCAAATCAGAAACCCAAAGATTACAAGGAACTCTTCAATCTTCGTCATGCACAACTAAGAAATCACGTGGAGCGAATAATTGGTGTGCTTAAAATGCGATTTCCTATACTAAAAATTGCAACATATCATACGCTTGAATCGCAGAGATATATAGTCACAGCTGCATGTGTCCTTCATAATTTTATCGTTAATCATAATGGGAACATGACGTGGTCACTTCATGCTAATTCTGAAATATCGCCAAATGAGTTCGTGTCTGTACCCGAAGGAGATAATACTTATAATGGAAATATCGAATCACTAAATAATCAACGAGTAGCAGGTACTCAAAAACGAGATGAAATTGCAATGAAGATGTGGGAAGACTACGTCAATAAATATAGAATTGGCTAACATTGAGAATTTTATTTTTTAATTGTATCGCTTTCTAGTTGTAATTTTATTAAAATAATTATTTCTTATTATAATTAGTATCATTTATTATTATTATTAATTGCTAAATATGGTATTGTATATTTGATTTCGAATATGAATATGAATATGAATATGGTATCAGACTAAAAAATGCCAATTAATTTTTATTTTTTTTTTGGTCCAAATGAATGCAAAGTAAGTATCAATTAATATTTTTGTGTTTATTTTGGTAGATAGGTAGTATGATGGGGAGCATCAATATTATTTTACTAATTTCCACTCATCAATTCGGTCAAAAATCCAGTCGAAGGTAAGTTTTGAAAAGTGGACAAATTGAGCTCATTCCTAGGATTTCAATAGTTAGGAAGCCCAACCCTCTGATATAAAATAAGCACACCGAACACCAATTAATCCAATCCTCACGAAACATGGCTTTCTAAGAAAACTAACTATCAAAACTTGGGTGCCGAACAGGGCCTTAACACCTTGCCCCCTGCAAATCATGATATATTACTTTCGTACATAACTCACAAAATATAATTTATTATCGTTTCTGAATACATCAATTTTCTTCTAAACTAAGTTGTTTTGTATAGGTTATTTTTACTCACTTTTGAAAATCTACGAATTTATTTGATAAGTTTAGTTTTGTCTTGTAAAATGATTTATTGTTGAAATTAATATATAGAGAAATGCAAAATAAAATTCATATAAAAAAATCATAAAAATTTCAACGTGCTAACGTCATTCATGTCATTCAGTCGCGAATCAAATCTTGTTTCGATTGTTCTATTTTGCCCATATGTACTCTCTATCTCTCCTTGTAGTCTACATATGTTAATTAATCAAGCTAGTGAAGGATCTCCTCTCTCTCTCTCTCTCTCTCTCTCTATGAATTCCGACGAAGCAATCTCTACACCACAACGCGTCTGCATTTATCGCCAATCTTCGTCTTGTCTGCATCAACTATTGAGCCGGCACACGGAGCCGAGTTTAAATGCACATTTAGGAGGACGAAACTTAGCTGGATTACGCTACAAGGAAAGCTGATTGGGATGGACTACGCCACGTCAGCACGATAGGTCGGGTCAGGGCTCGGCTATGAGGAAGCAATTGCTTGAGGCCTGTTTAGTTATTTTCATACAATTCTTCTAGTAGCGATTGTGGTAGCGGCTACTTCCAAATTGAGAGTTTCTCGTAAGATTAAGATACTTCGGCGATCGATTTGATCTGAGGGTATAAAATAATTTTTGAATTTGTGTAGCAATGTATTCCTTTTAGTATTTGAAAATTAGTTATATTTTTTTTAAAAATTCAACAAAAAATACTCTCCAATTTAATAAAATATATTCGTGAATTTAGTAAAAATACAATATTGAATTTACCAAAATATATTATGTTGAATATAATAAAAATATATTCTTGAATTTAACATAATATACTATTAAATTTAGAAAAACATATTCTTAAATTTAACATAAAACACAATTGTATTTACGAGCGTTCACTGAACAAGGACCGCGTTGACCGAGCTTTGACGGGTCCATGAATTATTTTAGGGCATATTTTTGGATTCAACTAGAACACCAAATAAAATACTGGGTTATGTGTGTAGCCTCACAAACATGAAAAAACATTATTGATGAGGTGGCAAGTAAAGATTAAGTGAGTAGATTAGCGATTGTTTTGACCGTTTAATTGAATTGACACGTCAATTATCATGTACTAATATTTAACATATTATAAATTATTAACGTGTAAACTAAACGTATCAATTAACATTTAATTAAGTAAATTATATATGCTAATCAATCTATTTGCCATCTCATCGAAAGTGTTGAGATGAGTTTGGGGGGTCAAGTATATTTTTCCACCAAATATTAACATATTGCAATATAAAATAATTTCGAAAGAATAAAAAACGTTTTCTTCCCACAAATCTTCTTTGCGCGGTTTTCCATTCTACGAGCCTTATCTTTTGCTCATATAACAACGTACAATATTCTTTTGACCAAATAATATGCTACAGAATAATCAAATAAAGGTAACAAGTTATACAATATCCAAAATGTTCTTTTATTTTTTCTTTATCTTTAGTATTTGTTAATATGTCCTCTATGAGATTTGCGAGATCCTGGTTGAAACTATTACTTTAAGCTTTCTATAGATTTTTGAAGATTATAAATATGAATACTTCTTCGACAAAAAGTTTAGAATGAGATGATTTTTTTGTTTGTGTATATTTAGCTGTTTTATTTTATGGTAATTTAACTTGTCTTTGTGTTTAGTAGATGTTTCATTATATCTTAGTTCGATTCTAATCTTGATTTGAATTTTATATAAAATAGTACCAATTATATTATGAGCTGAAAATTCATAAATACTTTGGTTAATTATATTTTTGTTTCATCTTTCAAATGAAAAATTGGACTAACAATTTAAATTTACAAAGTCGTATTTGTCCGATGAATTTTGCAATTATTTATTTTTTAATAAAATCTTACGATTGTAAATTCAATTTTATGTTTCGATTCGATTCTATCCTTAAATGTAAAATTCCAATCCTGACAATTTTGGATTGAAATACCTAAACAACTCTATCTTTTTCCTTTATCTAAAAACCTAGATCGGGTTTTCTTATTCGAGTGATTATTATATGAAAGTTAAGAAATCTTAATGCGAAATATTGTTATTGCTTACTGAAATAAATACTTGTAGGGACCAAAATTTTAATTTTAATTTTTAGGATATGTACGACGTCTTGCTATATGTCACTTGTTATTTACGTGTTTAAATGTAATTTTAATTTTAATATGTTGTTAACATTAAATAATTCTACATAATCGAATACCATTTTCGATCGATCACAACAAATCATAGATGATATAAAAGGTTGTGAACATGTTTTGCTATACACACGTGACTGACACGATTTTGCCCACATGTCTTTATTGTGAAGCCTTTGTAAATAAAGTAGGGTATTCCAGCCTTAATCCATTGATTTTACAAACCTAATCATATGAGAGAGAAAAAAAAAACGAGTTAGAAGTGAGGAAGATTGTGTACTATCATTTACCAACCACCTTATTTTTGACTCATATTTATGCAATTTCATCATGCCACATCATCACAACTTATGTCAGATCATCACAATTATTTCAACTATTAGATTATGATATGTATGTGGCAACATATGAACCATAGATTAATCTTTGATTTTGTGTAATTATGTTTTATTTGTAGATATTTATATGTTCCTTATTTTACACATAGTTTTAAGTAATTTTAGAAGGCTACATCACCTTACACTGATGACGTGTCAAAATATTATTTGTTAGGTTCATTTTAGACCAGTTGTATTTGATTTTGAAAATTTTCACAATATGTTACATGACCAATTATGAATCCAAATATAATGTGAAGAGTTTAAATATCTAACATTAATAAATTAATATATAATATCATAAAACATACATCAAATATTGTTATTATTTTCGTAATATAATTTTAAAAAATTAAGAGATATATTCGCTTGAATTTTATCTTTATTTTGAGATCCATATTATCATATATTTAATATTTTTCTCTAACTTAAATTATGAAAATAATTATGTAAAAAAAGATATAAAAATAAATTTAATTACATTAATGACTTGTAAGCCTAAGTATTATTATTATTTTTAAAACTATAATTTAAAAAATTGCACATACTACTAAGTATGTTATTATTATATATTCAATATTTGTCTCTAACTTAAAATTATGAAAACAATTATGTAAAAAAAGATATAAAAATAAATATAATTACATTAATGATTTGTAATCTAATAATTATTATTTTTAAAAATATAATTGAAAAAATTGCACATCCTAATTATTATTATTATTTTTAAAATAATTATGTTATATTTGTATTTTTACTTCAAACAGTTTCATATTAATCTTTAAAAAAAATAATGAAAGATATTTATTTACTAAATACAAATAATTTCTTTGACTTATATAATATTTTTTAATAATAAACATGAAACATAAAATTTATGAGACACGAATAATAATTTCTTTGACTTATATAATATTTGTATTTTTACTTCAAACAGTTTCATATTATTCTTAATTTTGTATGAAAATTTAAAATATCATATGATTTTGATTTGTGTTTAGGTAACGATGTTGTTTTATTATTTTATAATGACATTTTTTTGTACGTGTTGCATCAAAGTACTAAACAAATATTTCGCAATATGTTATATTCATAAATAATACAATAATTTTGTCATCATCAAACTTTCTTAATCAATATGATATTTATTTTCATAAAGTCTTATATTTGATTCCGAAAAATCATAATTATAAAAAATGTCGATGGGAACGCGACTTAATGTGATCAAACTTAGCATATACTCGCCAGATATGTGATATCGTTCAACCCATTTTGCCATATCCATGCTATAAAAAATTTAAACTTTTATTTTGTTCTTTACGAGTTGCACATATATGTTCTCTAGAGTTCCTACAATTCTTAACCGTGCAATATGAGTGTTCGAAATCCGAAAAAAATGAAATAGCTGCAAATGACCCCACAATCGAGTTAGTTGAATGTTCACACACAAAAAACTATATGTTATGAGAAATTATGATTTCAAGTTTCGTTGATATTGAAAATGTACCGTTAACAATAAATGGACGTTTATTAAGTACCATTAAAAAAATAGCTTGTAGTCAACGAACGTTCTTTAACAAAAACCTAGAATCTCGTTTTCGTCTCCAAGTAGTCATATATCTAGGTCTTTTTATTAGACGACACACTTTGTTTCATGGGATATACACAAAGTTTATGTTTTGAGTTCAGGAAAAGTATAATGTATGAGTATAGTAAGAGTAATTTTTTCAAAGGGGTGATATAAAATTCTTTATACGAGCAGGCAGTAATTATGTTTGTAAAAATATTTTGAAAAATAATTTTGTTTTACAAAAAAATTCAAAACTAACTCAAACCGTGTTTTAAAAACTCGATATCACATGATTTACAAATTCGGTGAGTTAATTAGATTTAAATCATGATTTATGCCCGTTGGGAAGGTTTAGAAGAAATGACCGGGTTTTAAAAAATCGGTGTCAAATTGAATTCAAAAAGTAAATATTTGTCCCCAAATTTTATTATATTTTTTGTATCCTAGTTAATGCATTTAATTAACAAAGTAATCAACACATATCATGTCATTTAATTAACAATTAATTTAATACATAATTAACATTAATATAAATCCATCAATTAAAATTAATATAATTAATTATTATTGATATATTCGTTGATTATTATGTTAATTAAGTGTATAAATTCATGGGAAGTTCTATGATAGACCCATTTTCTTATGATAGACCCGTTGTTTTAAAAAAAATATTTTGAATATTTGTCAATTAATAATTATTTTTTCGTAAGATTCAAATGTATATTTATCATTTAATACTATAAAAAATAAAAATTATGTATACTTAATTGATAAATACTTAAAATATCTTTAAAATCTTTTTGAAAAAATGTCTATCGTAAGAAAATTGATTTATCATAGAACTCTGCTAAATTCAAATACGGAGAATAAGAAATCTCGGGCAAAGCAAACTCTTCTTAATAGAATAACTTTCCGAAAACAAATTGAAAATTTTATTGTTCCCGAAAATATCCCCGCCGAATTCTCTATATTTAAATAAACACATTTAATTAACATAATAATTAAAACACATATCATTATTAAATTTTTATATCGATTTAAATTTATGAATTCAAATAAATAATAATTATGTATTAAATTAATTGTTAATTGTATGTCTTGTGTTGATTAATATGCTAATTAAATGCATTAAACATAACTTAATGATATGTCATATAATTAATAATAATTAATTTAATATATACTTTTCATTTATTTGAATTTATAAATTTAAATCAATATAAACTATTAATGATAATATAAACTATTAATGATATGTTTTCTTAATTATTATGTTAATTAAGTGTGCTGATTCAAATATAAAGAATTCGGCAGGGAAATCCCGGGGAACCATAAAATTTCCACTTTGTTTTGTTACTAAATTTTTTTTACATCGCCCCAAAAATTCCCCATCGAATTCTCCACGTTTGAATTAACATTCTTAATTAACATAATGATTAAAACATATGTTATTAATAAATAATAAATATTAATTTAAATTTATGAATTCAAATTAATGTTAATTATATATTAAATTAATTATTAATGATATGATATGTATTAGTTACGAAAATTAAATATATTCATTAAGACATAAATAATTTGGTGATAAAATATGAGAACCTGTATTCCGTTCGTGAATTAAATTCTTCACCAGGCTAACAAAATTCGGTGGTTATTTTTGTCCAAAAAGTATTTGCTTAATTGTGGTTTAAATTTAACTAATCAATCGGTTTTTAAAATCAGGTGGTATCTAGTTTTTCAAACTCGGTTTGAGTTAGTTTTGAATTTTTTTTCGAATGATTTTTTTAGAGAGGGTCGCTATAAAAAATGCTCCTTCTCTATACATTGTTCTAATTATATTGATGAGTTAATATTTATTATTTATCGTGAAAATGTGATGTTAAATAAATATACTTGGTAAATAAATAAATGCATCCAGGTTAATATATGGGTACGTGTTAAACAAATATATGGTAAATGAATAAAATAAATCATGTTTAACACCTAAATTTACCCACCTCCTTATTTTGCACCTATCTTTGAGACACCTTATGAAGCCACATCGTCATGTTTATCGTGATTATTATCCATTAGATTGTGTGATGTGACTTCATCATATACATTAATATTATATTTAATCATTTAAAACATGCATTTTGTATGATTATTTTTATTTGTTAATTTGAAACATTAGATGTATTGATGTGGTATAATCTCCATCATTAATTTTTTGTTAGATTTTTTGAAAATCATATTTGTTGTTTAATTTAGACCTAGAGGGGGGTGAATAGGAAGTCCTAAGGTCCAATTTTCGCGGTAATAGAATACAATTACAATTTGATGCGGAAGCGTAAATAAATAAAAGGAAGAATACAATACCAAAACAAATAGCACAAGATATTTGTTTACGGAGTTCGGTAGGTGGTTGATTTGTAGTTTTAACTCACCGGCTACTTGCTCAATCGACCGACTCGATTGATTGCAAGTACCTACGTCTCCGGGGTTGCTTTGCGTCTTTTCGGCTTTCGATTGAATATCCAAATCAAGCAATTACAATGTTTGCCTAGATCGATTTACACGCTTCTATCGATCTATGGCGGGTTTTACAATCTTTGCACTAGCCTATTACAATTGTCTAATACGAACTAAACGTGATCGGCCACGCAAGTTGAGAATCGTATTTTGTGGAATGAAGAGGGATCTAATAATCTCTAAAAATGTTTTAGAAGATTGTAAGCTCAAGGTGTAAAGTAAGACTTCTCTCTTTTGATTGGGAAAATATAATTGTTGAGGTCAGGAGAGAGAACGAGGGAAGAGTTCTATTTATAGAACACATAGACTCTTCCCAGAATTTGTTTTTTCTGCATAATCCGTTACAACGGACTTGTAGTCCGTTATAACGGACCATAAGTCAAACTAGCCGTTACGGCTGATATATTCGAATTATCCCACAGTCCGTTACTACGGAACATATGTCCGTTATAACGGAAGTCTGTGTTCAGTAGTTCGTCGTAACGAACTAAAGAGTCCGTTACAACATACATCCTTCTGAGAACTTCACTTCAGTTTGGTTTTACCGTCCGTTATAACGGATTGGTTAATCCGTTACAACGGACATGGAGGAAAGGTAGTTAACTGAAGTGAGTTCAATGTCCGTTACAACGGACATCATTCTGTGACTTCCTTCAAGTTTGGATTTAATTAGCGTTATAACGGTATTACTTCCGTTACAACGCTTTTGTAATAAATATTAAAAATAGGGTTTTAATATTTGCCATTATTCTTAGTAAAATATTTTGAATCAAATTCGCTGTTAAATATTTAGTAATTTTCGATGTCCAAAATCATGAACTATTTTTATGTCTAAATTGAAAGATCTTTTTATAAGTAGTTTGCAAATAATTTTGTGGTTTTGCAAATATTGAAACTTTAAGTGGTTATTTAAAAATAAAATAAAATAAGATTATAGTGTCATGTTAGAAAACTTCATCAAATTATGTTGATACAAGTTAATAAGTTTAATGTTTGTTCAGATATTTTATGAGTCTAGTAAATATAAAGTTATTCATGAAAGGGGTTGTTTTGTAATATTATTTATAAGAAATTTTGGAGACTTGCAAATATATAATATTTTGGGGTTACATATGAAATATGCCATCTTTCTTATTGGGCCGTGTTTTCTCTTCTTAGTCGATTAGGTATTGGATATATAAAACTTCTTGTACTTCCTTCTCTGTCCAGAACATAATTCAAGTCACAAATAAATATGAGAGAAACTATCAGCAAAGTGGCGAATTGATGGAATATCATGAAACAAAATTGAGAGGGAGTAGTAGAGGTGAGATCATGTGAGTTGGCAAGTGAGTTAACTGAATTTGATTTGAGTTTCGAGTTTTCTGCTCTTTATCGGTCGGTATTCGTTTTCGATTTCAGAGTTAGTTTTTCGATTCCGTGTTGACGTCGATCGAGTTCGATCAATCTGTGAGTGCTACTTTCACTTCTCTTTTATTAAGAATCCAATTACGAACGTTTCTAGACCTTACATGATAGTCTAGGGTTCTCGCTTTAGAAACTCGTATTTGCTTTAAAAACCGTGTTACCTCAACAAAATATATATTATGTAGATTTGATCATATATATGTATGTAGAATTTGAGTTTGATAAAACGTAAGCCGGGCTTACGGTTTTGAAAGAGGGTCCTATGTGTACATACGCGGCTCCTCTGGTATGTTTTAGTTTGATAGATGTAGTGTCGCGTGACTCCGTGGCGCTCTATGGAGGGAATTGCGTAGCAAACTTGATGTAGTGCAAAGTCCCGACCCCGTGGCGCCCTATTTTTGGTGGGGTCTGGCTGTGACGCATGGATATCCGTCGTCAGCTCATTTTTTGTAGGGAATTCGCGCTTCCCGAGCTTTATGTTTTGTTCCAGCCCGTGTGTGACTCGCTATCCACTCGGGGTTGACACTTCAGTCGAGTGTTATTTGCGTCCTCACCCCGGTAAAAGTATTAGTATGTATATGATTATGTATGAAGGTAAGTGATTTTGATTTCGAAAAAGCCGGGGCAAGTACTTTGAGAAGTATTTATATACATATATGATTTATGATTTCGAATATTTTCGAGCGAGGTTTTTGACTAGCCATGTAATAGGTCGATCTTAATAAGCTAGGCTCAAAACTCGCTCATTTAGTCACTTCCGTGACTAACCATTTTATTTGAATGTTTTGAGCCTAGGTACGGTGGACAGATCATCCGGGGCAGCGGGTGTCTAGAGTGTGAGTGCGACGGTTTCGTTTTCATCGCGGAACCTCCATCTTGTGTATATTTGTTTATTTCCGTTTCTGACCAGTAAGCCTTTTGTTTATGCGACATCTTGTTTAGTTTTGATGTTTGGTTATGTCGCGTTTGTGTTTATATGCTTCCGCTAGGTTTTTTTGTGTTCGTGTGTATATGTTATGGTGATGCATGTATATATCTGCGTGTGTCGTTGTTTTCGAGTTGTGGTATTTATGTTTTTGTGAATTTATCATATAAGAGCCTGTGGTATACGAGTTGTATACTGGCGGGTTGCCGCACCATTTTCCATATTATTTTTGGGGTGTGACAGCTTTGATGGAGTCGGTTACAACGGACTGGTTGATCCGTTGTAACGGACTATACTGTGTTTTCCAATCTTGAATAGGACGAGCATGTCCGTTATAACGGACCATGAGTTCCGTTATAACGGACATACTTCTGTCAGCCTTATTTTTATTTCATCATTTCGATGAATTTCGAATATATTTCTTTGACTTATTTTGAGTTTAAATATTCATAAACAAGTTTAGGGATACCTATAAGTTGTTTTGGTGATTTATATGATATCCCAACTTGCAGAATCTTCGACTTGATCTTCGATGTCTTGATTTTTTATCGCCTTTGATATTCCTTGCGAGTCTTGCTTCATCATTTGATCCTTTTGCGGGCTATGTCTTTTATCTCTATAATTGTCACTTACGCAAATTGGTTAGTAGTATCGACATTATTTTGAGATAATCAAACCGTAGGAAATTTGAACCAACAATATTTTGTGTAGTAAATTATGTGTCATTATTTTACACCATGTTTTAAGCATTTTTAGAAAATCACATCATCTTATATTAATGACGTGACCTATTATTATTGGTTAGAATCACATTAGACCAAGTCTAATTAATTGTTTATATGAAATATATTTCTACATAAACGACACTGATACTTCACATAAACGACACTGATACTTCGTTCATATGAAATATATTTCTACATGAAGGTTATAGATAATCTAATTATCTAACTAACCCAATTTGAACCATTCAAATCGGATTTTCCCACTGACAGTTATGGCCACGAATGTACGACTACATTCGTTTATCCTTGTGTACACTTTTACGGTTGATCCTGAAACTGTATTTCCTTCATCGATAAGATTAGATAATCAAATGTGAATGCAATGTAATATGAAAACTTTATATATGAAATAGTAATAATTTAATATGTAATATTATAAAAATACAACACATATTAGTATTATTTTTAGAAATTTAATTTTACAAACCCATCAAATATATTCATTTTAATTTCCTCTTTATTTTGATATCCATATTAGCATAGTTCATATATACCGTTTTTCATGATTTCAATTTGTAAAGATATTATGTAAGAAAATACAATGCAAAAAATACATATTTACATAATAGATTTTTAAGAATTTTATTTGCATAATAGAATTTTTAAGTATTATTATTATTTATTTTTGTAAAAATGATAACAATAAGAATCTCATATAATACTAAGTATATTATATTTGTGTTTTTAAGCAAACAAAACTTTTTCAAAAAATAATAGAATTAAAAAATAGTTTATCCATCTAAATAACTTCTTAAACTTATAAACACCTATCAATTTATATTGTTTTTTTCTAAAATGTAAAATAAATAAAAAATCATATGATATAAAATAATTTGTATTTATGTTTATTATAAATAATTTTTTTATATTATTTATTAAATTACTTCCACTATTAAGTTTTATATTATTTTATATTATTTTATTACATTTTGCATCAATAAAAATTGTTACTATGATATAATTAATAATGTGTTAATACATATGTATATGTTGTATAATTCATTATTTTAATATTATATATCGTATGAAATATTGTGAACAATGATATACTATTTGTAGTTATGTTTTTTTTTGTAGAATTGTATTATATCTTATTCTTATATATTATTATATAATGACACTAATATAAATATTATTTCATTAAAAAATGAGATTTTTTGTTATCATAATGTAAAATAATTGTAAAACATATGAATTATCACAGATAGATGAATTCAAATAACTTTATGTTAAGATGATTTATTAATATTATTATACAAATGTGTAATTTGTATTATAATGAAAAACATAATTTACATACTCAACGTGTAGCGCGAGTATTCTCCTAGTTATTTTAATTTCACACATATTTTTATCTCATTTATTTGATTTGCTACTTAATTGACAATACATTAATGGACAGCGCATTAATCAATATGGGGAATTTACCGCGGACATGTATAATATAATTTTCAAATTTTTACTATATACAGGAATGGAGAACTTTTAAATTCAGAAATATGAAGGGAAATTTTATTATTTCAAACGTACCCTAAACCCATGATGTATTTTATTATTTCCTTCTTAATTTAGTATATTTTTTCATAAATTCTCAGAAGAATGGAGGGAAAAGAGGGTTTCATTTTGCCTCCATTGTTTCTGACTTTCTGTTATCCCATCCGGCCCCAACAAATATTATTCTCTAAACCAATCCCAGCACACCACTCCTACCTTAATAACCGATCCTTAACACGGCCTTCACAAACCAGGTCCATGTAAATCATCATCGAGCCCGTCGCCTTGTCGTCTCGTCTATACATTCCCCAAATTCAAGAAAAAAAGAAAAAAGGAAATAAAAAGCCATTTAAAGAAAAAAAGAAAAGGCAAAATATATATATCCATCTCTTCCTTTCTCTCTCTCTGGTTGTTTCTCTATTAACCCTAACCCTAATTAGGCAATGCGAAATACTGAGATTTCCTCTTCCCCTCCGCCGGGGAGCAATCTCGCTAAGACGCCGTCGGATTCCGTCGTATCACCGCCTACCCCTTCTGTAGATGTAGAATATCCGAACAGTCTAGCCTCCGACGTCCAGGACGACACCATGGAGGAGGATTGTCCCGAAACCAGATCTGAATCGGAGAATAAGGTTCAGTTGTTTTCTGATTTGGATCTGGATTTGGGAGGCGGGACTAGAATCGGATTTGGTTATGAGGATTCACCATTGGAGAATAATACAGAGCAAGTGGGAGATTGTAATGTGGCGATAATGGAAACAGAAGCGAATCGAGATTTCGTAGTTATTGCTGAGAAGTGTGATAATATAGAGTCGGATAATTGTAAAAATTCGGTGATTAATGTGGTTAATTGTTCATCGGATCGGTCCACTCACATCAACTCATCGTCTATTTTGCCTCGTAAACTGGATGTGTTTACTCCAGAGCAATCAATGGAGGAAAGCGAATTGGTGAAAATCGGTTCAGATAAGAAAAGAAAAACACAGAATAAATCTAAACAGGCGTTTTGGTTCGAGAATGAGCCTAATAGGAGGGTAACTAGGTCATCGAGGGACCCTAATAGGAGATTAACCAGGTCTAATTCAAAATCCAACAATGGACAAAAATCCCATGTTGAATATCTGGGGGTAAGCCATGTAGATATTTTAGGCCTAGAGAGGTCCTTGAAGAGGTTATCTCGATCCGGGTCGAAACGAGTCATTCAAGAACTCGCACATTCGGACCATTCACTGGAGAAGTGTGTTGAAATGGAGAAGAGTGATCATGTCGAACTGTGCAAGCAGAGCGGTTGCCCTAGTTTGGACTGGATTAGAGAGGAAACAAACAAGGAAAAAGCTGAAGTATTTTGTCCTGGAATCTCAATGCAAGAGGAGGCAGCGATGATTGAATCCACGCCCGATACAGGACATGGCGATGCTATCACGTCAGAGTGTAAAATAGAAGAAACCAAAATGCCTCTTTCAGATAATCAAGCAGTGCCAATGGAAATGCCCCAAATTTTAATGGACGAATCCAGTAAACTGGATAAAATGGAGAAATCAGGGGCAGAGAAGTCCTCAAAGAGAAAAACAAGATCGAATAAGAATATACAAAGCACTTGTACAAATGAATTGGCATCTCCATCTAGAAGGTTCACCAGGTCTTTGTTAAAGACTGATAATACTCCTGAACCGAACTATGTAGAAGAGAGCAATGGAGAGGATGAGGATTTGTCAGGACTGGGGAGAAAACCTGCAAGGAGGTTTAAATCTTCGGGTAAAATACCTGTCAATTCGAAGGATTTGCTTGCAACTGGATTGCTCGATGGATTCACTGTAATGTACATCATTCCACATAGCAAGGTACACAAACATAATTATGATGCCTATTTTGAACTTTTTGCACTGATTTTAAAATATCCTGAAATTAAACTCATTTATCTCGGTTCCAATTGCGATTTGTAACAGAAACCAGTGCTAAAAGGGGAGATAAAGAGCGGAAACATACTTTGCTTTTGTTCTACATGTAATGGTTCGAGGGTAAGTTCACTTAATAAATAACGCTTATTACAATAGGATTGTTGTAATTGATTTTTTTCTTTTCATTATGACTTTGCAGACTGTTTCTGCAAACAATTTTGAGATTCATGCGGGAAGTACAAAGAAACACCCATCTGATTTCATTTTCCTGGAAAATGGAAACACGTTTCGTGACGTGTTGAAGGCTTGTTTCAGTGCTACTGTGGAAACACTGGAGGCTACTATATTAAATGCTCTTGGTCCTGCGTCAACAAAGAATATAGGTGCTTGTTTGAGATGTGGTATGTTTGCTTTAATTACAAGAGTACCCTTGAATTTTTGGAACTAACATTAATAACTAGGATTATTTGTTTGACCTTCATTTTTTTAATTAGGTTATGCTCTGAGTGAGAATGTACACAAGTTCATGTTGTGTGACTCGTGCTCTCTGCCAAACCAAACTTTTGATTCTCCAGGACCAACTCTAGAATCCATTGCAAAGCCGTCTAAGAATGTGTCTTCGTGTTCTTCAATTAAAAAGATGAGCTCTGCTGGAAGGATAACACGAAAGTTCGTCCTTATTATTATTATTTGTTTTTAAATTATGCTTACGTTTTTTTCTAATTACTTTTTGGGTTTTTATTTTGATCGTTTGGTTTATTTTTCAGGCATGTTGGTCTGCACAAGTTAGTATTCATGAACAACATTTTGCTTGAGGGGACTGAAGTGGCTTATTTTGTTGGTGGAAAGGTACTTTGCTCTAAGAAAATATTCATTTATTTCTTCCTTCCTTCTTTCCCTCGAAATAATCGAACCATCATTTATTTCCAATGTTAATGAATATCCCTAATTTTTTGCAGAGGTTGCTTGATGGCTATATTAAGGACGGTGCAATATTTTGCCATTGCTGCTCGGCAGTGGTAAATCTTCTTTCCTTAATCAAATTCATTCATCATATATAATTTATTTTCCTGTTTAATTGCTTTGTTTCTAGTTTCTACTCCTTTGAATAGCTAATAAAAGTTATTTGTTGGTAAAATTAATAGGTGAGTCCTTCACAATTCGAAGCACATGCCGGCCAGTCCTCGAGACGCAAACCGTACAATAACATATACACATCGAATGGAGTATCTCTGCACGAACTATCAGTTTCTCTGTCGAAAGACAAAGTCGTGTCAATTGGCGAAACAGATGATCTCTGCAGTATTTGCTCCGACGGTGGAGATCTCATTGTCTGTGATGTGTGTCCTCGAGCCTTCCACAGAGGTAATTTCATTTTAATTAATAGATAGGTTTATAATGTATTTCCATAACAAATAACATTTTTCTTTTTGGTTATATATTATCGTGTTTAGATTGTGTGGGGTTGGAAGGAGCGGCAGAAGGAGACTGGTACTGTCAGTTCTGCGTGAACCTGCATCGCAGAGATAATTGTCTGGCGAATAATGACAATGCTCGTGCAGCTGGGAGGGTCGACGGTGCTGACCCCATCGAGGAGATTTTCAAACGCTGCATTCGTATGGTCTCCATTTCTGAAAAAGACCTTGGCGGTTGTGCTATTTGCAAGTTAGTCCTCCCCATTTTTTTTATTAATTGTTTTAAGTCGGCCTCTGCAGAGTTTACTTAATGAGAAGTGTTTTCTTTTTGCAGGGAGACTGATTTCAGCAAATCAGGCTTTGATAACCGCACTGTGATTCTATGTGACCAAGTACGTGCTCGTGCCTCCTATAATTTCTCTAGAAGTTATAAATATATTTGTTAAATCTAACCCTATTTTTAATCTAATTTTGGTATTGTTTAGTGTCAAAGGGAGTACCATGTAGGCTGCTTGAGGGATCATGACATGGCCGACTTAAAGGTTAGTTTCGGATAACTTTAGGTTTCTAAAAAGCTCGTAACACGGTTTTTATATTTTAATTCTTGAGCAAAACGCTAATATATGTATGATTTATAATGATATATGCAGGAGTTACCAGAAGGGGAATGGTTTTGTTGCACTGATTGCAGCACACTGCATTGTTCTCTAAAGGAGTTGATCCTCAGTGGGCCCAAGTCTCTTACTTGTGCTGACCTGGATCTAATTAGGGCTAAGCACGAGTCCAAAGCTCGTTTAGACCATCAAAATGAAAACGAAAACAAAGTAGTAGATTATGATAATATTAGATGGAGGCTTCTTTCTGGTTCCGGTGCTCAAGAGGAGGAGGTGACGCAATTACTTTCTGGCGCTGTTGATATTTTTCACGTATGCCTCTCAACTTAAATTATTGATTATGTCAGGAGTAATTTCATGTGCGTCTCTTTTATTAACTTCTTTTTGCGCTTCTTTTTTTCAGGAGTCATTTGATCCTATTATCGATGTTAAAAGCAAACAAGATCTCATTCCAGCCATGGTCCATGGGTAAGAAAAATAATAATGAAATCCTCTTTTGCGCTATAAACTTACATTTAATGCTCGTAATGTTGACATATTTTCAATGTTTTGAATTTCGTAGAATGTCTATAGAAGGACATCAGGACTATAGCGGGATGTATTGTGCCGTCTTATCTTCTGGGTAACTTTCCATTTTTATCTTCGCATTTTAAATTTCTAGAGAAAACAAGTCCTAATTTAGGGATGGTTTGATTAAACTATATTTAATAAATTGTAGGTCAGAGGTTGTGTCTGCAGGACTTTTACGCTTATTTGGATCTGACGCAGCCGAACTTCCTCTAGTTGCTACTAGTAGAAATCTTCAAGGATTGGTGCATTATTTTTCTCTATATTCCTTTTTGTTTTGTTCTGTTTTAATAAATTTTATTCCAAAAGAGTATTTTTTTCTTCTAGCATGTTATTTATAATTTAGTTTATTTGAATTTGTGTTTAGGGTTATTTCCAAGGGCTATTTGCATGCATGGAGACGATGCTGAAAGAATTGAATGTCAAGCATTTTGTACTTCCTGCTGCGGAAGAAGCCGAATCTATTTGGACCAACAAATTTGGTTTCAAGCGAATTTCTTCTAATCAGGTCATTTTTTTTTGCGTTTTTACTGCTCTTCTTTTTTGGTATATAATACTTCAATCCACACGGGTTTATCTAACAATGTTTTGATCCTTGCAGGTTGAGGAATATCTGAAAGGAGCACATATAACTGCGTTTAGCGGAACATCGACTCTCCATAAGCCCCTTCTCTCCTAGGCTTTTGTGCAGCGAAACATAAGAGAAGCAATTTTCATGAGTAACATTTTGACATAGTAAGTAGATAGAAAGAAATTCGTCTTTTCATTAAATGTACAGCGGTATGATGCATCGGGAAATCGATCAATTGGGTGGCCTTGTTATTGTTTTTGTTAGTAAGGCAAAGGAGGAGAGAGAAAAACTAAGAAAATTGGTTCAATTTTTTTTTTTTGGGTTAAAAGTAGCAAAATAGCAGATGTTGAGGTTGGTTTGTGATGCTCTTTGTTGTTAACTTGTGCTTTCTTTTACTTGCATTGTTCACTCGTTAGCAGAGCTTCAATATTAAAATCAATTTAATTCCATAATACCGGGAAAGTAACCGATATATAAAACACCATATACGAACCAATCAAGTGATAATATATTGAACCGTAATTGCCTTTATCCATTTTCATGATCATTGAATAAACTATCTGATAAAATCATTTCTACTATCCTTTCTTTGTAGGTATCTCTTTCAACCATATACTGATCATTCAATAAACTACTAGTTGGATGCTTGGCCGAGACCTCCACTACCCTCGGGCCGTCTTCTGGTTTTAACCCGAGAACTTTTCTAAAACATGTGATCTCATCAAATCTAAGCCTGAGTTCTCTTATATTTTTTTCATTGTTATGCTTTTGATTTTCAATATGAACATTGTTATGTCTTCTGGTTTCTCCTCCTCCCCCCCCCTCCCCCCTTATGTAAGGTAAACCCTCCCATTTCTTCCATCATAAAGTCCAATCACTGTTTTCACCTTCTTTAATTACCTCAGTACGCTTCCTCCTGGGACTTTGTAAGCTCGCCATGCTCCACGGTAGAGCGAAGATTCTCATAGTTATATTCTTCCAAATCATAAGAAACTTCTCTCAACTCGCGAATACAAAGTTTGAATCGAGTTGACTTGACTCAATGGAAGAGGAATTGACCTGCCCTTCTGCTTTTGTATGTATTTGATTTATGGCTCTAATGGTCGGATCAATAATAAAAGAATATTAAGATCGGTGGGCTTTAGATCGAGATATAGATGATTGGTTGACTTTGGGGGAGAGAGATTGTGAAAGAAATCTTGCATTTCAAGGTGGTTTCGTTCTGTTTTCTTGTATATATTTGATTTGCTGATTACAATTTATGTCTGAAAAATAATGGATGATGAAGTCAATTAGTAGAATTATATACAAATTAATGATGTCATAAATTAATGAAAAAATATTAGAAGTTTAAAGGTCGGCTTTAATGGAGAAAACATTCTCGTGTTTTTTCCCATTTCGTAACTGAAATTTTTTCATCTGCTTACTTAAAAAAAAAAAAGAATTATTTTGTGAACAAAAATACAATTGATCTGTTTTAACTTTTAACCTGACCTTGTACTAACACAACAACAGGTGTTACGTTATTGACTTATTTTATCTTGGAAGCAAGAACATGAATTTTTGGTCCAATAACTAATCCATATTCCATTTCCACATGATGAACTTAACAAGTGGGCTTACTGGGCTGACAGATGGGCCGGCCAGTCATGGCTGATTGTTGCTCTATATTCTTGTAGTGGTTAACCAACAATAGTCTCAAAAGAATCAATTTCCATAAAAGAAAAGAAAAGAAAAGAAAAGAAAAGGAGTTCATAAAATGATTAAACTCCAACCCAACCACCATATGATTGGAAGTATATATCCTTAGCAATAATCACGTTGATTGGTTTCTCTATTCTTTTTATATATTTTTCAATTATGTAGGTTAGTGTTGCACCATACAATTTCATGAAGTCCTCCGTCCCGTGATTGAATTTGAACGGCCAAGAAATTTAGCCCGGACGGCTTGTACCGAACATGCATGGTGATGGTGGGTCACTCCTCTTTATTAACTCTTAAATTCTTTTTATTGAATAACCAAAGTCAAAGCAAATGTGTCACTCCTCTTTATCATGCATGGAAATACTAATGAATAGTTTGTAAATTGTTTTCGTACCTTTTTTTTTTGAATTTGTGTTGTATTCAATTGGGCTGATTCTTCTCCATTGATTTGGATAGAAAATGAGTGTTTTTGTGTAATTGCTTCATATAATTTTGAAGAAGTATACACAGTACGGTCTCGTACATCATTTCGAACTGTCAAAATATAAACTATTTTGACGCACGCCACGTAAACGAACTTGAATTTATAGGCATAATTTATAAAAGGTATTGCGATGTATGCTATTTTGATGGTCATTTTAATTTCAGTATTGACGATTTTGAAAAATTAATGTGATTGATTTGAAGGATTTGAAGAAACTTTGGATAAAACTTCTAACATCAAAAAAATACTTCACTTAAAGATAAGACCTTTCTTTAAATTAAATGGTTTCTTATTACATATATGTAATATTTTGATATGTATATAGTTCTTTCCATTATATGTAATGGTATTAAGTATTAACACCTTATTTCAGCTACATTAAAAAAAAACTTCATAAATTTCTTAGTTATTTGCTGATGCAAAATAATAGCAATTCAAGAATTGCAAACTTGCATTCGGATTAGAGCATATATGTTTATTATCAATTATGCATATACAATATATATGTTCAATTACGTGCTTGCATAAAAAATGTAATTAGGTGCATGAATTAAAAGACAGCCGGCCTGCAAGAATATAATTAAGTCGTTAATCTCATATAATTTTTATTTTATCAAAGTTGTTACTCAATATATCTTTCTTCAGCATTCTTTTCTATATATATACGAGCAAATAGGCTCTCCATGATCACAATACAATTCAACAAAGAAAACTTAGATACCATCATCGATCCCTTTCGAGTAGAGATAAATGGAGAAATCATTAAGATTAACATTGTTCGTGAGTTTGTTTGCATTTGTAATTCATCGAAGAGCATCAGCAGCTCAATGGATCCCCGCCTCCGCCACCTTCTATGGCGGTGCCGACGCATCCGAAACCATGGGTTCGTTTTTCGAATATTCTTTCTTTTTCTACTTTCGAAAAAATGACATTTATTATTCGATGCAGGAGGAGCATGCGGCTATGGCAACTTGTACACCGCAGGGTATGACGTGTTGACCACCGCTCTGAGCACCGCATTGTTCAACAACGGCGCTACTTGTGGTGCGTGTTACCAGATTAAGTGCGACCCGAGCAAGTCGCCATCGTGCAAAGTAGGCAAGACCGTCACCGTCACCGCTACCAACTTGTGTCCCCCGAATTATGCTTATGCCAGCAATAATGGCGGTTGGTGTAATCCGCCTAACCAGCATTTTGATATGGCTCAGCCTGCTTGGGAGCTCATTGGCGTGTATCGTGCCGGAATCATCCCTGTCTTTTATCAGAGGTATAAATATGATGTGCTAGATATCTTTCGATAAAATTGAAAGGAAAAAAATATGAACATTTTGTTATTATCAATTATGGTAGGGTACGTTGTCAGCGATCTGGTGGAATCAGATTCCTCGTTGCCGGAAATCCTTACTTCGAGTTAGTCACCATAAGTAATGTGGGCGGTAGCGGTGTAATTAGTACCGTGTCGATTAAGGGTTCCAAAACCGATTGGATGTGCATGTCGAGGAATTGGGGGATGAACTGGCAGAGCGGTGCTTATCTCAACGACCAAACCCTATCGTTCCGCATACAAACAGATGATGGAAAGATTGTAATCGTGTATAATGTGGCGCCCTCTAATTGGTGGTTCGGCGCAGCTTATTCCACGTCGCTCAATTTCTAGCTTCAAGATTTGTCCCTCCGAAAACCTTGAAGTTTCTTCACTCTTCAATCCATCTTTGTCCTTCTTGGATAAAAGATGTTCTAGTTTTTTCATGGTTCATTTTGAGAAACCATTGTACCTTTTTGTTATTTTTTTTTATATTTAGGTGCATGTTTTTGCTAAGTATGTGGCTGGGATTTGTGAATGTGAGCCCAGCTAGCAATATAACATGATTTGATGAATCCAATTGTCAAATAATTAAGGCACAATTTCACTTAATTTCGATTGTACCGTGTGGAATCTCTAAATATCACGTATACCCCTCAAAAATTTCAAATATTCTGATTATCTTTATGAAACATCAGAAAAATCACGCATGCCCCCACAAAAACACGACCCACAAGAGTAATTTCGATTCCACCACTTTAGCTGCAGCCAATAGCTGGCTGTCACGTGGCAATTCGTGATCAATTCTTGAGAAAAAGGTATGGTCTGTATCATTTCTGGACCCACAATTCCCACCACATTTTCTATGTCACGAATGACACACTTAATTGACACGATAATTAACACACAATTAATATTCAACTAATATATAATTAACGAATATATGAATTAATAATTCTTAATCAACAGCTAACAGCTAACTGTTAATTATTTGTCTTTGATGATTATCATGATATAAAGATGTGGTGGAAAATTGCGGGATCTTAGTAAAATTTCCCCAAAAATCGTAAAAACATCACGCATTTCCCATCTTTCAATATGTTTTGGACGGAAAATTATATTTATCCCCTCTAAAAACTAATGAATTGATAATTCATGATAAACCAAACCAATAATATATATATATGAAATTCGATTTTTTTTATATATTAAATCGGATTCATTTATTCATTTAACACATATTTGCATGTTAAATCTCTTTATCATTTTTTTATCATTTTTACATGGATGACTCATGTGTAAGGCCAACAAAGTACGAACATCAGATCCAAAATTTTAAGATGTCCAAAATTTCCGAAAAAATTATCTATTCATTTAAAAATAAATATAGTTACAATAAAATTACTATATACCATAAGAAATCTTGTTATTTTCTAAAAAAAACCCAAATGTTCAAATTTGCGTCGTCTCTAAATAATATTTTGGGAAGAAAGGAGCTTCAAACTCATAACAATGATTAAGTTTATGTTGCCTCTGAGGACTTGTTTGGGGAGTGGTATTTAGATAGAATTAACATTTCAAAATCCAACAAAAAGCTAATTTCTTGGTGTACGTAGAAAATTACAACTAATTTTTGCCGGATCTTATTTCTTCTTTTTTAACCTCAGAAGTAAATTTGGCAAAACCTAAAGTGTCAAGATCTGGCAAAACTCATGACATCAAATAATAATATTATAATAAATAAAATAATTATAATTAATAATAATAATTATGTTATAATAATAACAATTATGTTACATAATAACATTTATTATTATTACATAATAGTAATAATTATTATATTGTCATAATATTGTAAGTAATAATTATACTATACAATAATTACATTTGAATAATATTTATATTATAAACATAAATTAATTATATTATAGTTATTATATTCATAGTTAATATAATATTATATAATATTATATCTATGTAATCATATATAATATTATGTATATATTATATATTATATTCTTACATGAATAAAATATAATGTTATGATTAATGATTTATTTTTTTATAAAATGTATTGTAATACATTAAAGAACGACAATAAACTACCTTTTTTTTTTTTTACCAATTTCATTTAATTATTTTTACATTTTCAATAGTAAAATTCTCAAATTTTATAAACAACCAACAAAAGATTTATACTTTTGAACATCCAAACAAACTATGAAATTACCAATTCCATAATTTGTTTGTTCTTGCACTATATATTCCGGTTCCACCCTACTAATTCCACTTGGCAAGCGATCATAAAATAATATCTTGTATCTACAATTAAATACAAGGGAAGTTCTATGATAGACCCATTTTCTTATCATGGATCCATTTTAAAAAAATAATATTTCGAATATATGTTAAATAATGATTTTTTTGCAAGATTCTATTGTATATTTATCATTTAATGTTTTCCAAAACATAAATTTTGTATAATTAATTAATAAATAACTAAAATTCTCAAAATATTTTTTAGAAAAAGAATCCATGATAAAAAAATGAGTCTATCATAGAACTTTCCTAAATACAATATGTTTTCTTTCCTTCATTTATAACAAGAGTTTTTACGTTTAAAACAAATATTGTTCGAAGTTAAAGAAAAAAATTTGGAAGTACAAAACAAACAAATATTTTGGTTAAATAAATTTGAGAAAAACTTTACACTGAGTATTGTATAATTTTATTTAATTTAGTCACAAGATATACATGAAATAGTTCTTAACCATTAAATTTTTTTTTTTGGAAAAATTATTGGAGAAGGCTTAAAATCCTTCATCCAATTTATAATTCTTAACCATTAAAATTTAGTGTTATTAAAGTATGAATGTATCTAGTACCTCATCACATCTATCGTTTACAACATAATGGGTGGGTACGTGCAAACTTACATGACAAAACACAAGTTGAGCACGTTTTGATTTTCTCTGATTTCTCATAGTAAATTGTGGAAACAAATAAAGAGATCAAACTATCCATAATTATAAACTATTGATATGCAAATCGAGGTGATGAATGTTTATATTTAAATCAAACGTATTATTATTATTTATTTCATACTTGATGTGTGAAAGAAAACGCAAGTTACATGGTTCCCTAAGTAATTAATTGTTTATGTTATAAAGTAAGAGAGCACGTTTTGAATGATATTTTCATGCAAAAGTTAAATCTATTTTTGCATTGAACATAAAAGTGTGTGGATATACGTATATCCTGATTTTTTGGATCAAAACTTTTTTGGTAAATTTTGTATCTTCATTTGGGCTTCAATTATGGTGGATATGTTTTGATTGCATTAATCTGATTTATGGGGAATCCATTTGAAAAGGATAGTGATATTGATAGAAAAATAAATACGAGATACAAAAAATTTTATTCAAATTTGACACGAATTAAAAGTAAAATTATCATTACCATTTCAAATTTAAATTTCTTGTTCCCAGTAATTTTATTTCCTGTCAATATCATTACCTATTTGAAAAAGCCAATTCAATTGAAACATACATTATATATTACATATTAGGGAGCTTCTATCATGGACCCAATTTGCAAAAAGGGTATTTTGGGTATATAAATATTTAGCAAAATTGAAAATTGAATCTCTCCATTTAATTCATGATTGGTCTCTCCATTAATTATGTCTTCCAATTTTAACCTCCTCTCTATATAGCATGTACCAAAATTAAATGCTAATTTAATTATCATGTTTTTTTTATTATACTAAAAAACTCTATACTGCATGTATCAAAATGAAATGTTAATTTAATTATCAATTTATTTTGAACAATACTAGAAAACTTACACTACAACACTTGCTTTTTTTTGCTCCCTCTCTGACTTACTGACTACAAGGTTGCTCCCTCTTACTCAGTACATGATTTAATCATTGAGAGTATGAAGAGAACTTGCAAGAGTGTTAACTGAGAGGAGCGTAAATGTAATTTCCGAGTGTTGTGTGTGGAAAAGGTGGATTCAAGGGTCTGAAGACTTGTTTACCATCACAAAGACCTTCATTAGTTCAATGGTTCGAGTTAGTCCCAGGTGAAACAAATTATCCATTTGTTCGGTGTTTCTGATCCAAAAATAATGGTAGTAGAGGTGCGCCGAAAAAAAAAATTAAATCCTTTCTAGAGGTGGCAAAACGGGCAAAACGAGATGTGGACACTGTCGAGAATTCGGGCATAACATACAAACATGTACGAAGATTCAGAAATACACTTGATTTGTTTCGAAAAGTATTAAACACTTTCTGATTTTTTTTTTCTAGGATTCAAGGTTTTTATTTTTATATGTTAAGTCAAATTTATGTAATAACTGTTGAGATTTATTTCAAGAATTTACAAATAACCACACTAACACTTCTGATTAGGACTTGGGAATATCATGTTAACTATACTACCACTTCTGTAAAAACACACATCCATCGTCAGACACAAACATACAGGCGCACACATACATACAAACATATCACACACCACAGTATACATCATAATAATTTGATCCATCAGAAACTAGTAATAGTAGATTATTTCTATGTGCCAAAAAAAATGAAAAAAATACTTGAATATCAATAATTCAAACCGAAATGCAAAGTTTTTATTCCATTCTGCTTGGATAAAGGGACCGATGCGAAGAATCGCAAACATTTCATTATGTTGGATCAGCTTGATGAATTTTGCCAGGTCGTATTGTCCCAAATATTATACTACAAATATCCAACAAAACCAGATTATTATTTATGTAATAAAATCGAACGAATATTTTGCACAAGTAATCAAATTATAAACAAAAATACCTGTCCTTGTGCTGGCTCGTGGACATTCCAAAAAACACAAGTCGAGAGATAGCGTTCAAATCGCCTTCCTTTCGACCTCTTTATGAGATCTGACCACATCTAAATCAAGCAGTACACAGTACGGCATATCACACGCATACAACATATTGAACTATCGGGACTGGTACTGAAGCACAAAAATTGCATCTCTGTCAAGGCTGAGAATTAAATTAAACCAAAATTGTAATTAATTTTCTTAATCTAATCCAAGATAATGAAAAATACAACGAAACACAAAGATTATTCAAGCACAAAAATGACTTGAAATATCACAATATGAAAAAGAAGAAGTAAAATTACCTCAAATATTGGCGAAGGAAGATTAATTCATATGGGTCTTGGCGACAAGATTGGATCTGGTTGGAATTTCATACTCTTTTAGTCTTTTTGACAGAGGGAAAGGGATGATAAAGGATCCTTCGAGGCTCAGCGGCAGAGGCTTCGAGATAGAACACTGGATAGAGGCGAGATGGTCCTGTACATAACTCGTCCGCTCCTCATCTTGGAGGGAATTCCGTGCTCTCGTCTGATCTTCGTCTTGGATGAGACGACGGGCAACGACACAACAAGTAGGGACCGCCGTCTTCTCTCTTCATTCGATGCGAGAATTCGGGTGCTATGGAATAGAGAAAGCAAGTAGGAACCGGCGATGATCTTCTTTCTCCGCGTCCTGAGCCTGTGCGAGAATGAGCATTTGGGCAAGATAGTAGAGAAGGTAACTGGAGATCGGAGATAGATTGGAGAGAGGGGGTTAAGAGGGGATGTATGAAATGACAGTTTTACCCCTCAAATGTGGGTCTATCAAATATTTCGTTAAAAGATTATCTTCCCAGATTTAACAAGGACCATTAGATTAACCTACAATTTTAAATCTTGACCATTAAATCGAAAATGGGTCTATGATAAGAGAAAAGAGGTCTATAATAGAAGCTCCCTACATATTATATATTACTATTATAACATATTAATAATGTATCGTTATGTTATTACACTTCGAAGACATATTAATAATGTAACATTATGTATCAAGAGTCAATTTTTAACTTTTCAGAAGTATTATTCAAGTCAAAATACAATAATTTTGAAACAATAACATTAAGTTTAATCATACAATTAGTTTGTTAATTACTAATATATACTAATACAACAATTGACGTATATTTTTTTTTGTCTTGTTTGGTGAATTATATGTTAATTATATAAATTAAAATTAAAAACAAAATTAATATCTATTAGTTTTGACCTCAAGTCTTAAACATAATTCGAACTACTTCCATAAAAATCTTTTGAGAAAATTAATTTCTTTTTCTGGGATAAACATATAGAAAACAAAAAAATTTTACTCAAATAGCCAGTTAAGAATTCTTTAGGAGTAGAATTGGATCTCAAGATTCCGAATCACACAATTTTTTTGTTTGACATGCAAATTTGGAAGAGAATTTAAAAGCGAAGCATCTTGTTATTCCATTTTTTTGTCAAATTAATCTATTACATTAAGTGCATTATAATTATTTTAAAATATTATTTATCTTGTTGAATATTGAAACATAATGTATACCAAAAATATAATTTTTCTATATATTTTGTTTGATTATTGTTCTTGATTAATTTCTTACATTAACACATGAAAATTTCATTCATACTTATACTTAAAAGCAATATTTTCTTGTGTGCGTAATATTTCTTTGAAAAGCATGATTTTTCTCTGCAAAATAAAATATTTTTTTATTGAACACATATTTGTTTTTTAAAAAATGATTTTGTAATATTTAATAATAAAATATAATATTTGTTTCGATTTTTAGTTTTCCAAAAGTAATATACATTTTAATAATTTTAAATAATGAAGCAATTTGAGATAATCTATCAAGAAAAAAATCACATTATATATTTCACGACCTTTCAAAGGTCGAGAATGTCATTATCATAATTTTATTTGTGTAGTGTCTATTATAATAGTAGTTCTTATCTCTTTTTGTTTATAGTGAAAATTTTCAATTTAAAAAAAATGTAGGTTTTTCCATAAAAAAATGAAAGGTTTAAAAAATCTCTTTAGGAATCAATAATTACTCACTAAAATTAGAGGAATTCTTCCAAATTTTATAAACCACCAACAAAAAGTTTATATTTTTGAACGCGTTATAATTTAGACATAAAAAAACCAATGAAATTACCAATCTCATATTTTTTTTTGCTCCTGTATTATATAATCCGGTTCCACCCTACTAATTTCACTTGCCAAACGACCCTAAATATATCTTGTTTCCACAATTAAATAAG
Source organism: Luzula sylvatica (assembly GCA_946800325.1). Taxonomy (NCBI): domain Eukaryota; kingdom Viridiplantae; phylum Streptophyta; class Magnoliopsida; order Poales; family Juncaceae; genus Luzula; species Luzula sylvatica. Next base: position 55,618,694 of record OX326961.1, on the reverse strand, counting down.
ATACATTTTCTTTTCTTCATTTATATCAAATTGAGATTGTACATTTAAGGATTAAGTAATTCAATAATTCATATAAGGTCCGGTCCTATAATTTACGAGACCCGAACCAACAGTCAATAAAAGTAGTTATGTTTAAATCAAATATTGTCCGAAGTTAAAGAAAAATGTTTGGAATTACAAAAAAATAAATAATTTGGTTAAAAAAATTTGAACAAAAATTCAAATTTTACACTGAGTATTGTATAATTTCATTATTTTAATTTAGTCAAACGATATATGATCTAGTTCTCAACTTCTCATATTGAGTTTTGAAGGTAGCCATTATCTCGTCACGTCTCTGGTCTACAACGCCATGGGCACGTGCAAACTTACTTAACAAAAATATTTTGAGCTTTGAATTTCAATACACATATGGAGTGTGATGCCTGGATCAAAACATAATTACTTCGGCTAGAAAAATGCAGGTGGAGACCATATGAGACACCATGAGAGTTTATCTTTGGATTGTTAATTTTAATCTATGTTCTTTGTTATATTAAATAATGTGATTTAGATATAAATAAGATATTGCAGTCCGGACTCTTTGCAACACTTAATCAGTCTCTCGGTAAATTCGACACCTTATATTAGCGTTTTTGATTTTCTCCGATTTCTCATAGAAATTGTGGAAATAAATAAAGAGATCAAATTTTTCATACTTCTCATAGTAAATTATTGATATACAAATCCAGGTAATGAATGTTTATATTTAAATCAAACGTAGTATTATTTATTTCATACTTGATGTGTGAAAGAAAACGCAAGTTACATGGTTCCCTAAGTAATTAATTGTTTATGTTATAAACTAGGAGAACACATTTCGAATGACATTTTCATGCAAAAGTTACATCAACTTTTATTGAACATAGAAGTGTACGGATATACGTATATCCTGATTTTTTTGGATCAAAACTCTTTTGGTAAATTTTGTATCTTCATTTGGGCTTCAATTATCGTTGGATCTGTTTTGATTGCATTAATCTGATTTCTGGAGTATCAATTTGGAAAACCCAATTCAATTGCATCATACATTATTATATACTATATATTATATATTATATATTATTATTGTAACATATTAATAAAGTATCGTTATGTTATTACACCTCGACGACATATTCCCGTGCTTTCATATTTTTCAAATTATAGAATAAATAAACATTATGTTTCAAAAATTTTAACTTTTCAGAAGTTTTAATGTTATAATTATTAAAAGAACTATAGATGATATTATTTAAGTCAATACAATAATTTTGAAACAATAACATTAAGTTTCATCATACAATTTGTTTGTTAATTACTAATATATAAGAATACAGCAATTGACATATATATATATATATATATATATATATATATATTGTCTTTTTGGGTGAATTATATGTTAATTATATAAATTAAAATTAAAAACAAAATTAATATCTATTAGTTGAGGGAGGCTAAAATATCAAAGATTTGATACTTAATGTTTTAACCATTAATTTTGTTTTGAGATTTATGTTTTTTTATGATGATCATGAAATTTTGTGCAAATCATTAAATATACAAATCTCAATGCAAATCTCAATGATTAAAAAAATATTAAGTACCAAATCTTTGATACTTAGTTAAATAGGTTTAGCCTCCCTCCTATTAGTTTTGACCTCAAGTCACTAGGAGGTAAACATAATTCAAACTACTTCCATAAATTTTTTTTTTTTATTCAGGAATAAACATATTGAAAACAAAAAATACTCAAGTAGCCAGTTTAGAATTCTATAGGAGTAGAATTGGATCTCAAGATTCCGAATCACACAATTTTTTTGTTTGACGTGCAAATTTGAAAGAGAATTAAAAAGTGAGGCATTTTGTTATTCCATTTTTTGTTAAATTAATTTATTACATTACGTGCATTATAATTATTTTAAAATATTGTATATCTCGTTGAATATTAGAACATAATGTATAAAAAAATATAATTTTTTTTATATATTTTGTTTGATTATTGTTCTTGATTAGTTTCTTAAATTAACACAATGAAAATGACATTCATACTTATACTTAAAAGCAATATTTTCTTGTGTGTGTAATATTTCTTTGAAAAATATGATTTTTCTTTGCGATATAAAATATGTTTAGATATCTTATTTATAAAAACATGGAATATTTTTTGTTGAACACACATTTGCTGTAAAATAAATGATTTAATAATAAAATATAATAGTTATTTCGATTTTTAGTTTTCCAAAAATAATATACATTTTTAATGATTTTAAATAATGAAGCAATTTGAGATAATCTATCAAAAAAAAAAACATTATATATTTCTCGACCTTTTAAAGGTCGAGAATGTCATTGCCATAGCTTTTTTGTGTGTGTGTGTAGTAGTGTCTATTATAGTAGTTCTTGTCTCCTTTTGTTATAGTGAACATTTTTCATTTAAAAAAAGGAAGTGCTACAATAGACCCATTGTTTTATGATAAGTCCATTTTCAAAAATATATTTTAAATATTTATCAATTAATAATTTTTTTTGTAAGAGTCAAATGTATATTTATTATTTAATACTACGCAAAATAAAAAAATTTGTATAATTAATTGATAAATATCTAAACTATCATTAATTTTTTTTGACGATGGGTCTATCATAGAACTACCCTTAAAAAAAATGTAAATTTTTCGTACAAAAATTAAATTACTCACTAAAATTAGAGGAATTCTTCCAAACCCCTCTAACTTTTTCTTAAAAAAAACATAGAAAACATGTTGAATTTTTTTTTTAATCCCAACTAAATTAAGGTTAACTATTCCATCCGTTGTTATAATTTTTTGACCAAAATAACCTCTGACATTACATTTTCTCATTTATTTTCTTTTATTTAATTAAAAGTAATAAATAAATAAAAAATAATATTCGTTTCATAATTTTTTTTAGATTTTGTTAGGATGCACGATTTAATTATGAAACAATATTATATCAAAAATATATTTCTATATTTTATGCAAATCATAATATTATTTTACATAAAATATCTACTTTTTATTTTATTATAATTATATTTTATGTAAAATATTATTTTCATTTTTATTTATTATTTTGAATTAAGTATTATTTTATATTTCTCAATATTATATTCTAAATAAATATGAAAATAATAATTAATTCAAAATAATGAAATAAAACAACTCAATTTAAAACAATTAACAGATATATACATACTATTATCACAAAATATTATTGAACTAATATTATTATGTTGATAGTTTTTTTGAACTTATGATTATTAATTTTTCGCTCATTTTTTGATGATTAGTTATGCATTTATATACGTAATCAATATCTTCATTTTCTTTGAACTGATGGTATAATAGATAATGAACAAATTTACCAGAACTAACTATTAATTAATACATAATTATTATTCAACTTAATTGTTAATTGTTAATTATTTTTTAGGTGTATCTTATTATGTATCATGTTTCTTAATTAGGATATAGTGTATATGTGACGGTGAAATCTGGGAACAAATTATATTTTCTATAATTAGTCTAGAGAGAATATATGATGCAATCTGGAGACAATTTACATTCCTCAGTTTGGATAGTGCAACCTGGATTACACAGATCAATTACGGTGTACTTTTACAAATTTAAGATTCTATAGACAAAAAATTTACCCTCGATTTGACGTGTCCATCGAATTGACAGCCCAAGTTATATGAAACTAATAAAAAAAGAGATGTACATATTTATAATTTTTTAAACTTAAAATTGTGGTATTTATCTTTCTTAAAATTAATTATTGACATTTAAAACTAATAAAAATATCATATTTATCCTCTCAATAATAAAAATAACATGCATACTTTTACTCACTCGACAAAAAAAATCACGTCCTACAATTTAATAATATTTTTAGTCCGTGTTGTATTTTTTGCTTTGAAGATATTATGTATTTCTTTACATTGTTTGTCTTTGTCATTTGAGATTGGTAGAATGATTATATTTTGGAATTTTATTGATGTATTTTTTACAGTTATATCGTTATCCATGAGATTGCAATGTTATATTTTTTGGGATTCGATAAATTGGTAGAATGGTTATTGATAAGGTAAATATGATATTTCGTTTCGAAAGAGTACGTATGTTATTTTTATTATTGATAGGGTAAATATGTATTTTTATTTCTAAAAGGTTAAATATGATATTTTTTATTTTTAGAAAGGTAAATATGCAACCGTTAATTTTAACAGCGGAATTGTATGGTTTTCAAATTTATGGTAAATATGATATTTTAGATTTTAAGGTGTACAAAATTAAAAAAGAAATTATCCTGTTAAAAAAAATATAATTAAAATAAAATTACTATAGACGATGGTAGACACAATTATCTATTTCGTAAGAGTTCATGAATTCGAATCCAACAAATTATAATTTTAAATTCATTTTTTCCAAAATACAATGCAAATATGAGAAAAAATTGATCTAGACGAGATTTAAATCTTGGATTTATAAAAAAATATCACGAGACTTAACCGATAAACCACACAATTACATGTGATACGTTAGTTTTCGTTAATAATTAATTTAAAAGTTGTATTTAGTAAAATCTCCAAATAATTAAATTTGTGTCATCTCTAAATAGTATTTTGGGAAGAAAAGAGCTTCAAACTTTTTTTTTTTTTTTTTGAAAACTAAAGAGGCGAAGCCTCTTTTAATATATTAAAGCATAGTTTAATACATTGGAGTGCGATTTTACATGATTAATGTAAAAAAATAGTTTAACGCAAAAGTAAATTACAATTGCAAAAGTAAGATACAAGCCGAGAGATGATGCTTTCGGCCATCCTTAGACGATCGGTTCGTCTCCATAATCGACCTCGTTGAGGTAGTCATCTCCGCACTAGGCTTCCATGCTACCGCCTTCTTCGGCTTCCTCGAAAGATTCTTCTTCCATTTCATCTTCCTCTTCCTTGTTACGCTCGTCTCCTTCTTTGCTGACCTTGATAGAATCTCTCCACCCGAGCTCGGATTGTCGCCGGAGCTGTCATCCTCTTGGAGCTGTCACCCTCATCCTTGTCGCGGCACCGTCGCCCTCGCTGTCGCAGCCTATCGCGCCCTCGCTGTCGCCCTCGGATTGTCGCCGGGGCTGTCGCCTGTCGCTCTCGGATCTCCGCCAGGGGCTGTCGCCCTCGGGTTGTCGCCCTCGGGTTGTCGCCGGGGCTGTCGTCCTCGGATCGCAGCCAGGGGCTGTCGCTCTTGGATCTCCGCTAGGGGCTGTCGCTCTCGGATTGTCGCCGGGGATGTCGTCATCGGATCTCCGGCAGTCGCTGTCGCCCTCGGATTGTCGCCGGGGCTGTCGCCCGTCGCTCTCGGAGCTGTTGTTGTCGCCCTCGTCGTCGCTGTCGCCCTCGCCAGTCGCTGTCGTCGCGGTGGCCTTGGTCCGTCGTCGCCTTGCTAGGGTTCCAAGCTCCCGTCGCGGTGGCCCCTTTCCTCCCTTTCCTCCCGTCGCCAGTCGTCGCTAGTCGCTGTGGCCCTTTCCTCCCTTTCCAGTCGTCGCCAGTCGCCAGTCCCTTTCCTCCCGTCGCGGTGGCCCCTTTCCTCCGTCGTCGCCAGTCGCTGTCGCCCTCACCGTCGTCGCGGTGGCCCCTTTCCTCCCATTCCTCTTTGTCCTCTTTCCGCCATTTTTTCCTTTCGCGAGAGAAGAGGAGAGAAAGAGAGGAGAGCGAGAGAAGAGGAGAGAAAGAGAGGAGATCGTGATAGGGATCAAAGATTAGGGTGGCGGCGGGGTATGTGCCGGAGTTTGGGCAGGTGAGGGGGGGGGGGGGGGGGTGTGGAGGCGGCTAGGGTTTGCCTCCACCCCAAAATCGCCCTTTGGGAAAGAGGCTTGAAAAGAGGCCGTGATACTATGTTTGGGGAGTGAGATTTTAATGGATTTAGCATTTCAAAATCTAACAAAAAGCTAACTTTTTCTTTGGTGTATACAAAAGGGAGATTTTGATATATAGCCCAAAATTGTTTCGTAATACCCTAAATAGCCAGAAAAGTTTGAAAATTTGGAATCTAACACTCTCGACTTTTCAAATAGCCAGAAAAGTTTGAAAAGTCGAGAGGTTGCAAAGGTGTCGACTTTTCAAAAGTCGAGAGGGTATAAAACAGATTTTAGCACTAATCTGGACGTTAATTACGTGTTAAAACCGAGCATGTTAATTACCCCTAACTCCCAACAGCCACCGACAAAAATTAATTTCCTCTCGACTCAAAAGTCGAGAGCATCTTAAATCCCCACCAACCCTCCCCATAACGTCCAAAAATTAATTCCTCTCGACTTTTCAAAAGTCGAGAGTTTTCCCTATATAAATCACCCCACCCAGATCCCTCTCTCGCTCCATTCCCCCCTCTCTCTCTCTGCCTCTTCAACCCCCCCCCTCAGATCCCCCTCTCTCTCTCTCTCTCTCTATATATATATTTCATTATTTTTAAAAAAAAAATGTCGTTTGATGATGGAGTTTTGCCGGGTCCGATTGATAACGACGTATTATTTTTACAACATAATCATCGGTCCGAAAGAATTCGTCCATCGCGAGATTCGGTTAGATTCGAACAAAAATCGACAAATTGGAGGAGATGGCAAATTTCGGATCCAAGAGTATTGTTACGATTAAAACGATCGGGATTTTACCCGGTTATGCAATGTGCGGTTAACGAGAATTCATGGCCACTTCTCACGGCTTTGGTGGAAAGATGGCGTCCGGAAACAAACACATTTCACATGCGTTGGGGAGAAATGACGGTAACGCTTCGTGATGTCGCGTTGCTCACTGGATTGTGTGTGGACGGTAATCCTATTATATCTCCGTATATTTCTTCCTCTGATTTAAAAAGAGAAATGATTAGGTTACTCGGACAATGTCCGAATAAATGGACAAAAGAAAAACCCCGTATACAATTGAAATGGTTAAAAACAAATTTCCAAGAACCAAGTGAAGAACGAGACGAGGAGTATTGTGATCAACAAGCTCGTGCTTATATTCTCTACTTTTTGGGTGGAATCGTATTTCACGACTCGACCACGGATTCGATTCCGGCAAGGTTTATTACGTTTTTGGAAGATTTCGATACGTGTAGAGGGTATGCATGGGGAGCCGCTGGTTTGGCTCACTTATATAATGCACTTTCATTTTGTGCCGTGATTGGGCACGAGCACTCATATGGATGGTTTTCTCTTCTTCAGGTAAAAAAAAAAAAATTATAAATTTGTTTCTTATCGAGTAATTTCATTTAAGTTCGGAATTTAATTTGACAGGCATGGTCTTGGTATCATTTACTGCCGGGAAGACCTAAAATTGTTTCTTATCGAGCAGCTCCCGATGAAATGATGCCATTAATGTGGAAATGGACAGTCGCAAGTATTTCTTACAAAAATAACAATCTTGCGACACAAACTTCTTATCTCGCTGGATGTTTTGATGACTTGGAAAAAACACAGGTATTTTTTTTAATTTTTTTAATATTTTTTTAATAATTTTTTTAATATTTTTTTAATAATTTTTTGAATATTTTTTGAATATTTTTTTTGAATATTTTTTGAATATTTGAATATTTTTGTAATAATTTTTTTAATATTTTTTGAATATTTTTTTTGAATATTTTTTGAATATTTTAATATTTTTGTAATAATTTTTTTAATATTTTTTTAATATTTTTTTTTATTTTTTTAATATTTTTTTTATTTTTTTTTTGATAATTTTTTTTGATAATTTTTTTAATATTTTTTTAATATTTTTTTAATAATTTTTTTAATATTTTTTTAATATTTTAATATTTTTTTAATAATTTTTTTAATATTTTTTTAATAATTTTTTTAATTTTTTTTGAATATTTTTTTGATAATATTTATATTTATAATTTTGTATTTGTTTAGGTTGAATGGGAACCGTACACAGACGAGATGCTTTCTCAGGTCCCTCCTGCATGTATGGAGGGACATCGCGTGTGGAGGGCTCGAGTTCCATTGATTTGTTTCGACACCATCGAGATGCATTATCCTGATCAAGTACTGGCCCAATTTGGATTGAAGCAGCACATACCGGAAAATGTGCACCGATTGGCTGTGAAAAAATGCCTCGCAAAACAAAATATGATGAGCATATTCGATTTTGAGGTGAATTGGTGGAATCATCGACTTGATCATGTGCTTGATCAATCTGATGCTATTAACGACGACACTTACGATAGAGATCGTGATTATATGAGTTGGTATTGGCGGAAAACTCGGAGACGAATTTGTGGACCTCCAGTTTTGCCGATCAAAGAATTTCAAGACACTGGTCACAGGAGTCAACAAATGGTAAAATTTAGATTTTTAGAAGAATTTTTTTTGTCAATTTTTAATAAATTATTTTCAAATAATTTACAGCAAGGGATAATACGTGCGATGATGAGGCAGATGGCTCACATGGAGGAAGCTTGTCGAGAGAGAGATATCGATAGAGTAGGACAGATGTTGACGGACACGCAGGAGTTTTGTAGGTTACAGTTTGCGGATATATACGATGATCCACATGTACGGACTACTCAGCCTTCTAGTTCCATGCATATGTCTCCTCCTCCTCCTCCTCCTCCTCCTGTTTACGATACTCAGCCTCCGCATTTTTATGGTACTCAGCCTCCTCCTGCTTACGATACCCAACCTCCCTTTTATGAATATCCATCTCAACCTCCTCCTCCTCCTCCTCCTTCTGCTTATGGGTATTCATCTCAGCCTCCCCCTCCTCCATATACATCCGAGCCTTCTTTCTTGGATATTTTGAGTACGGGTCAATTTCAATATCATCCATCTGGATCGACACATTTGGATGATCCGTCTACCTCACAGAACCCATCAAGTAGCCAAAATTTTTGGGATTTTTTGTGATAGTTTTATTATTATTATTATTTGATGTTATGTTATGTTATTATTTGATGTTATGTTATATTATTTGATGTTATTATTATTATTTTAGTAATATTTTAATGTTTATGTTATGTTTTATTGAAATACAAAAAACAATACTAAATAAAAAAAGTACAAATTTACTACTAAATTAAAACATACAATACAAAAAAAACTAAAAAAACAATACTAAATAAAAACATACAATACAAAAAAAACTAAAAAAACATACAATACAAATAAAAACATACAATACAAAAAAAGTACAATACTAAAAAATACAATACAAAAAAAACTAAAAAAATTGACTTGCCGCTCTCCTTGCATGAAGAGCCGGACAAGTGCGTTTCTTATGACCACTCTCATTGCAAAAACTACATTTATTTGCTCTCCTACCTTGTGGGTCCATTTCGGTATTTTCACGTTTTTTACTTGGACGACCTGCTTGTCTTCTGACATTTGGAGGTAACACTGGTACGCCTGAAATAACAGGCCAAAAACGACGATCTGGAATAACTTGAAATACTTCTTCGTATGTACGTTTGTACATACGAACTCGATAGTATTCCGCGCAATAGCAATAAACATTACGTTCACGCAACAAACCGCACACGGCTAAAACATGCAGACATGCAATCCCTTCTAATTGAGGAACATTACACGTACAACGACAATTTGGTTCATCAAGCCGAACTTCATATGTCTCGGTATCTTGATAATTCACTTTTATTACCTCGAAGTACACTCGTGAGTGTGGTCGAACCGTCACATTCCTAGACTCTCGGAGTGATGTTTCTAATATGCTCTCATATTTCATACAAAGAGTAGTTCCCCAATTTTCCGCATCGAGTCGTCGTTTATTAAAATACGTGTTCAAACGAGCGCATATTTGAGATACGAGCGTTCTAACAGGCAATCCACGTGTTTCTTTTAGAACCCCGTTAAAACATTCAGAAATATTTGTGGTCGCAACACCCCATCTACGACCACCATCATGAGCTATAGCCCACAAACTTTTATCCCCAACTTGTGTATTCAAATAATCTTCAATTTCGGGATGCATTAATTTAAGTCGCTCAAAATACCTATCAAAAGCGTAGATTGTTTTTTGAGTTGCTGTGGTCCAAAAAAATTCTCCCATGGCTTTTACTCCTAATTTCGATACGATGTTTGATTGCACGTGGCGTATGCAATACCTATACACATGTCCTTCTTCGCTGGGAAACGCACGACTCAAAACATTTTTGTGTCCGGACCAACGATCTGTAACAATACACACGGATCGTTCTTTTGTGACATGATATTTTAACCGATCTAGAAACCACTGCCACGATGATACATTCTCCTGTTCTACTATGGCAAAAGCAATCGGAAATATCCCTTTATTTCCGTCCACAGCTGTAGCGATCAGAAGAGTACCGAGATACAATCCATATAAAGATGTGCCGTCAATACTAACTACGGGTCTACAATAACGAAATCCACTAATTGAGGGGCCTAATGCCCAAAAAAGACGTTTGAATTGATTACCTAAACCCCGATTACGCGATCTTACACCTAACCCTTCTAACTGAATGTCTACCGCTGCATTTCGATCCGCGTTAAGAATCGCTTGTGTGTATGCAGGTAAATCAGCATACGACTGCTCCCAACTTCCATAAATCAGTTCCATTGCTCTGCATCGAGCATCCCAAGCCCTCCGGTACGAAATATCAATTGTGTACACGTTTTTAATTATATCAATAATATTTTTTGGAGTTAGAGATATGGTTCCTCTCAAATGTGGCATTATAATCCTACGTATGTGTTTGGTCGTTAGTTGTCTACTATTACTACTACCACTTTCATTTCTACAAGTGTGAGAACCTTTATACTTCGATATTGTCCAAAAATTCTTATTTTTTGGATTATAAGCACGCATTCTCCAAGAGCAATCGTTGTTTTTGCATGCGACATCCCATTCCCTTGGCCTACTTCTTTTCACTATAAAACTAACGAAATTTTTAATAGTCCATTCTTGTACCGCGTGTTGCAAAGATTCTTTATCGGGATAAATCATTCCGAACCAAGAATGATTTGCCGAAAGTTCCGTGCACGGATTGTTACTTTCATTCCCATATTCTTCACTCACCATTTCTTCTACCCATTCATCATTTTCGAAAACATCTGGTAACTCTTCACCAATATTCATTTCATTTAAATTATTATTTCTTGCGTTCATTACCTCATCGATATCTGCTTCTGGACCATCTGTTTCCGCCTCATCATCGTCTGATTCCGAATTTTCACTCGGTTCACCACTATCTCCGTCATACTCCTCATCCGGTTGATCATCAATTTGTTGGTTCGAATAAATCAGATTTTCGGATGTTTGGTACGATGGTTGTGAAGGACCCGCTATATATGGTTCACTATTGTTTTGGTAAGAATTATAATTACCACCATAAAAAGAATTTGGATTTTGATAACAATTGATAGGATTGATTTTTACAAATAATTTAATCGTTTTGTTTTGAAGATTGCTTATCATCATAGAAAGGCTATGGTCATCAGTGATGTCGATAACATCACCGGTTCCATCACCAAATGGCCAATTACATTTTATTATTATATCGTACATTTGCGGATTTATTTCGATAGTTTGACAAATTAAATATTTAAGATCATTATATGTACTGTAACTGGGCATATTCATCATTTTTCGATTACCACCTTCATAACGTGGAATCGGACCGCTTAAATTCACGGTTCCGTTCCAGTAGACAACCAAATTTAAATAACCATTTTGCATTTTATACTGCAATATATAAATTAATTAATTAAAAAAAAAAAATTATGTCAAAAAAAATATATAATAAAAAATTATACCTTGAAGGGAATGGAGAGAAGAGAGATGGAGATGATGAAAAAATGAACGAGAAGGGGGTTTAAATAGGCAAATGTATGAATTTTTTAAAATTCCAAAAATACCCTCATTTTCAGTGGGAAATCTCTCGACTTTTGAAAAGTCGAGAAATACACCGAAAGGCAACATGTCGACGTTTGAAAAGTCGATCATTTTCAGTGGCAAATCTTCTCGACTTTTCAAAAGTCGAGAGGTCTTTAATTACGTGATTTAGGGGGCTGTTAGGGATTAATTACAGATATAAATCTCTCGACTTTTCAAAAGTCGAGAGGATTTATTTTAATACGTGATTACGAGCTGTTAGGGATTAATTGGAGTTATAAAACTCTCGACTTTTGAAAAGTCGATACATTTGCAACCTCTCGACTTTCAAAATCTCGACTTTGAAAAGTCGAGAGTGTTAGATTCCAAATTATCAAACTTTTCTGGCTATTTAGGGTATTACGAAACAATTTTGGGCTATATATCAAAATCTCCCTATACAAAAAATTACAATTGCTTTTTGCCCGATTTTGTTTTATTCATTTTTATCCTCAACAAGTAAATTTGGCGGAAACCTACAGTGTAGAGCGTCAAATATATGTAATAATAATAATATTATAATAATTTATATTATAATAAATAAAAGAATTATAATTCATAATAATAGTTATGCTATAGTAATAAAAAAATACATTACGTAATAATAATATAATAATAATTGTTATTACATAATAATAATTATTATATTTAAATAATATCGTAAACAATAATTAAACTATACAATAATTACATTTTAATATTTTATATATTATAAACACAAAATAATCATATTATATTTATTATATTCAGTGATAATTATATCATGTTATATCTATGTACTTAATATAATTTTATGTGTATATTATAAATATATTGTTACATGGATAAAATATAATTTCATAATTAATTATTTATTTTTTATAAAATATATTGCAATACAGTAAACAACGACACTAAACTATTATCTTTACATTTTCAATAACCAAATTCTCAAATTTTATAAACATCCAACAAAAAATTTATATTTTCGAACATGTTATAATTTAGACATAAAAAAAATACTACGAAATTACCAATACCATAATTTTTTTGCTCCCGTATTATATAATCCAATTCCACCCTACTAATTCCACTTGCCAAACAACCCTACAATATATCTTGTTTCCATATTAAATACGATACATTTTCTTTTCTTCATTTATATCAAATTGACATTGTACATTTAAAGATGGAATAATTCGATAAATCATATCAAACCTGGTCCTATTATTTACGAGACCCGAAACAACCGTCAACAGAAGTCTTTATGTTTAAATCCAATATTGTCCGAAGTTAAAGAAAAATGTTTGGAATTACAAAACAAATAAATAATTTGGTTAAATAAATTTGTTATTTGATCAAAACTTTACACTGAGTATTGTATAATTTCATTATTTAAATTTAGTCAGACGATATATATGATCTAGTTCTCAACTTCTCATATTGAGTTTTGAAGGTAGCCAATATCTCGTCACTTCTCTGGTCTACAACGTCATGGGCACGTGCAAACTTACTTAACAAAAAAATTTTGAACTTTGAATTTCAATACACATGTGGAGTTTGATGCCTCGGTCAGAACATAATTACTTCGTCTAGAAAAATGCTGGTGGAAACCATATGAGACATATGGACGATTACTTATTAGATTTTTAATTCTAATATGGTTTCTTTGTGATATTTAATAATGTGATTTTGATATAAATAAGATATTGCAGTCCGGACTCTTTGCAACACTTAATCAGTCTCTCGGTAAATTCGACACCTTATATTAGCGTTTTTGATTTTCTCCGATTTCTCATAGAAATTGTGGAAATAAATAAAGAGATCAAAATTTTCATACTTTTCATAGTAAACTATTGATATGCAAATCGAGGTAATGAATGTTTATATTTAAATCAAACGTAGTATTATTTATTTCATACTTGATGTGTGAAAGAAAACGCAAGTTACATGGTTCCCTAAGTAATTAATTGTTTATGTTATAAACTAGGAGAACACATTTCGAATGACATTTTCATGCAAAAGTTAAATCAATTTTCATTGAACATAAAAGTGCACGGATATACGTATATCCAGATTTTTTGGATCAAAACTCTTAAATTTTGTATCTTCATTTGGGCTTCAATTATCGTTGGATTTTTTTTTTGATTGCATTAATCTGATTTCTGGAGAATCAATTTGGAAAAGCCAATTCAATTGCATCATACGTTATATATTATATATTATATATTATATATTATTATTATAACATATTAATAAAGTATCGTTATGTTATTACACTTCGACGACATATTCCCGTGCTTTCATATTTATCAAATTATAGAATAAATAAACATTATGTATCAAGAGTCAATTTTTAACTTTTCAGAAGTTTTAATGTGATAATTATTAAAAGAACTATAGATGGTATTATTTATGCCAATACAATAATTTCGAAACAATAACATTAAGTTTAATCATACAAGTACTTTTTTAATTACTAATATATACTAATACAACAATTGACGTATACTTTTTTTGTTGTTGTCTTTTTGGGTGAATTATATGTTAATTGTATAAACTAAACTTAAAAATAAAATTAATATCTATTAGTTTTGACCTCAAGTCTTTATGAGGTAAACATAATTCAAACTACTTCCATAAAAATCTTTTGAAAAAGTTTAAAAAATTATTTTTCAGGAATAAACATATAGAAAAAAAAAAAAAATACTCCAATAGCCAGTTTATAATTCTTTAGGAGTAGAATTGGATCTCAAGATTTCGAATCACACAATTTTTTTGTTTGACATGTAAATTTGGAGGAGAATATAAAAGTGAGGCATCTTGTTATTCCATTTTTATTGACAAATTACCCTCCAATTTTTGTTGAAGTGCCAAGGTGCTAGAAAAAAATAAAAATGAAGCCCATTATTTGATTTGTTTTAACATGAATATATTAACTTATATTAACTGATGGTAAAAATAAATCGGTTACTTTAATTAATTTAGTCATGGCTCATGACCCACATAAAAAATGTGTCGTACTCAATAGTTATTTATGATTTATAATAATAATTGTATTACGATAATATATTAACATAATATAATAATATAATTCAGTCAAGAGTTTCAACTTTCAACCACAAACTCATCTTGCCCTCGTTGCATAATGGCTCGCGAAACGACCGACCATCTCTTCCTGGAATGCCTCCATTCCGCAAATGATTGGATTCCAGCGGACAATAACTTCGCCAACCGGGTCAGTACATTAGGATGGACAGGTTCGTTCTCGTCTCTCTTCAAATTCGCCAATCGGATGGAGGCTTCAAACACATGTGCCATCTTACGGGAGATACGGAAATCTCGGAATAATTATATTTTCGGGAACTCTAGGAAAACACCGGTAATAACCGACAGAAACTCACCCAAATTTCGTAACAGACTGGTATGATTTTGCTGATTTTGCCCTTAGAAGTTTCTGTATTTTCTTGATTTGATACTGGTACGATTTGCGCCATTTAAAAAATTCTCAGTTGTGCGAGTCAAGGTGCAGAATAAGTCTAATAT
Source organism: Luzula sylvatica (assembly GCA_946800325.1). Classification (NCBI taxonomy): domain Eukaryota; kingdom Viridiplantae; phylum Streptophyta; class Magnoliopsida; order Poales; family Juncaceae; genus Luzula; species Luzula sylvatica. The sequence goes on along the minus strand of OX326961.1, from coordinate 55,603,231 downwards.
AAACTTAGATGTTATGCGTCGTTATAAATCTCACATCTTTGAGGTAAAATTAGTTTGCTATTTTTGTTAGCTGTGGTTATTTCAAGCTTTAGTGAATTTATTTCTTTGTTCTGATGAGGTTCGTTTTTATACTTATTGTGTTTTTTTTTTTTTTTCTGCGTATTTTAAAATTTAGATACCTAATTTGGAGGTTCAAAAGGAAGAAGATCAACTAAACAATTGACATAATGCATTTTTCTGAATTGGAGTCTATTTAATTTTTGAACAAACTATGATTCAATTTATAAATTTGATGCATAAATTTTGTTTCTTTGTAGATAAATTAGGACAGGTGTTTATGGTAAATTTCACAATATATTCTTATTTCATCATTATTGTCCATTTTTTCCCAAATTTTTCTATCGTAACCTTATCTGCTGATAATGTGACTTCACATCTTACAATGACATACCACGTATATAATTTATGGTAAATTCTCACGATACTAATTTCATATAATTATAATTCCATTTCGTGTCGTTATCATTAATAATCAAGTATATAACATTACGTTCAATTTAGGTTAGATCTGTATACTGTATTAGAGGATATAAAAGTTGTGAGATTTCATAAACTCAAAAACAAATTTCAGCCAGTTCAGTAAATTTTTGACAATATTCCTCAGGAAGATAGTCATGCTATTTTTTCCGCTAGACAGGTTTATTTAATTTTTTTCGTAGTAATGTTCAATTTGTGGTATTCAATATTTGCTCGAAACTGAAATAGTTTCGAAGGTGATTTGAGAGATTATTCATCCTAAATCTGGATCGAAGGTACATGAATTAATTTATCATTCACTATACCAAGTTCAAATCGCGAATAAATTAAACAATTTGAAATTAATACGCTGGAGTTGTGGACAAAATACAAACCACAAGTAGTTTTCGCAGCCATTAATGCATGGTCTTTTCAAACTCATAGTTGCAGGAAACCAATATATGAATATCATGAAACTATGACAGTAGGAAAATGCAAAAACTATGAGTTTAGGATGTTTAAAAAGTGTTTGATGAAAATCACAGGATTAGATGTAGTAAATGAATAAAATATTCTAGAATTGTGTTATTTCTTATGAAAATTCTTTAATTATCATATTTATTTCTTTAATCATACCAATAATTTAAAATTAATATATTTTAAATAATACAAATAAAAATAAAAGAAAATAATTTTAGAGAATATTATTTTTCTTATACCATTAATTATTAAAAATAGTATTTTTAATATAATTAATTTTTGCTCATTACAATTGTTACTATTTATTATTATTATAATTGCTAAATACATCATTATTACTATAATTATTAATTTCTAGATACTTCTTTATTATTATTATTATTATTATTATTATTGTTATTATTATTATTATTATTATTATTATTATTATTATTACTTCATTATTGTTACTATTTTTTTAGTACTATTAATTTTTAGAGAATATTATTTTTAATACAACTAAATTTGAGAGAATATTATTTTTTTAATATAGATACAAATACGATATCCAATATCCGATATATGATATGAATATGGATACGAATACGTATACGATATCAAATATCCGATTTCTAATATGAATACGATATCCGATATAAATACGGATAATAATATATTATCCAATAATATGGATACGGATACGAATACGATACCGGATACGAATAAATATGAGAAGACTACGTCAATTAAGAATATACTTATTTGTTCAAATAAAATAAAATAAATAAATAAAACATGAGTTAAATTAAATAAATAAATTTATTAAATAAATTAATTTAGTTAACTAAATAATGCAAATAAAAAATTATGCATGAAAAAATAACATAATTCATGAAAATTCATTTAATGATATACATCACTAGCTATAACCCCGCGCAATTGCGCGGGGCACGTTGATTTTTTTTTGTTTTGATTTGTGCTTTTTCTGTATTTATTTTTCGGCAGCGTTGTATTGGCCAGTGATTCGATTTGTGTGGTGTTGTGGAATTTTCAAACTGAGAAGGACCGAAATGTAATTTTTCAAACTGAAAAGGACCAAAATGTAAATTAAAAAGGACCAAAATGTGAATTAATTTTTTTTTTTCGAATTTAAATGTGTAAATAAAAGAGGATCAAGATGTAAATATGAAGTACCAAAATGTAATATTTTAAACTTGAAAGGACCAAAACAAAAATAAAAAGGACCAAAATATAGTTTTTTCAACTAAAAAGGACAAAAATGTAATAAAAAAAGGACCAATATGTAAATTAAAAAATTTCTTACAAAGAGGCCCTTGGACCAAAATGTATTTTTTTAAACTTGGAGGGCCAAAATATAAATAAAAAAGGACCAAAGTGTAATTTTTTGAAATAGAAAGGACCAAAATGTAAATAAAAAAGGACGAAAATGTAAATTAATTTTTTTTTTTTACAAAAAGGCCCCTGGTGACGTGGCTCAACCAGGAGCCAGGGAAAAGTATAGAATTATACTAATTAAAATATGCAGGATACATGTTGAAAGAATAAATAAATAAAATAAAATAATGCATGTTGTTTTGTTTGCTCTCCAAAAATCTAGTTGGAGGTAAGTTTCATTATCCTAGGTTTTCAATGTATTTAAGCTAGTGTCATGAGTTTTGAGATGTGAAAACTATCATTCCTAACATGCCACCGAACACCTAAAAACAAAATAAAGTCAAAACATGGTTTACTATCAAATCCATGGATGAAAACGTACACATAATAATTATTAATTTCGGATTTGGATTTATCAATATGTTAATGTGCAGGTGTTATTATAAGAAAAGTAGTTCATGAAATAATTTTAAGACATTATATTCTAAGTTTATGGAGCTTATAAATAGGTTTTAAATGTTCAGGAGAAAATATCAACTCAGAATTTTTAATTTTGTAAGAGTTTATTAGAATTAAAAAGAGTTTTGATTATTATAAATTATGTTCGAATTCATATTTGAATATCGTAAGACCAACATAACATTATGACAGCAAAAGGCTAATTATATATATTCTTCGAATGTTGAATATGATATTTTGGGTAGTGAGAAGGGTTAATGTGTAAATCCCCGTTATTATTTTGTATTGTTATTGTTCTGGATTTTTATAATATAAAATTTGGTTTTCTTTATTTTTCGAACAATAAATATGATGTGTTGGGTTCTTTATTTAAGATTTATTTGATTTGCATATTAAAAGAAATAAGTTCAAAATTTTCTGATTTTGTAAGAGTATGTTTGATACTTCTAGAATATATATATGATATTTCCAAACTATTTATTATGTTTGTATGATCAAAATCTACGGAGGTACTTTTACGAAAAAAAATACCCCTAGGAAATCACATCTATCCTACCCTCTATTATAAAACTCTTGAAGGGATATTTGTAATATTTTAATTTTTGCAAGGGTAACTTGAAATTATACTATTTAACAGCCAAATTTAAAGATAAAAGTATTATTACTATTTTTAAAAGCTTCAAGTCCGAGATGAAATTTGAGGGATTTAGGTCGACAAGATTCATTATTTTTTTTTGTGAAGGAAAGACAAACGCGATGAGCGCTCGATCCAATCATATTTTTATTAAATTAAAAGGATAAAAGAAATACAAAGTTGCGGCAAATGTACAAGAAATATACTTCGTTGAACTCCTAACAATTAATTAACAAAAATTCTTAATATTTAACATATTTGCCATTGATGGGTTAGGTCATTGATATCAATTGTGATGAGCACGTGCATTCGTTCTTTACGTCGAAAGATTCTATTATTGCGCTCCCTCCATAGAGTCCAAATCGTCGCGAGCCATTTGGTGTCCCACCGTGCGGCTTCATCTTTTGTTCTTCTTGCCCTTTGGGACCACCAAAATTCCTTGATTGAAGTTGAGTTGTGATTTGTATTAGGCTCTACATTGATCAACACTTCTATCGTGAATGGGTAATGTAAAAATAGGTGATCGACCGTTTCTATTGGACCCGCACATAACGCACAAGTCAGATCATGGGGCCAATCTCGTTTAATAAGGTTGTCCGCCAACAAAATTCGGTTATTTAATGTTAACCAACCAAAGATACATACTTTCTTGGGTGTCTTGATTTTGAGTATTTTTTGTGTCCACTCACATATAACTCCCGGGTGTGATAATGCGGAGTAGACACTAGTCATGGAGTACTTGGGTCCTTCGGTTGGGAGGAGTGAATTCGGGTTAGGTGATGGGTTGATAAATAATCCTCGTATTGAATTGTCTAATGGAATTAGTTTTTGAAGATTATGTATGAAGTAGGATGCAAGATTATTCGATATCCTTGTTAAATCCGAGACTTTCTCGACATTGCAAATTGATCTTATCGTTACGGACCAATATGCTTTCTTGTCATAATCTAGTTTGAAAAGCCATTTGATTAGGAGTGTTCGGTTTTGATGCTAGAGGTTTGTTAGACCTAAACTTCTGTGTACTTGTGGTAAACATATTCGGTCCCAATTAATCAAGCAATGTCCCCCCAACACCTCGTCCCTCCCTTTCCGAAAAAAAGCTCGTACTAGTTGGTTAACTTCTTGTAATAATTTTTTTGGCAGCGCGTATGTTTGCATAACAAAGCTAGGGATTGCTCCTAGCACGGACTTGATTAAAGTCCTTCTTCCGCCAAGTGTTAAGAATCGATTCTTCTAATTGTTAATCTTGCTTTTCATCTTATCTATCAAAGATTGAAAAAACTAGCTTCGTTGATTTTTTATAGGTAGTGATATTTTTGAGGAATGCATGATATCTTCGAGGCATGAGTGAAATTCATCGGGATTTGCTATTGGCACAAAATTACTTTTGTCCCAATTAATTTCTACACCCGATATTTTAGAGAATAGGTCAATGACATGCATTATTATTCGGAGGTTTCTAGGATTAGCTTCTACGAAAAATAATGTGTCGTCCGCATATTGTAAAGTCGTCGGTGTAAATATTATTGGATTAGTAAGTACTACGTTTACTTTATTAATCATAACTTGTAAAGTGTCTACAATGAGTGTAAATAGGAGCGGTGATAGCGGGTCTCCTTGTCGGAGACCCCTTCGATGGCTAAAGTAAGGTCCTCTTGTACCATTTGTGTTTATGGAGGAGGTGGAGGTTATTAGAAGCGTGCTAATCCAGCTAACCCATATTAATGGGAAACCTCGCGCCGATAAAATCTTCTCTAGAAAATTTCACAAGACATTGTCAAATGTCTTCTTGAAATCTAGTTTAAGCATACTAGTCGGAATTTTTACTTTGTGATAAACGTTAAGCATCTCTCTCGATGTTAGATAAAGTTCGTTAATAGTGCGACATTTTATAAAAACGGCTTGACAACGGTTAACTAACAAGGGCATATAGCCGCATGGCTAGAATTTTGGTTATTAATTTTGTAGGGATGGAAATGATGCTAATTGGTCTATAGTCTCTAAGTGTTGATGCCCCTTATTTTTCGGTAATAATTGGATAGTTGCTTTGTTTAATCGGTGTAGTTGTAGTTTGTTTTCATAGAAGAAGTTAATTATTTGGATTAAATCTTCTTTCAAGAGCGGCCAAAACTTTTGGTAAAATTCGCTCGGAAATCCATCGGGTCCGCAACTTTTTTCTTTGTTTAACGCATCAAGCGAACTTTTAATTTCCTCATGTAGAAAGTTAGCCGCTAATATTGTGAGATTTATAGTGGGGTTCGGATTATTGTAGAGTAGCCCCACATTGGCCGAGAACAAATTGTTTGAGGTGGTTCCGAGTGAAGATTTATAGAAGTTGGTAAATGCTGCATTAATCTCTTTCATATCACTAATATCCTATGTTACGCAGATACTTCAAAAATGCAGAAGTATCCTGAGGATACGGGTATCCGATATGGATACGGGTACGATACGGCTCGGATACGTATCGGATACGCCACGTGGCGTATCCGATTATTTTAATATTTATTTTTTTCGGATACGGCGGGGATACGGCAGGATACGGCTGGGATACGGCTGGGATACTTCGGCCCAATATATGTTTTGGCCCATAATATTTTTAAATAATTTGTATAGAATACTTCTAGAATACTTCTAGGATACTTCTAAAACTAGTTTTAGGATACTTCTAAAATAAATTTAAGATACTTTTATGATATTTGTATTGTTATGCTAATTTTTTTTATTGTCATGATATTTAATTTAAATACATTATTTAATTTATTATTTATTTATTTATTATATATAATATAAATATATTAAAATAATAAATATATAGCCGTATCCGTATCCGTATCCGTGCAACATAGCTAATATCTCTTTGCTCCAATGAAATTTTAGAGATTATGTTTTGTTGGTGTCTATTAGAAGCATATGCGTGAAAATACGAGGTGTTATCGTCTCCTAGTTTTAGTCAATTTAGCGATGTACGTTGTTGCCACTTCACTTCTTTAATGTTAACCAACTCGCATAATTTTTCTTGTTTCCTCAACCTTATCTAGTGAGGTAAGAACGCTCTTGCAAATAGTTATAGTTTTGTTGGGGGTTTAAATCTCCCCTCCCATTAAATTTTGGATACAAAGGATATGGTGAGGCCACATCATCAGTACTGTTCACCCGTACTGTTCGGTACTGTTCATCCCGTACTGTTCCTCGTTTTTTTTTTTTTGGAATTTTTTTTATTCGACATATGTCTTGTGTTATAAATAAAATATTTGAATTTTTCATCGTATTAATAAATATAATTTGTATACTATAATTTTACTGTTAATAAAATACTATTCACACAAATACTTTTTGTTAGCCTGAGCTGGTATTATTTTTTTTTTATGCTTATTATAACATTTATGAAGATTACTTTTGTTTTTAAATTAACATTTATGCTTATTTTTTTAGGAAGAAAAAAGTTTGCATTTATTGCATAATACTTGTGAGACTATTTAATATCAGCCTTTTTTTTTTAAATTAACATTTATGAAGATTACTTTTGTTTTGCACTTGTAACGTTTTAGATAAAATTATTATTTTATGATCATAAAAAATTTTGAAAAATCGCAGCGAAGCGCAAGAAATATTTCTATTTTCTTATCAAATAATATATCAAATAATATATCCCGCAGCGAAATAATATATCAAATAATATATAAAATTATTACTTTTGCTTATTATATTATTTCTTATCGAATAATATATCGCGCAGCGAAGCGCGGGCTATTTTCCTAGTAGTTATAGATTCATTATTAGGTGTAAAAGTTTTTTTATTTAAAAAAATGTAATATTAAATAAGGGAGGGTCTTTTGCATGTATGAAACTTTTAATTATTTTTTTCTTTTTCTACATACGAGTATAAATGCATATGAAACTTTTATTTACTTTTCGAATTTGGTGATTGTTCCACCTATTACGATCTCATCAAGAGTCAAGACCTTGCCAATATTCTCGGCTTCTTTTATTTGGAGATTAAATTATATACATGTACTACAATATTACTTACTTCGAATTTATGGTATTTATTTACTATTTAAAAGGTAAAGAACATGTTTATAATTTCATTTCATAAATTATGTATTAGACACTCATGTCTATAACAAAACTCTACATAAAAATAAAAGAAAAATGTAATAGGCGGAAGACGCGCAGAATTTTCGCGCGCTTCAGTGCTTCACACTAGTATTGTTCGGAGTTAAAGAAAATGTTTGGAAGTACAAAACAAGTAAATTTTACACTGAGTATTGTATAGTTTTTTATTATTTTAATTTAATCACACGATATATATGATCTAGTTCTTAATTTCTCACAAAGAAATTAGTATGTCGTCACATCTCTTGTTTACGACGTAATGGGCACGTGCAAACTTACTTAACAAAAATATTTTGAGCTTTGAATTTCAATACACGTATGGAGTTTGATTCCTCGGTCAGAACATAATTACTTCGGTTAGAAAAACGTAGATGGAAACCATATGAGACATAAAGATTGTTCTTCATTGAATTGTTAATTCTAACATATGTTTTTTGTTGTATCTTGTAACTTGATTTAGATATAAATAAGATATTGCAGTCGAAACTCTTTGCAACACTTGATCAATCTTTCCACCAATTGGCTATCATATATTAATGTTTTTGATTTTATGGCTATCATATATTAATGTTTTTGATTTTCTCTAATTTCTCATAGTAAATTGTGGAAACAAATAAAGCGTTCAAATTACTCATACTTCTCATAGTAAATTATTGATATGCAAATCCAAGTAATGGATGTTTATATTTAAATCAAACGTAGTATTATTTCATACTTCATGTGTGAAAGAAAACGCAAATTACATGGTTCCCTAAGTAATTAATTGTTTATATTATAAAGTAGGAGAGCACATTTCGAATGACATTTTCATGCAAAAGTTAAATCGATTTTTGCATTGAACACAAAAGTGTACGGAT